>CM021102.1:530669772-530709533 GCA_007115665.2 Sequoiadendron giganteum
AAATAGACACCACACTGTCCCATCATTGTTTGATAATCCTACTGGTTAAAAGGGGTCTAAGAATTCAACACCCACAAGTTAATTGGGATGATTTCAAAAATTGTAAGGATATCACTCAGTTGCTTAAGGCACCTAAAGTAGAGGATGAACCTCAACCTAGTTCTGAACCAAAAATTGAACTTGAGAGAGGAAATTCTCCTATTACACTGTTGGCTTCACCTACCCGCAGCCATAGCAGGTCAGAACAACATGATATATCAAAACATATGCCAATGGTAATAGAAGAGCCATCATCATCTCAAAACCCTCGAGCTAAAAGAGGAACTACATCAACATCTTCCAAAGGGAAACTAAAGAAGAAAGGTGTTGAGAGGCAAAAAAATGTTGTAAGGAAAGGGGTAGAGAAGAAAAAGGGGAGTAAAAGGAAGAAGAAGAGAAAAGTTACACATGAAACTGTTGCTCCCCGATGCTCAGGTAGGTTGAGAAGGTACAATGTTGAAAAGAGAATCATGGAACAGCATGGACATGAAGAAAGAAATTAAGGACAACAAGATAAGGATGCAATGATGATAGATACGTACACAGATAGGGAAAGATATGTCCCTAAGTATGTTTCTATTGATATTCCTAAAAATGTAAATGTGGCTATTAGAAAAAGAAGATATATTTCTTCTTCCTTTGATTTTGATTCAAAGGATATGTTTATTGAAAAGAAAACAAGAAAAATAGCCCCCAGTAGCCCCAATAGGGAGATTTTTGATATTTCAAGGGATGATGATGATTTGAAATTTGAAGAAAAGGAAGAATTGTTGGAAGACAAAAATATAAGAAAAAGAGCTTTAGGAATCTCGTGATAGAATAGAACCAACTCGAAGCACAAGTGAAAATTAATGAGCAAAGAGACAAAGAGAAGGAAATGAGAATTCAGGAGTTGGAAGAAAAGATACATATGGTCATGGAGCTAAGTTGGATTTACTAGCACAGATGGCTGAATATAAAATAGGGGTTCAGGAGAGTGTAGCATTAAATACATGACCCCCTATTGTAAAAACACCAACATATCATACAACTTTGTCTCTAGGATTGGAATTATTAAAAGTCACTAACTAATTCAAGCAAGAAAATGAGAACTAGGAGAAGGAGAAACACATTTTGAATGCATCACTATAAAGTAAGAACTTGAAATTGAATAAGTTTGAGGAGAAATTGATAGAAGTAATAGACGGAGCCATTCAAATCATTGATTGTAGACCTCCACCTAGAATGTATGAATTGTTCTTAAAAGAGAAGTTTCTCAGCTTTCAGTTTAATAAGTTCATTAATGATCGGTCATTTGCTTTAAATAAGAGGCATAGTTTTCTTAGTTTCTTCAATACAATTAACTTGGAGGAGCGGGATTAGTTGTGTGAGTATTATCTCCACAACTATGTGATGATAGAGGACACTTAATGGAATCCCTTAATCTATGTTGTGGATTTGCAAGTAAGAGCGCTGGCATCCTATTTCAGGAGTGAACAACTCCGAGGGGAACTAATGGAAAAATATGAGGAACAAGAGAAAACGGTATCGATGCAGCTCAAGAAAGAAGCAACATATCCCAATAGAGTCACTACTCAATGGTTGACACTCCTTTCTCATCGAGGTTTGGGAAAAGTAATTGTGGACTTAAGACTTAGAGATTACAAAAGAATTCAGTAGCTTGCAAAGACCAGCCTCCAAGACTCCCTAAGGTATGTGGAAAACAGGTGGAACAGCTTGACTCCAGAGTTACAGAAGAAAGAGCCTCACTCTTTCTATAATTTTATGAGTATGTTTGAGAGATTGTGCAAGTATATCAAGATTTCAAGAATGAGAGGAGTGGAATGGCTTCCACTTACCTATCACCCTTCTATTCTACTTCATCCAATAACATAGTAGACAAAAGAAAATAACGATCAATGTATCAATGTGGAATCAGTTAAGTTGGATAGGCTTGTATATTATAATGGCTTTTATCTCAAATAGGGACAGGGAGTCAATGTAGTCATGGATCTTAGGCAGATAGCTATATACTATAATCTTCTTCCCTAAGTGGTTTTAGGCAAGTATTTTTGCTTGAGGACAAGCAAAAAGATAAGTTGGGGGAAATGATGGGCTTGATAATTAGTTCTTTTTCTATTACTTTTCATATTCTTTCAAACACTTTTTATATGTTTTATAAGACAAAATATTCCATAATATGCCATCCTATTATAACATACCTTGCAACTTGAACCTAGTTTGAAGAATATGAAATATGGTGATATTCATAGCAATTGCATGATTTAAATGTGAGAATGTATGTATATGAATATAATTTTGTAATTTAATTATGAGGGTTAGTTTTATATGTATTTTGTATGGATTAACCTCTCTATAGCTCAACATGAGGTAACAAGAATAGGGTATTTATAGCAAGAACCGAAGTAGTGAAATAGGGGACCATTGAAGTTCAAACCGCCTAAAGTGCAAGAAGTTGTGGAGTTGGACGTGAACCATCATGGAGGAATAAATACTAAAGGAGGATACTTGTTCTAGAACTCTAAATGTTTGCCTATGTGTTTCACATGCAAGTTGTTTCATTTAAGATCTTTGTTGAATAGGTCTTTTCTTCCTTTTTAGTTAGAATAAATAAGCCAATCTTAATTTTGTATCCTCATATCTAGGAGTGAGATTAATGGTTGTAGTTATTTATTAGTTTGAATAATTCTCTCCCCGTTTTTGTATAAATTCAGGGGATGAGTTTGTAGTTAAGTTAGTTGTTACAAGTTATTAAGAAGTTAGTCATTTTCCAGTTTTAAGTTATCCATAAACATGTTGCTAAGATGCCATTATTGAATACAATCTAAAGAAGGATTATGTTTGATATCTGGTGATATGCAATGAATGGAATTGTATGTTACATGGATGTGTAAGATTCTAAGTTAGATCTAGTTCTTAGTTAAGTGAGACAATCCCCTAAGCTGGCCACTCGAGGTACTACCTTTCACTTCATTCATTTATGCATTTATGTTAATAATGTTTTTATTTGTTTCATAAATACATTGCAAGTAAAGTAGAATAGTTCTTATGGTTGATTACATCAATTTTTGGTCAAAATGGTGATATGCAATGAATGGAATTGTATGTTACATAGATGTGTAAGATTCTAAGTTAGGTCTGGTTCTTAGTTAAGTGAGACAATCCCCTAAGCTGGCCACTCGAGGTACTACCTTTCACTTCATTCATTTATGCATTTATGTTAATAATATTTTTATTTGTTTCATAAATACATTGCAAGTAAAGTAGAATAGTTCTTATGGTTGATTACATCAATTGTATAAATAGTGATCTTATCACTCCAGAGGTTAGATTTGATTGCTTGTTATTTTGAATAAGTTTTAGATTGATATTGTACTTCCTTGTTATTAGCAGTCACCTACAACCTATGCTACAAGTACCCATAGCCATTAGGTTTTGTAACTACTTTTACTATTTTTACAATGTATAAGCTTTCAAAAAAGTAGAATAGTTTGAATAAGTTTGCATAGGATAATTTAGGTTTACATGAGTCCGTGAAGGCACATATTGTGCAGTACCATCATAAGCTTACACACCTTGGTTGATGATTTAATGTAGTCTTAACAATGTGAAGTGTATTGTTTAGCTAGTTAACCCTCTGAATTGAGTAGATTTTACCAAGTTTACAAACACATTAGTTAGACTCTACAATGGCCTTGCCTACATTATCCACACAAAGGCTCGTAGTTTGCTTTTTGATTAGAGCATATTTTTGACTTTTTTTAAAAATTTTGAATGTTTTTGGATTTTGTATTTTTGACTAAGTTAAAAGACCATTATGAACACCTAAGGGGACTGACCTAAGGCCTCGAGGGATGATCATAGATAAGCCTTGCCTACATTATACACATAAAGACCACATAGTTTGACCAATGTTTAATTAAAGAAATAACTTATTTTTGGGATTTTTTAAGTTTTTTACTTTGTTTTGATTTTTTTTATTTTCTAGATGTTTTTTATTGTTTCGATGTTGATAAGATATTAATATGTAGGGATATCAATAGTCTTTTGAGATCTTGTTGACAAAAAGGCTAAAATTGATTGAGTTGATTGAGTAATTTCCAATAATGATAACATTGTTGAGGATACAAAACAATGCAAGGATAGTGTTATCAAAATAGGAACAACACGATGATTGGAAAGGATACATCCCAAGATGATGATTGATTTATTGGATAATGATTGATCGAGATTTGTAGCCAGGCTAGTAACAAGATTGTTTGAAGTGTCAACAAGATGCCCCTAATATAGATTGTTTGAATTGTTTGGACAATGCTTTAGATCACAACATGAGCTAGAAGACATAGATCAAGATTTATTCTGAAGAAATAAGTAATTACCTACCCCCAATGTCTAGTAATGTAAAAAAATTGCAAGGATTATCTTGTGACTGGATAACATGTTTGAATAGAGTATGCCCCTTTAGAAAATGCCTCATGGCTCAGATAATACTGGATAAGATAGGATCAATGATAGTAACCCATGTCAATATGTTTTCCATAAGAAAATGTTAAGTGTACACTGAACCTTTGCCAAGATCAAGATAAGTTGGATTTGAATAAAAAAGGGTTGGATGAATGGTTCATGGATTTATTATGGATAAGATAGATGGATGATGGATGGAATGTTGGATTTATTATGGATAGGATGAGATGCTTCTACCGAAAATGACACATGCAGATGCTCAATTCTACTCATGACACCTGTTTTCTAGGTTTTCATCATGATACTTGTCTAAAGTGCCACTATAGTGGTTTTCACTGGAGGACAATTTTTATCTTTACTCTTTTCTTGATTTTATTTATTTATTTTGTTGAATGTTTTGTACTCATGTTGAACCACCTGGTGGTACTGATGTAGATGTTGTTGGTGCTAATATAGGTGTTGTTGTCATGATGTGCCAACGATATCCTTCTTGGAGGAGTTATTTTGCTAAGATATGGGTGCTTGAATGTAACCCCTGATTATTCTTATCTTCTTTGTTGATACCAAAGTTAACCTTACCTAGATGCACACATAGTGATAGAGATCCCTTAGATTTATTATGATAAATATTTGTTGCCAAAACATGGTCAATGTGAGATTTGGATATCATGGGCGATGAAATTCATTGAGAGATATGAGATTCAAAAGGATTGGTCGACAATTTGGAATCTTTGACTCTCCAAACTTGGGGTGATTAGCAATGATGGGTGGATATGAAAATTCGATTGGGACCAACTTCTTGATATGCCTTTTAGGTCACTCTTGAATCTTTCTTTTGTATCGTTGGACATTTTTGATGGGTGAACTTCCCTTTTTTTATTTTTCCCATAGTTTCTTTGACTAATGGAGTTTTATGGGGGTGATTTTCTTGATTTTGCTTTGGTGTCCATTTGTATTTGCTTTGTCTATTTTATTTTACTGATTCTTATGCTTCAATGAATTCTTTATTTCTTTGATATAACTTTTTCTCTTGTTGTTGGTCCCAATTGGAGGGTTGAAATATATGTGGATGATGATTCATGATGCGGTTATTCGTAACATTGGTAGCGGCTTCATCATAAGGACTCTTCGTGCTCTCTATGTTGATGTTTTCTTTAGATAAAGTTGCCCCTAGTATTATAGAGGTATCACTGATATGTTTAGATTCCTTAATTTTTAAATAACCAAGACCTTGATGCTTGGGATTTTCAATAATCTACACTAGTTCTAGAATACCCTATTCATGTAGACCTAATCCTCTGCCTTGATAATGCATTCGTTGAAATTTTTTATTTACAATAGGATATGATTTACCTTGGAAACAAGGTGCTAATCCTTCTCTGCTTTGTTTTGGATCTTCAAAAGTGATAGATTATTCACTAGTAGGATAGCTTGATTTGACAAAGGTAAGTTATCCAAGTTTATAAGTGATAGGATCCTCCATATGTGGGATAACTTCTTGATTGATATCTTTGGCTTGATCCTATGAAATATCAGATTTTAATGCTTCTTCAAGAGGTGTTGATGATTCACGGCCCACGTAAAAGTCTTCCTCATTAATCATTTTTTATATGCTTGGACAGGATGTTTCTGATTCATAACTTATGTATAAGTCTTCTTCATGATCCATTTCTGATATGTCTCTAGCTTTTGCTATGTATTGATCACGTGTGATAAATCCAAGTCCAAGGAGATATCCAAATATTTTGTAAAGTCCAAATTTGTTTGTTGGAACTGTAGTAAGCCTAGACACTTCCATAAGGAGTACAAAGAAGAAAAGAAGAAGTAAAAAATAAATTTGATTCTGGTTTTGTGTTTGAGAAGGAAAAAGGTGATGCTTTCATTGCATATTTGGCAACTCGTGTAGGTAAAGGTTCATGGTTAATTGAATCAAGTGCATCTTTCCATATGACTTCTAATAGAGATTAGTTTTCTGAATATGAAAATTTTGATGGAGGTAAGGTGTAATTGGGTGATGATTCTTGTTTAAATATTGTTGGTCATGCTAAAGTTAGAATCAACTTTCCTGATGGTAGAATAAAAGGGATTAATATTGTGTTGCATTTTGTTGGATCAACACAAAATTTGTTATATATGAGTAAACTAATAGATGTGGGTGTGCAGGTAGTCTTTTTTGATGTAGGATGCAAGATGGTTAGAGGTGCTATAGTGATTACTAGAGGAGTCAGATATGGAACAATGTATAAGTTTGATGCATACACTGTTGAGTGCAATAGTACTTCTATGAAAAGAAGGTCTATGGATACTTCATTGAAAGAGGTGATGATTTTATCTTCAGCAAATGGTCATGGATTTTGGCTACCCAAGGGTTCTCTTTATTTTGAATCAAGGTTACCTACAAAGAATATTATGTTATGGCACCAAATATGTGGCCACATTGGAGAAAAGGGTCTATGGACCTTGAAAAATAAAAATATTGTTGAAGGGTTGTATGATTGCAATCTTGATTTTGATTTCCATGAGCATTGAATTTATGAAAACAAAAACATGTTTAGTTTTACTCAAGTTTTCATAAATCTTGTAGTGTATTGAGTTTATTCATTCTGATGTGTTTGGTCATGTATATGTTCTTTCAATATGAAAATCCACATATTGTCTTTCATTTATTGATGATTATAGTAGAAGGGCATGGGTATATTTTTAAAGAGTAAATATGAAGTTTTCAATTGATTTAAATAATTTAAAGCAATGGTTAAGTTGCATATTGGAAAAAAATTAAAAAATTTAAGGATTGATAATGGTGATGAATTTTTCTCTAATGATTTTGATAAATTATGTAAAGATTGTGGCATTCGTAGACAAAAGACAACTTTGTATTCTCCACAACAGAATGGAGTTACAAAAATAATGAACAAGACATTGATGAAGAATGCTAGGAGTATGCTAAATGGTTTTAGTCTAGAACAAATGTTTTGGGTTGAAGTTGTTGCCACTGTTTGTTATCTGATTAACAAGTCTCCTACATCAACTCTTGTTGATAAGATGCATATAGATGTTGGGAAAAAGGTGTCTCAACCTTTGTTTTTTTCTATAACATGTTTAAATATTTAATGTTGCTAATTATCTCACGTTATCTTGTGAGTTACAACTTACAATTTCTATTTCTGAGGAGTCAAGCTGGAAAGTTACAATTATAGGTGGATTTATGCACGAAGGAATTTTCTATTTTTGTGTTGAGTTTGCATGGAATGTGAGTTTTTGAGGTGCAGTTATTATTTTGCATGTGCAAGTTTAGTGACAATTAGCAATTGCAGTGTTACATGCGGTGACAATTGGAAACTTATCATTATGCGTGTCCAGTGGTTTTTGCGCTTTCCATGTTGCATCTTCTGACTTTGGTAGTTAATTTAGAAATTTCTAATTTATGCAGTGTAAGCTCCTATACATTGACAACTTATATTTTGGAGTTGTAGTTATTATTTTATTGGAGTACCATTATGCTGCCAAAATTACTCTAAAATAGAGAAGAAGTGTGAAGACTCCTGCAAGACCATAGTTTTGCAATTATATTGTAACTTATTGAATAATATAATTGAGTTATATTTTGGAGTGTGGGGGTTTTCTGTTGAAAGGGTTTTCCCCATGTAAAATTTTGTGTTATGATTTTATTATTTATTTGTTTATGATATATATGTACATCTAAATCTGTAATAGTTAATGGTATTTAAGAAATATTTGCAACCCTCTCCTACTTATATTAGTGTAGGAAGCTTCTCCTGCACACTCAACTTCCTTTCAGTTGGTATCAAAGCCTAGCCAGTTTTGATTTTATTGTTGGGTTTGAAAGGTTTTTTGAGCTGATCTTTGTTTTAGTGGGAGTTTTTCAAAAGAACATTTTGTGACCTTATTGCAGGAAAAAGAAGGCAAGCACATCCAATAGAACCAAAATGGAGAACTTTAATGATGGAAACTTTGAGTGTTGGAACTACAACAAATATGTTCATTTCAAAAAAGAGTGCAAGGAAGAGAAGAAGAAGAAAGATAAAAAGAGTTTCTTAGATTCTGATTGATAAATGATCTCAAGATGATACAAAAACATTTACATAGCTTTGGAAATACATGCATCAGAAGATGTGTGGTTGATAGACTTGGGTGTTTCTTTCCATGTGACCTCTCACAAAGGTTGGTTTTTGAAGTATGAAGAATACGATGGTGGGAAGGTGTATCTGGGTGATGACTCTCGCTTAAATATCATTGATCGTGAAAGAGTTAAAATCATATTCCTTGATGGAATATTGAAGGGGATTTATGGTGTCTTGCATATCTTGAGTTTGGAATGGAACCTACTTTTTGTGAGTAAACTGAATGATTCAGGAGTGCAGTTGTTTTCTCGAGTGGAGGATGCAAGATGATGAGAGGATCTATGATATTGGCTAAGGGTGTTTAGATTGGCACCTTGTTCAAGATGGATGCATACATTGTTTAGTGCAACACTTTATTTGACAACCCAAAGAAGAAATCTCTAGATTCTTCATCCTCACTATCAAATTGAGCAGAGAAATTTGTAGCAGCTACATCTGATAGTCATGCATTTTGGGTACCTAAGGGTGATCATTCCTTGGAAATGAAGCTTCCTACAGAGAAGATAATGTTATGGCACCAATGACTTGGTAACATTAGTGAGAAGGGTCTTAGAGCCATGAAATCTAAGAGTCTTATTGAAGGCCTTGATGATTGTAATCTCAAGTTTGAATTTTGTGAAAATTATGTTTATGGAAAATAACATTGTCTTACTTTTCACTCTAGTTCTCACAAGTCTTCTGGGGTTTTGGACTATGTTCATGCAGATGTGTTTGGTTTTATGAATGTTCCTTCATTGTCAAAATCTATATATTTTGTTTCTTTATATGATTACAATAGAAGGACATTCATTTATTTCCTCGAGAGTAAATCTAAAGTTTTCAATCAATCTAAGGAGTTTAGAACCTTGGTAAAAAATCAGAATAGTTGAAAGATTAAATGTTTGAGGACTGACAATGGCAGTGATTTTTGTTCTATGGAGTTTAACAAGTCTTGTAAAGAGAATGAGATTGAGATATGTAAGAGAACTCCATAGATCCCACAACAAAATGGAGTTGCAAACAAGATGAACAAGATTTTGATGGAGAGGGCTAGGAGTATGTTGAGTGGTGTTGGACTCGAGCACAATTTTTGAGTTGAAGTAGTAGCCACTTCATGTTATTTAATCAATAGATCTCCTACATCAACTATTATTGATAAGACACTCATAGAGGCATGCTCTGGTAAAAATCCTTCGATGAGACATCTCAGAGTATTTGGTTGTGAAGCTTATGCTCATGTTTCGATTGAGAAGAGGTATAAGTTGGAAAATGAGGTAGTTAAGTGTATCTTCATCAGATATGGTGTCAATGTGAAGGGGTACAAGATTTGGGATCCAATGGCCCAAAAGGTTCTCTATAGTAGAAGTGTATTTTTTGAGAGATGAAACCTTCCATAGTTGAGCTACAGCTAGAGAAAGAGGAGAAACAAAAGGAGGTAGTTCAAGTTCCACTTACTCTGATGAAAGAAGAACTATGTACTCTTGTTGAACCTGATGATGAGGAGAGTTTGAGAAGCTTTGAAAGTTTTGAAGAATAATAAGAACCTCAACCTCAACAATTCAAGAGGTCTAGTAGAGACAGGCAGCAACCTGATAGTTTTGGATATTCACTTGAAAGGGTTTGTTATTTATTATTGGATTCCAGTTGTATTTTTGCTTTGATTTCTAACATTGATGAGTCTGGGACTATTAGAGAGGCTATGGGTATGAGTGATGCAAATTACTAGATGAAATCCATAGATGAAGAAATGTTTGCATTGAAGAAAAATGATACATGGGATTTGGTACCTTTGCTTGAAGAATGAAAACCCGTTGGATGTAAATGGGTGCTCAAGAGAAAATTTGGTCCAAATGGTAGTGTTGAGAAGCATAAGGCACAGTTCGTCGCTAAGGGTTATTCTCAAATGGAGGGAACTGACTATAGTGAGATTTTCTCTCTTGTTGCAAAGTTGGCATCTATCTGGTTCATGTTATCACTTGCAACAATGTATGATCTAGAAGTGGAACATATGGATGTGAAGAAAATATACCTTCATGGTGTCTTGGAGGAAGAAATCTATATGTCATAGCCTGAATAGTACGTGATTAAAGATAAAGAAATTTTGGTATGCAAATTGAAAATTTTTTTGTATGGTCTTAAGTAATCTCCTAGAATATGGTACCTGAAGTTTGATACCTATGTGTTATAATTGGGATTTTTGAGATCTAAATTTGACCATTGTGTGTATTAAAAATTTGATAATGGTCATATTCTCATAGTTGCATTGTACGTAGATGATATGTTGTTTTATGGGAATGGTAAAAGTTTGATTTCATATTTGAAGTCTCAAATATCAACATAGTTTGAGATGAAGGATCTAAGTGCAGGAAGGTATATTCTAGGGATGGGGATCAAAAGAGATAGAGCAAATAGAAAGATTTGGCTAAGCCAAAGCAAGTTTATAAATTCAGTGTTGGAGACATTCAACATGACATCTTGCAAACAATTAGTTATTTTTGTGTTGCAAGGGATGAATCTTTCTATGGAGGACATGACCAAAGTACCATATGCGAGTGATATAGGTAGTTTGATGTATGTTATGGTTTGTACGAGGCCAAAATTGCCTAAGCAGTGGGAGTCTTGAGTTGTTTTATGGCTAATCCTAGACGGGTGCATTGAGATGCAATTAAGAGAGTGTTTAGATACTTGCGAGGTACTTTTGATTATGCCCTATATTTTCATGGTTATCCTACTAGACCTCAACATTCAGTTTGTAGTCACAGGTTTATGGATTTTGATTGGGTATGACATATTAACAGCAGAAGATCCACTAGTGGATATGTATTCATAATGTTTGGTGGTGCCATTAGTTGGATGAGTAAGCAGCAATATGTAGTCACTTTGTCCATGATAGAAGTAGAATACATGGTAGCTACTCATGATTGTAAGGAATCCATTTGGCTTAAGCATTTGTGTTCTAATATTGGTTTTGTTGCAGGGCAAATTAAAATCTGTTGTGACAGTCAAAGTATCATTTTCTTGGCAAAGAATCTTACTTTCCATGCCAAAACAAAGCATATTGATGTGCAGTTTCATTTTTTTTGTGATATGGTGGAAGATGGGAAGGTTAAATTTGAGAATGTTGACACCCTCAAGAATGTTGTAGATGTATTGACAAAGTCCGTGAGCACATAGAAGTTTATATGGTGTTCAGAGTCTATGGACCTCATGGCCTCTAACAGTTAAATAGTGTTACTTCCATTGGCTCTTCAAAGGTGTTCAACAAGTGGGAGAATGTTGGGAAAAATAAGGTGTCTCAACCTTTGATTTTTTTGTAACATGTTTAAATATTTAATGTTGCTAATTATCTCACGTTGTCTTGTGAGTTACAACTTGTAATTTCAATATCTAAGGAGGATTCAAGTTGGAAAGTTGCAATTACAAGTGGAGTTATGCATGAAGGAATTTTTTATTTTTGTATTAAGTTTGCATGGAATGTGTTTTTTTGAGGTGTGGTTATTATTTGGCAAGTGAATATTTTACATGTGCAGGTTTAGTGACAATTGGTAGTTGCAGTGTTGCATGTGGCAACAATTGGAAACTTACCATTATGCATGTGCAGTGGTTTTGGTGCTTTCCATGTTGCATCTTCAACCTTTGGTAGTCAATTTAGAAATGTCTAATTTATGCATTGCAAGCTCCTATATATTGAGAACTTATATTTTGGATTTGTAGTTGTTGTTTTATTGAAGTATCATTATGCTATCGAAATTACTCCAAAATAGAGAAGTGTGAAGACAATTATATTGTAACTTTTTTATTGATGCATGCACATAATAATATAATAGAGATTTGTTTTGGAGTGTGGGGTTTTTCTCCTGAAATGGTTTTCCCCACATAAAATTTTGTGTTGTGATTTTATTGTTTATTATTTATGATATGTATGTGCATTTAAATTTGTAACAGTTAATGGTGTTTAAGAAAATTTTGCAACTCTCTGCTGCTTAGATTAGTGTAGGAAGCTTCTTCCATGCACTCAACTTCCTTTCAATAGAGGCATGGTCGGGTCACAAGCCTTATTTAAGATATCTTAGAGTTTTTGGTTGTGAGGTATATGTACATGTGCCAAAAGAGAAGTGAAAAAAGTTGGAGAACAAGGGTGTGAAATGTATCTTCATTGGATATAGCTATGGTGTGAAAGGATACAAGCTTTGGGATCCTATTGCATATAAGGTAATATATAGTATGTGTTATTTTAGAGAAACTAAGACTTCTTCTATTACATTGTAGTCATAAAAATTTGAATAAGAAGATGTTATTCAACTTCTCTTTATGCTTGAAAAATTTGAATTGAGACCCCTAGATAGACAAGAAGTTGAGGAGAACTCATCTAGCTTTGGATCTTGAGAAGAGGAGGAAGATCATCCAACTCATCTTGTTTGAAGGTATACAAGGCATAGACAACCACCTAAAAGGTATTCACCTAATGTATGAAGATGCATTTTTACTTTGAATACTGACATGGATGAACCTAGATCTACAAAAGAGGTATTAGACATGAATGATGCAAAATCCTAGAAGATTTCTATGAATGAAGAAATGATACATGGGATCTTGCACCATTTCTTGAAGGACAAAAACATGTTGGTTGCAAATGGGTATTAAAGAAAAATGTTGGTTCAAATGGATCTATTGAGAAGTACAAAGCACGATTGGTTGCAAAAGGCTACTGTTAGGTTGAAGGTGTTGATTATGGCAAGATATTTTCTCATGTTACAAAAATGAAATCCATTAGATTTTTACTTTCTATTGTTGTTTCTTATGATCTATAGGTTGAGAAAATGGATGTGAAAATGACTTTCCTTCATGGTGATTTGGAGGAGGAAGTTTGTATGACATAACTAGAGCACTATGGGGTGAAAGGTAAAAATAATTGGGTCAATAAATTGAAGAAATCTTTGTATTTCCTCAAATAAAGTCCTAGGATGTGGTACCAAAAATTTGATACATATGTGTTGATTTTGGGATTTTAGCATTCTAAATCATACCATTATGTTTATTATAAGACTAATGGTGATCATTTCATATTTATTGCATTATATGTTGATGATATGTTATTTATTGGTAAAGGGAAAGGAATGATTTCAAAACTAAAGTCTCAATTTCTAGCTAAATTTGAAATGAAATATCTTGGTGCAACTAAACACATTTTTGGGATGGAAATTATAAGAGATAGAGTGAATAGAAAGCTATGGCTTGGTCAAAGTAAGTATGTTAATTTAATTTTACATATATTTTACATTGAGGATTGTAGTTTATTATGTGTTCATTTTTATAACTTGAACAAAGTTATCTATTTTAGATTGTCCAACATCCCCATCCGAGATTGAATACATGAGAAAAGTGCCTTATCAGAGTGCGGTTGGAAGTTTGATGTATGTTATGGTCCACACTAGACCAAACTTTGTGCAAGTAGTGGGAGTTATTTCTAGATATATGTCTAATCAGTTGGATGAGAAAGTGACAAATTGTGGTTGCTTTGTCCACTACTGAAGCTAAGTATATGATAGCTACTCATGCTTGTAAATAATCCATTTGGCTTAAGAGGTTATGTTCAAATTTTGGAATGAAACAATGTGCAGTGTCAATTTATTATGATAGTCAGAGTGTGATCTTCTTAGCAAAAAACCTAACATTTCATGCCAGGACCAAGCACATTGATGTACAATATCAGTTTTTTAGAGATATGGTCAAGGATGGCAAGGTGAAGCTAGTTAAGGTAGATAATTTATTGAATGTTGTTGATTCTTTAACTAAGGATGTGAGCACAAATAATTTCAAATGGTGTTTAGATTCTATGGGCCTCTCGGCCCTTGGAAATTAAATCATGGTACTAATCCTCTTATTGCTCTTGCAAGGTGTTTGACAAGTGGGAAAATGTTAGGAAAAATGGTGTGTCAACCTTGTGATTATAAGAGGTTAATATATTTGAGTTTGAGGGGGGTGTAGGTGGTACCCCCCTATGGGGTTTTGGGGCCACGAGCTAAGTGTGGGTTTGAGGGCAGAGCCCCCAAAAGACACATTTTATGTATATTTTATTATTGTAAATATGGATTGTTCATAATTAGGTCTCAGATTTGATGATATATATTTTGTTAGCTTGTCTTTCCCTAGAAGGAAACCCTATTTTATGAGAGCATTGTATTACAGTTGTGCATTGTGATGTATTTTGAGAGTCTAATAACTATTGTGTTGCCTCTAGATCTCTGGTTGGTGATGCTCCCATGGAAAGCTTGATATGCAAGTATATTATATTCTTTGTGATTTCTTAATAATATATTGGGTAGCTTTTAGAGTGTATTGTTTTTCTTTTGAAAGGGTTTTCCCCACGTAAATCACTGTGTTGTGGTATGCATGCTATTTGTGTTTATTTTTGTTTAAGTTTCTATAAATTTTGTAAAGATCTATAAAGTTTTGCATTACCTCCTATCAAGATTAGTGTAGGAATTTTTTTCGCTAACTTAGCTTCCTTACAAGTATAGGAAGTTATCCCACTCTCTTAGCTTCCTTACAATTGGTGCACAAGTTATAAAAAATTCCATAATATCATATGGGATTTATTTTTCTTTTAGATTGGAAAAAACATCTATTCATTCAAAGTTTTTGAATATTTGAACGATATTTAAGTGAAAGTGCAACAAGACTAGGGGAGAGGGTCTCATAGTGGTGCACCCTATGTTTGGAGGTCTACATGGACCAAAAATCTAAAAAGAATTCCTAACATGTCATCCTACCACTTGTGTATCTACCAAAAAATTTTAAAAAAAAATCCACCACCCCACCACCTGTCACGCACTTGTTGGTCTACGATATTCTTAACAAGCACATTTTGGGGTCTGCCTAACAGTAGAGTGGGTCCACCTCCTGAGGAAACACAAAAAAATAATGGGTTGGGTCAGACAAACGCATGTTGTGCAAACACTTCACCACACCAAACATCTAATTGAGAGCATTAATTGTGCAACACCCCCTTTGTTACCTCCACTGGGCAACTTGCCTTACATGTCCCTTTGTAGTTACTCAACCTGGAAAGTGCATAATTTAGAGATTAAGGTTCATTCAATGCTCCAAATTCTTACATATCTCACTCATTGGCATTCCTTTTGTTTGCATTTATTTTGGAGTATTCATTTAGTTAGGAACCCATACATTTTCTCTCCACAATTCATTGTTTAGCTTTTCATAGAGCTCAAAAGCTCCCTTTCTCTTTCAAGTGAGGTTTTTACCTCACTAGGCATGTACCATTGTTTTTCATTTCAACGGTATTCTGCCATGCACTTATATTATTTTGTTCTTCATTGCACAAAGTTTCACTGTGCAAATTTCTCTTTATATTTGATTGATACTACAAAATATGAGAAGGGTTTCACTACTTTTCATTTATTTTATAGTCTTCCATGCACTTGTACTCTTTTGTTCTTCATTGCACAAAGTTTTACTCTGTATTTTGATTTTAATATTTGATTTCTACTATGAATTATGAAAAGGGTTTCACTGGTTATCATTTTGACAATATTCTACCATGCACTTGTAATATTCTATTTATCATTACAGTATAATAAGGGTTTCACTGGTTTGTCATTTATATTTGACTATTTTTATGAAATATGGAAAGTGTTTGACCGGTTCTCATTTTGAGGGCTTTCTTCCATGCACTTCTATTCATGTGTTCATCATTGCACAAACTTTAACTTTGCAATTTGCTTTTAATATTTTTTTGTTATTCCAAAATATGAAAATCGTTTTAGTAGTTTTCATTTTGAAGATATTCTACCATGCACTTGTATTATTTGGTTGTTCATTCAATAATTCACTCTACAATTTTCTTTTTATATTTCATTGTTACTACGAAATATGAAAATGGTTTGATTGGTTCTCATTTAGAGGGTTCTTTGCCATGCACTTCTATTCGTGTGTTCATCATTGCACAAACATTAACTCTAATTTTTTTTAATATTTCATTGTTATTCTGAAGTATGAAAATGGTTTCACTAGTTTTCATTTCAAATATATTTTGCCATGCACTTGTATTATTATGTTCTTCATTGTACAATAATTCACTCTACAATTTTCTTTTTATATTTGACTCTCACTATGAAATATGGAAAGGGTTTGAGTGGTTCTCATTTTGAGGGTTTTATTCCATGCACTTATATTCGTGTGTTCATCATTGCACAAATATTAACTTTGCAATTTTCTTTTTATATTTGACTGTTACTACGAAATATGAAAAGGGTTTGACTAGTTCTCATTTCGACAGTTTTATGCCATGCACTTATATTTTTGTGTTCATCATTGCACAAATATTAACTCTGCAATTTGTTTTTACTATTTGTTTGTTATTCTGAAATATGAAAATGGTTTCATTGATTTTCATTTCAAATATATTCTACCATGCAATCATATTATTTTGTTCTTCATTGCACAATAATTCACTCTACAATTTGCCTTTTATATTTCATTGTTACTACAAAATATAGAAAGGGTTTGATTGGTTCTCATTTAGATGGTTTTCTGCCATGCACTTTTATTCGTGTGTTCATCATTGTACAAACATTAACTCTACAAAAAAATTTAATATTTAATTGCTATTTCAAAATATGAAAATCTACATATATATGTGGATGTATATATGTATATATTTTACATATATGTATACACATATATCTATATGTATATATATATATATATATATATATATATTTATATGTGGATATATATATATATGTACATATATGTAGACACACACACACATATATTATAATGGAGTGAATTTGCACCCCTTGCAAATTCCACATTTACATACCTCCTACCCTAGATAAATTAAATCTGATAATTCAATTCCACATCCTTCATTCGCTTCCCATCCACTTGGTTGTTGTTTTTTGTGTTGGTGGAGGATATTATGTTGGGGATGCTAGCACGACGCGTAGATGTCTGTGTGGCACGTTGTCATCTTGACAAGATTCCTGCCTCTAGAATTCGCAAAGGCGTTACAATTCCCCATTGGCGAAGAAGAGTAACATCTTTGCTCCCTTGAATGACCTCGAACGACTCCTTTGCCTCTAATTTCACCTTCAAATGACTATCTCCTTCATTCATTCACTCTCTTGGCAACTTTTTGATCCTCTTGGCATTCTACTTGATCATTCTCAATTCTACACACTTCATGCACAACATTCTCACCTCCATTGAAGATGAAATTTGGTGTTTTATTGACTCAATCTCCTTGTTGTTGTGACAACATCAACATTTATAAGCTTGCGAGCTCACTCCTTCCATTTGCCTCGAGTGCACATGGGTGAAGGTGATATTATTCCATCTTCCATTCACATAGCATTATCGTATTGTTTTGTAGCATATTTTTTCTTATCATAGTACTTGGTAGTTCCATTTAATATCTCTCTTTATCATATTTCTCTATCGTTGCTATACTAGTTGTCCATGGAGGTAGAAACACCAAAGTGGGGGACTAACTGCAGCAGTCCTCTATACAGAGCCCCAACATTTTTTTGTCTTGTGCATGTAGGTTGCTCGTTGAGTGAAGACTTTAAAGGTATCAACTCGTGGGTAGGAAGGTGCACTTTCCTTACCCTTCTTTGTCATTTCATAGTTAGACTTAATCTTAGTATTTTCTCAATATTCTGCTATTTAGCTCCTTTATATATTTTTTATTATATTAAACTACATTTATCAGGTCATTAGTAGGTTTCTCTTGAGTTTAGATTGTACTTTACACTTTTTGTTCATACCAACACCCACGCCCAACTAAGACACCAGCATGTGGCACTGTCATCTATGTCTCGCGTTGTAGTCCCCTGGTAGTGAGTTGCCTAAGTTATAGCTTGGAATCTAGAAACTTATTCACCTGACTTCCTAAGACTCTCAGGTTGGCAAAAGGAAAGAGGTGTATCAATTTTCCTTCCTTTTCACCCCTTTAAACATCAAACCTATCTTAAACAATCCCTTAGCATGAGGTAGATTAGGGAAGCCTATTGTTCTAGACCCTCTCGTGACCTGGGGTCTTGAGCAGTCGGTCCCCCTCCTATATATATATATACATATATGTACATATATGTACATATATATTCTTATATATGTACATATGTATATATATAAATACACATTACATGTGTATAAATACATAGATATATATACATATATAGATATGCAGATATATATATATATCTATAGATATGCAGATATATATATCTATAGATATGCATATATATATATATATGTATATACATATTTATATAGATCTACATATATATAAATATATCTACACATATATACATATGTATTTATGTAATGTATATATATAGGTATATTTATATTTAATGTATGTATATGCATATATATGTAGATATATATAC
This sequence comes from Sequoiadendron giganteum, assembly GCA_007115665.2. Classification (NCBI taxonomy): domain Eukaryota; kingdom Viridiplantae; phylum Streptophyta; class Pinopsida; order Cupressales; family Cupressaceae; genus Sequoiadendron; species Sequoiadendron giganteum. The sequence goes on from CM021102.1 coordinate 530,688,812, forward strand.
ATATGTATATATATATAATTTTTCTCTGCTCTCTTTCCTATATATATGCCAACATATGTGCATGGCATGACTTCAATTCTTATTGCCTACCACTAGTCAAGGAAAATCAACCATTCATATGTGTCCCACTTTCCCAGCAACACAACACTCATGAAAATGAATCATTCAAATGTGTCCCATTAGTCAAATTCCAATACACAATTATTGTTTCCTTCTCATCTTTTGCCACCTGCAACCACCAAAAAATAATGTGTTAAGTCCACCATAATTGCTTGAGAAGCAAACAAGGATTGCACACCATAAATACTTACAAACTTTGCAATTGAAGGCATCGAAACAAGTTTTCAAATTTGAAAAAGAATATACATTAAATACTCCATACCAAATCAGCATTGAACATATAAAGAGATTTACAAATTCAAAAATGCATTACTCAATCTTTGCCAATTTCCATTTACTACATCTCACTACCATATTCATATCTACATTTCTATGGAGGTAGTGGAAGAAAGAGCAGAAGCAACATCAACATCACACTATAAAGTTACAGGTATTCTACTATTATTAATTCTATATGCCTACGAATGTTAATCTATTGTATACTATGCAAATATTTTCACAAAGTTGTGACTCAATATTTGGGGTTTCAACCTGACACTGTTACATTGAATTTTTCATTTTTATCTAAGGGGAGTGTGGGTATACTAATTTTATATTTTGGTTGCATGTTTTAATGCTACGGGCCATTAAATTTGGATTGTATGTTAGTGGTGCCAAATGGGATTTGAATATTCTATGACATGTAAGACTACGAATAATTATTTGTGTTTGGAACAAATATAAACCAATTATTAAATATTCTCTATCGATACAATGATTCAACTGTTTTTGTTTACTTTATCGTTAAAAAATATTTTATAATTGAATATTAAGGAGCTCTTATACATTCTATGTTTGGAGGCCCATTGGAGTGCCACACAGACCAAAAACCTAAAAAATGTCTACCACGTCACCCTGCCAGTTGTGCATCTACCAATTTTTATTTTTTTAAATTTCCACCACCCTGCCACCTATCACACATTGAATGGTCCACGTTGTTCCTAACAGGACTATTTTGTACAAGCATTAACTCTACAATTTATTTTTACTATTTTACAATTGGATATATGGGGTTTCAACCTGATATTGTTTACATTGGGTTTTTCATTTATATTCTTTATTTTTGAGAATGCCAATTTGTTGTGTGTGCGATGTAAATGTTCAATTCTTAATGCCTAGCAATGCCTATCTCTTCTAAAGGATGTTATTGTCCAATCCACTCTTAAATTATTCTTCAATTTCTTCATTTAACTCATATACAAATGTTGCTATATATGTGTATATATATTTATATATATCTATTGAAATATAATTATATTTCAAATACACTGTTCTGATTCTTTTAATTCGCAGTTCATTTTAGACATATACATTTATTGGTAAACATTTATAGTTATGCAGGCAATTTATATACATATATATTATATAACTATATCTATCTATATGTTTATATCTATATATATATTTATAGACTATATAGTTATATATATCATTTTTTTCTTTGAATATCTATATCTTTAAATGTGTTCTTTGTTTTAGTCTTATAGAGATTATGGTATATTCGGCTGACACTTAGCCATTTTGTGTCTTGTTCACTCTGCTTGATCAATTTACAATTTCAATACATGTTTGGCTCAGCCCACTCTTCCTTCTGCAGCTCGGTGATGGTGACTTGTAGTTGAAAGGTATACATTTTATTTACTATTCTTTCTGTATTAAGCTAAACACTGCTACGGACGGCTACAGGTAATCACCAGAAAATTTGACAAAAGTACAAATCATAAAATATAAATATATATATATATATATATTACAATGTATATATATGTATATATGTATATTTATATAAAATTATTAACCAATTATTATGATTGGAAAATAAATTTTCCAAAATGCAATCTACAAGAAGGAAGCCAAATTACAGAGAAGAATAAAGAGGCAATGATCTTTCCCCAAATTTTTTACCGAAAAATTCTCCAATCCACTTCTAGAGAGATTTAAAAAGTCTATGTTGTTTCTTCTAAAACTTCCTATTGTTTAAAACAATTTCTTTACAGAGGTTTTAACAATTTTCAACACAAATCTTATAACTAAAATTCCCTAAATTTTAAATTTGTTTTCCTCTGGGTCTTTCTATTGTTTAAACTATTAATTCCACAAAAGATTCTCCAATCTTACTCTTTGATTTCACTGTAACCTTATAGAGGTTTTCTACAATACACAGAAGCTTTAAAATAGAATTTCCTATAGAGGTTCTATATTTTTCTTTTACGGAAAACACAGAAGGCTTAAATTTTCTTTTCTCAAATAAATTAAAGCTTTTAATACAAATCTAGCACAACAATATTTTCTACAATAATACAATTCCATTTAAAAATTTAAACTAAAACAATAACATAAGAATGGAGCTTGTTTCAACAAAGCTTTTGGAGTAATTGGAGTTTTTGATGCCGAGCCTCTTCCAAAGCTTCCAGCAAAGCTTTCATAGCTTCTTCCAAACAATCCAAATTCCCAACCACAGTATTAAATTCCAACACCACAACAATCTATCCCAAACAAATCTAAGAATGCAAATTTTTCCCACAATTTCCTTAAATCCAAAATCCCTTTCAATTTTTTTACAGCAAGCAAAAATCTTTCGTTCTTCTCCAATTCTCAACATATCAAAAATATCTTAACCTTTGATAAGTAGGAGGTTTCTTCCACAGCGTGTCAAATTATGATATTGCTATCAGGATTCAACCGTGTAGTTTTCGAGTCAAACTCATTGACCCATGATTCGCGAGTAGTGGTTCACAAGAACCCATCTCTCATGATAATGAATGGTCCACTTAGCACTCATTGCATCTAGGTGATGCTCACAGAGGTGAAGCATTGGTCCACCCCGGGAGGTCACCCATCCCAGTACTGTTCCAACTCAAGCGCGCTTAACCATAGATTTTCCCCCAAGGTTAAGCCCACTTAGCTTGCTACCCCATTTGCAAAACCTTCAACAAGTGTTATGCCTTATGAACCATTGATGAGATGGAGCAGTACTTTGTGGTTAAGCGCGCTTGAGCTGGAGCAGTACTGGGATGGGTGACCTCCCGAGATGGACCAATGCTTCACCTCTGTGAGCATCACCTAGATGCAATGAGTGCTAAGTGGACCATTCATTATCATGAGAGATGGGTTCTTGTGAACCACTACTCATGAATCATGGGTCAATGAGTTTGACTCGAAAACTACATGGTTGAATCCTGATAGCAATATCATAATCTTAACCTTTGTCGTGAAGAAGCTTTATGCTTCCTCACCCAAAGCCAAGATTCCCTCCGGGAATTAATTTTTTCCAACAACCCAAAATTAATTAACTATAACATGCTAACAATTAACAAATATCTTTTAACAACCCATATTTATTTTCACAAAATAATTTAATAATCTCAAAACATATTTTAATTTCCAAATTTAATTTAATTCCATTAAACAACTTTCTTAATAAATAATTTAATCACTTAATAAATAAATTTAACCACAAGGATTAAATTTAATTTACTAAATAAATTAAATTTAATTAATTAATTTAAATAGATAGCTTCCATCATATTATCTAAAATTAATTAAATAAATACTAACATCATTTAATACATAATTTAACATTTATTTCCATAAAATAAACCTTGCAGAACTAAACAACAATAGACAAGGCAAACGATGACACACCAAACATGGACTGACGACACACTGTGGCTAGGGTGTAGACCTGTCACATGTTACTTAGCTACTATCTCCCAATCAACATACCGTTGAGTCGACACGCTCAAACCTGTGAAGCCAGGTGGAGTCGATGTCATGTACCTACAAACCTGTAAATGAGATATCAAAGTACATGTATATAAACAACATATTAATACACACCGTGAAGAGGAAATCACAGAATTGCAGGGCACTCGCAAGCGAGTGATGCGATCCCATCCCCTTCACCAATACACTCATCATAAACTGACAGTTCCATCATAATCAATTTCTCATGTGCAATAAACATGTTATAAAAAACGAACATTATTACACCAATTAAAGCATGACAATAAAGCATCAAAGAGATACATCTCACAACCACAAATAGTCTATTTCACTTTATAAATAGCAATCAAATCACACACACATGAAAAAGTATCTCAAAGTATCAAAGTAACTGAAAAACTAAAACCAAGCAAAGAACACTATCTGAGCAAGAAGCCAAAATGGAGGGGTATTACAATGTGCACTAAATATTTGTGAAATACAAATCTGCACAATGAAATATTATGCAATGAAGAGAAAAATAATAGAAGTGCATGATAAAATATCATTGAAATTGCAGAGTGAATGTGCAAATTTATTATGTACATGCGTGTGCACATACATACATATATACATACATACACATGTACATACATACATATATATGTACATAGATATATGTACATGCACTAAAAATTTGTGAAATACAGATCTGCATAATGAATGATTGTGCAATGAAGAACACATGAATAGAAGTGCATGGAAAAAACCCTCGAAAAGAAAACTAGTCAAACCCTTTCCATATTTCGTAGTAACAATCAAATATAAAAAGCAAATTATAGAGTGAATTATTGTACAATTAATAATAGAATAATAGAGTCTGATAACATTCGAGGAAACTAATAAACATATCCATTTAATAATAAAAACATCATATAGGAATGTGCATAGTGTTGGCAACAATATTTACATAATATAGGATAAAAAATTGTAGTATCATTTGAGGTTCTAGCATTGAAGAGACCTATTTTTCGTAAAAGCATTTTTGTGTTAAACTTTGTTTCATTATAATTTTTAAATTGATGGCATATGCAACATGGTTTAATACTAAAAATTCTTTGATGAAATGAAGCCTCTCCAATGTAGAGCCGAACATGTATGGGTGCCTAACTCCACATAGACTCCAGAACAAATGCAAAGGAAAGGAATGACAATGATATATATGTACAAACTAATCTTTACAAAATTCCTTTTATGTGATCTTGGTACACATTTAACTTTATTGTTCAAATTATTTCTAAACTCAAACATGTAACAATAGGCATTTCATGTGACTATCCAAGATAAAATTCTTTCAATGTCCATTGCAAACCTTACAAAAAATATTACATCACAAATTCACACAGACATTAAGTTTTAAATATGAGAATTTTGGTAATACTTTAATAAAAATATTTATTAGTAACATATAAACATCACACCATGACATAATATAGGAGAACATTTCACACATAAACACAATAGGTTAGGTATGACATAATCAATTATATATAATTCCATAAATACTCATAAACACTAATAAGCTGAATAATTATTCTCAAATAAAATGTACAACTTGCTCTCTACAATTGAGGTACTTGTTAAGAGGTAATCCTAGTCCCCAAACCTTGATGCCTTACATTTATTTTCACCTTTGGGTTTGGGGGTTTGTTTCATTATGATATAATTGATTTTAGAAACAATTAAATAAATTTATCTCACTTTATGACTTGTTGCCACCAACATAAAATCAAAGTTTCTCTTGATTAAATGAAGTATTGTATAATTGGTTTATATTTGTCCCAAACATAAATAATTATTCACGATCTTACATGTTAGAGAATATTCAAAGCCCATATGATACCAAAAACATACAATCTGAGTTGCTTTTGAATGGCCCATATCATGAAAACATGCATCCGAAATATAAAAATAGTATAACCCACACTCCCCTTACATATCACCCGGTGCATTACACCACCATCAATGTTTTCAAAGATCTGATGCCACAAAAAAAACAAAGAACCAAGACTGTCCCATCACCAAATCCATTATATTATACATAAGAGGTTGTTGTTGTTAGTACATCTATATCATGTAAATGATGTTGCTAGTGTTGTGTGCATGCCTATATGTGGATTTAAGTGATATTGTCTATGGTTTTTAATGCATAATTTGTTGGTTTTTAATGCATAATTTGTTGTATAGATGTAATTTTTATACAAAGTGTGTTGTACATTTCAGCTCAATCAAAAAATCATCATAAACAAAGTTTCACTATAATTAAGCAGACTTACATCTACAAGCAATTACACTACACTGCCAACAACATGTACATCATTTAGCTAAGTACACCCAAATTAGAATTTGAGGAAACCAATGAACATATCCATTTAATAATAAAGACATCATATAGGAATGTGCATAACGTTGGCAACAACATTTACATAATATAAGATAAAAAAAATTGTAGTATCATTTGAGGCCCTAGCATTGAAGAGACTTCTTTTTCACAAAATCATTTTAGTGTTAAACTTTGTTTCATTATACTTTTTAAATTCATGGTATATGCAACATGATTTAAGACAAAATTATTTCATGAGATGAAGCCTCTCCAATGCAGAGCCAAACATGTTTGGGTGCCTAACTCCACATAGACTCTAGAACAAACACAATGGAAAGGAATGACAATGAGCGAGATATGCAAGAATTTAGAGCATTGAATGAACTTTGATCTCTAAATTATGTGCTTGAGTGGCCAAGCAACTGCAGAGGGATGCATAAAGCAAGTTTCCCAGTGGAGGTAGTGAAGGGGGCAACGCACGATTAATGCTCTCAATTGGACATTTGGGGTGGTGAAGTGTTCGCACAACATGCGTTTGACCCAATGCATGGTTTTTTGCACTACCTTTGGATGTGGACCCACTCCACTATTGGGCAGACCCCAAAATGGGCCCATCAAGAACATCGTGGACCCATTGGTGCATGACATGTGGCGGGTGGTGGGAATAAAAACAAAATTGGTAGATGCACAAGTGGAAGGGTGATGTGGCAAGCAATTTTTTTTTTGTTAATAACAAGATATTACAGTCCTCAACAACAAAAGTAAACAACCAATGATTGAACTTTATCTTGTAGTATGGAATGTACATATAAAAAGTATCTAATAATTGATAGAGTTGTAGGGATGGTCCCTCCCAACCTCAATCAAACATGCCAAGAAAATCATCTGGAGATGTGTTCTCATCTCCTACCACTGCATTTTGAGTTGTCGTTACATGATTTGGATTTGTATTCATAAATTGATTATAACTTACATGCAATGGTGTTGAACAATTATTTTCAACACAAACTTGAGTGCAACTTACATGTGGGTTGAGACTCAAACTGACATCACCAACAACAAATAGAGGGATATATATGTTCAATATTTCTTGAAACAAGGCATGGTTTTCCGGTAATGGGTTCATAAGTCTACTTATTTGTCTTTCTCGTTGTAATTCCCTATAGGCCACCTCGATTTCTCTTTCCTTTCTATCTTGTTTATTTTGAACTATATCTTTCTCTCTCTTCTACTCTCTTTCCTTCTTTTCTAATTGTTGAAGCTGCTTTCTTTCCTTCACAGATTTAATGATTGTCAAAATAGATTGGGATTCGATTGTTTGAATTACTTGGTTGTCAATGTTGTCCTCCTCTTCCTCACCAATACCTTGAGTTTCCTTGTTGAAATATTCATATTAATTTAGCATTTGTGGTATGGGAAATGTGGCAAGTGGAGATGGAAATAAATAAGTTATTTTCTCTTCTTCCCAGTGCAAGTCAATACCCAGTTTCATAGCTCCCTCTGCCAACCAAGATGCTTGGCTAGGGGCTGATGGAAGACTTAGGTTGTCATTAACAACATTCTTATTTCCCTTTTCCAACCAAGATGCTTGGCTAGGGGTTGAAGGAAGGCTTAAGCTATCATTACCCAAATTCATAGATCCCTTTGCCAACCAAGATGGTTAGCTAGGGGCTAAGGGAAGACTTAGGCCATCATTAAGTTCCTTAGGTTATATGTCCACCATGTCATTAGATTTTTGATTTACTATTGATTGAGTACCATTAATGTGTCATGTATCTGCTACAGCTTCATGAGCTTGACATTAAGATACACATTGCAATGTGTGTGTGATTTCATTCATCGACCATTCTCGTCATCGTGTTGTCATTTTTTGCCTACTTGCAAGAGCAGTAATTACCACAACTACCTTCACTTGTACTTTTTGTTCTTCTTTAGGGGTAATGTAACCCGTCTTTTACCTGTAGGCCACCTTGTCATGGCTCTCTTCTTCATTGGCTTGGTCCTCATTTCAACTTTATATTACACCTACATATATTAGGAAACATGTTTCAAACAATGTTAACAACCATCAATGAACACACTTAAAGTTAGAGTGATGCATGGATATATTATTTTTCTTTATTGTGTGTGTTGACAATTTATAATGCAAAATTTGGTAACAGTTTGATTTATATTTGATCTTTCTAACTTTTTTGAATTATAAAAGTTTAGAATAGTTTGGATTGAACTAAAAGGAGTTAGTCTTATGCACTTAGAGTGAATTGGATTTAATAATCACTGTATAGAACAATAATGCATTGACATTCATTAATAGTGTAAGTTGAAAGTCGATAAAGCCCATATATTACATACAACAAATTGGAATTCCTAGGCATAAAGAATAAATGAAACCCCAATAGGTTGGGTGTAACAATCACATTGTAAATAATTGAAATGCTTTGATATTCATAAATAGTATAAGTTGAAACCCAAGATATTGAGTTACAAGTTTGTGTGACAAACATTTACATTGCATAGAACAAATTAGCATTCTGAGGCATGTAGAATATAAATGAAAATCCAGGAATTAAACTGAATGTAGTTGATGTTATACACTTAAAGTAGTTTTGGTGAAACAATCACATTTTTTTTAATTAGATATGCATTGACATTCATAAACAATATAAATCGAAACCCCAGGTAACGAGTTACAAGTTATTTTGACCAAACATATTAGCATTTCAAGGCGTAAAGAATAGGGTGTAACAATCACATTGTAAGGAGCAAAAATCACTTGATCTTGTGCACTTAGAGAAAATAGGGTGTAACAATCACATTGCAAGGAACATAAATGCATTGAAATCCATAAACAATATAAGTTGAAACCCCCAAATATTGAGTTATAGGGTAGTGGGTGACAAACATTTACAGTGCATACAACTAATCTATATTTCCAATATAAATGAAAAATCTAATGTAAATAGTATCAAAGTTGAAACCCCTAATATTTATAATATTGTGAAAAATATTTGCATAGCATACAATTGTAGACATGTAAAATTGACTTGACACCTATCACACAACCTTGAACGGCATCACACAAAACTTAACAACATCAAATGGCATCAAACAACCTCAAACAACATCAAATGATATGGAACATCGTCTCCGATCACCCCATAACACCTCAGAATGACTCAAAATCATCTCGTAATACTTCGAAATGACTCAGAATCATCTTGTAACGTCTTAAAATGACTCAAAATCATCTCGTAACACTTTGGAATGACTCAGAATCATCCTGTAACATCTTGAAATGACTCAGAATCATCCTGTAACACTTTGGAATGACTCAAAATCATCTCATAACACTTCAAAATGATTTGGAATCATTCTATAACACTTTGAAATGACTCAAAATCATCTCGTAACACTTCAGAATGACTCAAAATCATCCCATAACACTTCAAAATGAATCAAAATCATCCCATAATACTTCGAAATGACTTGAAATCATCTCGTAACATCTTGGAATGACTCATAACCATCCCATAACACTTCAAAATGACTCAAAATCATCCCATAACACTTCAAAATGACTTAGAATCATCTCATAACATCTCAAAATGACTCAGAATCATCTCGTAACATCTCGAAATGACTCGGAATCATCCTATAACATCTTAGAATGACTTAGAATCATCTTGTAACATCATGGAATGACTCAGAATCATCCCATAACATCTCTGAACAACTCAGAATCATCTTGTAACACCTCAAAATGACTCGAAATCATTCTGAAACATCTCAAAACAACTCGAAATCATCCTGAAACATCTCAAAACAACTCGAAATCATCCTGTAATGTCTCGAAACATCTTAGAATCACCCTGAAACATCTCGAAATTATCTTGTAATGTCTCAAATCATCTCAAAGTCATACTGCAACGTTTCTACATCACACCACATCGCATCACATCAAAACAACAACAAAAACCCTAATTCCTCTATTAATTGAATAATACAACATTATTTAATTAATTCACTTTTTCATCATTTTGGACAAATTAAATAAATTTCACTTATTTAATAAAGTCCCAAAAACCCTAATTCTTCTATTAATTAAATAAAACAACATTATTTGATTAATTCACATTTCATCCTTTCGACCAATTAAATAAATCTCATTTATTTAATAAAGTCTTAATCCCACTTTATTTTGTCCTGATTGATTAAATAATGCCAAATTATTTAATTATGTCGCTAAATCACCATATTCCCCTAAGAGGATTAAATTGTTAAATAATAATTTAATTACAACATTTTCCCTCCAAAATTTGAATAATTAAATCAAACTATTCAAATCAATTATCAAAAATCAAATCAAACTAATGCAACTTTGTTTACAAAAGTCAAACTTGATTTGCACATTCAACTCCAAAAAGTAATTAATTAATTAAATTAATTAATTCATATTCCTCACCCACTTTCTGATTGAGAAAATTACGATTGTTGACTGAACAATCTAATTTGTTAACTAATCAATATATTTTGTTAACTAAGACATCACATTCCTAACTAAGCCATCACAATCTTGACTGATCAATCTATTATGTTAACTGATCAATCACATCCCTGACTGGCCAATCTATTTCCCAATCTCACAAATTGTGCAATCAACTTTGCACAATTCTCTCATGTCTAAATCCTCTCAACACACTCTGACCGTTGATCTAGATATTCTTCAAAACGATCTTGATCGTCCATTTCAAATCTCATTTTCTATATAAAAAACCTCTCTCCTCACAAAAAAGGATCAGAGAATCAACATACATTGAGTAACAAAGTGTTGTCAAGATCATCCTTGAGAGAGCTTCATTTCCTTCCTTCGATCAAACAAGCATTCATCCACACTTTGAACACGAACTTTGGAGGCTTTGTTGTGATAAGAGCAATCCAACATCAAGCGAATACACTCTGCTATAGGATGGTAAAAGTTATCTTTTGTTTTCATTTGGTAATCATTAGGTTCCTCATCATGTTTGCAATAGTATAGTTCAATCTCGTATCTGTAGGAGTTTTTAGATTTTAGATTTGTGCATTTTGGTTGTAGAGTAGATTTCTTTGTCAAATTGCTTTCATGTCCTTCTTGAATCAGAATCTAACGTTCTTTCTAACCCTCACACATTCTGGCACACTCAGTGGGACCCTTGTCCCCTCCTTTAACGTTTGTGTTTGAGGCACTTTTGAAGCTGTGAGTCCCAGAAACACTTCTGACAGAGTTTTCACGTGCTTGTCCAGAAAACCTAAGCGCTTGTCTCTCAAGAAAATTGCACAGTTGTCAGAAGAACTACGCTTTTGTCAGAAGAACTACACATTTGTCATGGGAATGGCGATTTAGTCTGAAACCTACACATTTCTATTTTCATAGAGTTAGCATTTTTTTCTAGGGTTTTTAGCATTTGTTTCTAAATCTGTGCAGTTGTCTTTTTCCTGTGCATTTGTGTTTCTTGTTTTGAGTAGTTGTTCTAATGGATAAATGCACAAGTCCTGCACTCTTGTAATAGATTTTTTTCACGAACTGTTGTTTGTTTTTGGATGTGTAAGCAAGAATTGAAATATCTGATGCAGGATTCCAATAACTTTAACATGTTTTTTGTAGGGAAGACGATCGGTCCCATTTTTTTATTTACTTTTAATTAACTTAGAAAACTTTTATTTGGTGCTCTAAAAATTGAACAACAACAAACTCACACTTGATTTTGGTATGGTTAAAATTGAACCAGTTTTAAGCTTTCTAAGTTAGGAAATTTCATTTGGTGCTCATAAAAAGAACAACAAACACTTCAATTTTGGGCTCTAAAAATGAACACATTTCATGTTTTCATAAGTAGGAACCTTCAAATTTTGGTGCATAAAAAGGGCGAAAACATTTTTCATTTTGTTGATGCACGCACGTTTTACATTTGTTGACCAAGAAAGGACAAGAACTGCCTTTCTTAGAAATACCTCTATTGGAGCTCATAAAAATGAACAAATATTTCTTTATGATATTTCACTATTGCTATATTAATTACTTGATGTCCTGAACATTTCATATTGGTGCAAGTTAAAAAGAACTTTGTTTTTCTTTACTCACAAATTTTTGGGGATAACATTGCTCGAGGTGTTTAAAATGAATCAATTTGCTATGGATTGTTCACTGTGCATTCATTGATTGGCAAAGCTAAAGTGTTTTATCTTCTCCCCTCGCACCTTTTGGCGATCTCAGGTGAGTGAAAGAATATTTTTGAGCATTGTAGTTTATTTTCAAGTTTACCTTAAAGAGGGGAATTTCCTTGAGATACATCCCACATTGGAGAACTAATTGCAAGGTCTCAAAGCACATTTACTGGCGGGCTATATTAAAGGTTGTGAACTCATAAGAAAGTAGCTTCAAGTCATGCTGACAACAAACTGCACCTAATCCCATACCTTAAGTGGAATGGGAACGGTTAAAGAGCCTTAAGTGGCCAATAGGTGAGTGTCAGATTTTTGTATTCACAGTTACCACTAAGAACCAAATTATTTTAGAAGCCACCCTATTATCCAAAAACATTCTCTAAAAATGGTGCATGGGAGTTTACTTCTGAGAAGTTACTTGCCATTTCCGACTATAGGCCCGTGCCATAAGTTGCATGTAAAATTGTCTCTTCGGAGCATGAGGCATGCCTACCATAGAGAATTGTGTTTATCGCCTAGGGTTGTGATTTCTAGTTTATGTTAAACTTGCCATTACATTCAAAATAATTTGACATCAAATTTTGTGCTTGATTTAAATAAAAAGAACACATTCAAAACAAACAGTGAACGAGATGGTTAAACCATAAACCCTTTGATTTAGTGAATATTTGTGAGAGAAGTCTTATGTTTTCACCCCTTTGAAAGGATCTTTCCTTAGAGGTTTCCAAACATTTTGGCTTTGATTTCAGGGTACATTAATAAAAGTAAACATTTGGGAACTATGGCTTGGGTGTTGTGATTTCACAACCTAAGTTATAGATATGAAGGTCACATAAGTCCATGCTTGTTGAGTCAGTCCAAGTGTTGTCTTATCACTTGCCATACTTCAAAACATGAAGAAAAGTTTGAGAAAGAATTTTTCACAAGATCATTGTTCGAACCAAAAAAATTGGAAAGGCAGAAGGTTAGATAGTCCCACATCCATTATTTCCATCCTACTTATTTGAAATCAAAATCAAACAAATCATTAAGGTCATTCATCCACTCAAACGTCCATGATATCAACAGTTACTTGGAACTTATAGATAGTACAAGTAAACTTCCCCACAACATATCCTCTGGATAAGGAAGTGGAATATAGACCTTAGTTCTTCAACATTTTGATTCCCAAAGAAGTAGTATCATTCCAGAACAACACTCAAACCCTAGGGTCTTGAACTTCACAGCAACCATCCCATAACACCACCAAACTTTATGACCATTTGGCAACCAACTGCCCCAGTTCAATAACCAGATCTTGTAGCACTGATCCTTCAACCTAGTCTCACATATATCAAAGGTGAACAAACTGACATCATAAGTAGCTTAAGAACCTTCATTTTTTAGAAGAAAGAAACACCCCGCCAGTTTCTCACCCCATCAATTGTCTTAGATGAAGAGGAAGAGAAAGCTGATATAGCAGTAGAGAGACCCATATTACCACCACCTGCATGGCAATAATTATCCCCTTCATGATCCCCAAGATAAAGACCACAGGTCGTCATTTTAGACTCAGGCATCTAATTCTGAAAGCTCTCAAGAAACACCTTTGGGCACTTCACGAAACCAAAACTAGGTTGGTATATGACTTCTATGAACGAGCTTCTAGGAACAATTCGAACTTGTATTCCTTCTACTATTGTCAAAATTCAGGTTTGTTCCAACAATTCCAATATCTTACATAACCTATAAGGAAACATCAGGTTTTAGAATTTGATTCAACTAGTTATTCCCTTCATGATCTCATGCAAGGTCAAGATCCCCAAGGTAAAATCCATAGGTTGTCATTTCAGACTTAGACATCTGAGTCCAAAGGCTCTCTAGAAACACCTCTTAGTGCTACATAAAAACATAAACAAATTGGTAGCAAACTTCTATAGACGCGCTTTCAAGGAAAATCTAGAGTTATATATGTTCTTCTTTGGTCAAAATCTTGGTCTTTTCCATGATACTGAACTTCTCTAAACGAAATAACCATATTTACATACCCACATTTAGGACAAGATTAGGTCTTTATAATTTGAGTCAACTAGAGAGTACACCACTCTCCCATAGGAGACCCATATTGTTTATGACAACCACGAGATCACAACATAGAAAAAAGATGGAAGCCAGGAAGAATATCACCAGTATCCCACAAATAAATGCCATGAATGATGAGAGTAGATCATGGGGCTATAGGCCAAGTGACCTTGAAACTCTCCAGAAGAGACCAGTATACAAAGACACTTTCACTAAGGAAGAAATAAGCTGCAAACAAAAGGAAGTTGTGGAACAAGGTAACCAAGACCAAAACCAAGTGATTATAGAGGAGGTAAACAATGAAGAAGAGATGAAAAAATAAGAACTATTTGAATATTCTAACAACCCCAAGGTTCTCAAACTAATGGACAGGTTGTTAAGAAAGGACCCAAACTCCTATTTTTTCAAGTTGGCACAAATTGGTGCTAAATTACTCATGGATTTCAACATGGAAGCTCTTAAAGACCCCAGTCTTATTCCCTCAGGGAACAACTCAGTTGCGAGACAAACAACCCAAGCTCCAAAGATGCCAAATATGCCACCCATGTTCTTACAAAATAGCGATCAACCCAAAGAGAACCCTTTGTTTAGAAATCCAACTCAAGTTGAACAAGCGGCAGTAGCACAAATGTACCAAGGGGTGGCATCTCAATATGAACCTCAAAATAATAATCTACCTCTTAGGAAATATATACCTCAGAACGCATCAAGCATCAACCCTTCCCAGAATAACCAGTATCTTCAACAAGGTGGAACACAAGGCCCCCCTCAGAATAAACAGTATCTTCAACAGGGTGGAACACAAGGCCCCCCTTAGAATAACCAATATCTTCAACAAAGTGGAACACAGGGTCCCCTTCTGAACCAACAATACTATGAACAAGGTGTCCCACCAACACATCATTAGGGTAACCTTCATTTTAGTCCTACCCAGCAGGGTGTGCCACAGAGTGCCCTCAATTAGTCATCCCAAAAACAAGGTGTCCCGCCAATGCATCATCAAGGTAACCTTCATTTTAGTCCTACCCAGTAGGGTGTGCCATAGAGCACCCTCAATCAGTCATCCAAACAACAAGGTGTTCTGCTAGTGCATCATCAAGGTAACCTTCATTTTAGTCCTACCCAGCACGGTGTGCCACAGAGCACCCTCAATTAGTCATCCAAACAACAAGGTGTCCAACCAACGCATCATCAGGGTAACCTTCATTTTAGTCCTACCCAGCAGGGTGTGCCATAGAGCACCCTAATTCAGTCATCCCAACAACAAGGCTTCTCACCAACGCATCACTAGGGTAACCTTCATTTTAGTCCTACCCAACAAGGTGTGCCACAGAGCACCATTCTTCAGTTACCCCAACAACAAGGTGTCCCGCCAACACATCATCAAGGAAGCCTTCCATATGTTCCACCCCAACAACAAGGATTTAACCCTCCTTACATCCCATATGGCTATCAAGTTCATGTACCTTCATAATACCCAATCTATAACCAAAACCTTATAGGACAACAAGGTTATCACATACAACCTTCACAAACACATATACCCAAAACAAAGATGGAACTAAGGCTAGATGTTGTCACCTAGCAAATAATAGATATGTAGATAGGAAAACATAAGAAGACCTACACCATGCAGAAAATTTGTTCATTTCCATTTGATTGTTACATCACGACACTACCCTTTCCAAAACACTTTGAGATACCCAGATTTGAAAGAAAGTACAAATGAGTAGGAGATCCAGTGGAGCATGTATGAGACTTCTCAGTATTATGTATGGAGGTACATAACAATGATGCCTATCTCATGAGGCTCTTTCCACGTAGCCTTATAGTTCATGTTATGGAGTGGTTCACTCGTCTACAACACGAAATCAATAATTTTGATGAACTATCTAGAAAATTCATAACCCATTCCGCATTTAACATAGAACAAGATGTCACCATCACCAGTCTATCCATGATCAAACAGAACCCAGGAGATTTCTTCATCTCCTACCTGCAAATATGGAGACACAAAGCAAGTTGGTGCAAATGGCCCATTCCAGACAAGGAATTGGTGGATATTTTCATCATGAATGTCTTGCCTAAAATAAACTACCAGCTCACTATGCTATGTCCTGTAGACTTTGAAGAAACAAACAAAAAGGGGTTACATATTGAGAGAGCTCTTGAATAGCAAGAGTAACCTTAAAGACAAATAACTCAAAAGACAATCCCTCTAGCTCAAATGAGAAACCCAAAATCTGGGCTAAAAACAAGAACGTTACAAATGATGGAGTGGTAGACGCTAGAGCAGTATGGAATGCACAAAATAAAAATCAGAATAAACCATAGGTGGCATAAACAAATTATGGTCCCAACAATACACAAAGCAACCAAACTACCTATCCTAAGAACAATCAGGTTGTAAACCAACAGACAAATCAGGGAGGGGAACAGAGGAAATATGATCAACCTAGGAGGCAATTTACTGTATTAGGTGAGTCACTTGAGATCGTCATGCGCAAAATAGTACAACAAAACCTCATAAAAATAAATGACCGCCCAAACTATGAGGAACCTAGCTTTAAGAAACCATGGTACAATGAGAAAGACTTGTAAGATTTCCATATGATCAAAGGACATATGACTAATAATTGCATGCACCTCAAACATATCATTCAGGACTTGATAGAAAAAGAGGAAGTAGATTTTGATCATCGGCCTGGAACCAAGGACCTACAAATATACTCAAACCCAATTCCAAACCATGCTAAGAGGAACGATAAAGTAAAGGGACAAGAATACCATAATGCTAATTACACATATGGTGACACAGTTTTGGGAACCCTCTCACAAGTTGATGACAATAGGGCAAATGTAGTGCCGATATGAGGAGGAGACAACAACTGCAACGTAACTACCCATTGTGAAAGAGTTACAATACAAGGATCCCCTCCCAAACCCACAATAAAGTCACCAAGTGACTACAACATTGTGGAACAGTTAAAGAAGACACCTACCCTCATCTCAATCTTGGAATTGTTAAAACTATCACCTGCACATAGGGAGATATTGGGAAAAGCTTTGGAAATGTCAGTCCCTAAAGACCTTGATCCTAGTCAGTTCCAAGCCATCATTGGAAAAATCACTACAAGTAATCACTTTGTCTTTTCAGAGAAAGATTTACCGCAAAGAACATTACACAATCACGCTCTATACAAAGAGGTTGGTGTTCATAAAACCATGGTCTGAAGAGTGTTGATAGATAATGGTGCAGGTTTAAACATTTGTACCTTAAAATTCATAAAACAACTGGGGTATTCTGATGACGTGATTGAAAAAGGAAAGAGTATCACAATAAGGGCTCATGATGACTTAGAGAGAAATTCTGAAGGGACACTTAGGTTGTCGGTGTAGATAGGACCAACAATAACAAAAACTACCTGTCAAGTATTGGATCTTGAGTTACCATACAACCTACTCCTGGGACACCCTTGGATCCACACATTACAAGCAGTCCCTTCCACTTTCCATCAATTCCTAAAGTTTCCCAATGAAGGAAAGGAGGTAACACTATATGTCAATCCTGAACCTTTTCATTTTTGTGCGAAGTTGGAGGAGAAATATAATAAAATCCAATGTGTGCCTAGCAATGATATAGCCTTCCATTCATTTTCTTATCTTGACCCTTCCATGCTTCCATCAACCTCCACCAAAAACACATCAACTGAACAACTAAAAGCATAAGCCAAGATTCAAGTACTTGACAAAGGCAATGGGCACTATCATTTTAACCAAGCATTTTGCATTGGCATGCTCCCACCAACACCTAGAGTATATGGAGGTCCAAAAGAGATCAAGATAGTACAAATGATTATCAAACCCACTATTTTTACTAGATGGGGAGACATGAAAGATGAAGAAATATTAGAGGACCTTTCATCCATGATCTACAAGGAGGACCAAAAAGAACCACAAAAGCCACAACCCATTTTAATTGATCCTAACACTAGAGTGTATCGATTAGTCAAACAAATGGGATACAATGGAACAGGTGGCCTAGGGATACACAAACAAGGCCGATCAAATCCTATCATAGTGGAACAAAGACAAAAGAATATGGGGCTAGGTTATAAACCAAAAGACGGTCATTCTTGTTAGGTTTTCAATGGCAGATATCTAAAAGCTAAATGCAGATTTTATCAATTAAACCAGAAGTAAAACACACAGAAAAATAACACAGAGAATTTAACGTGGTTCACCCAATGTGGGCTACATCCACCAAACCGCAGCCATCCAATGATTTCATTAACCAGTGTAAAACCCTATTACAATATCGCGAATAATCGCTTGTTTCTTATGATACTGTAACTCTATCCTAAACCCTTTATAAATTAGGGTTATACAAAATCGGGTTTTTTTTCCTTTTTGTGATTTTTCCTTTTTCAGAATTTCGCTAAAAGGGCCAAATTTTTTCTTGGGAGCCGTTCGCCGCCTCCTGGACTCTACAGGATACATGAAGAGTGTATAAGATAGAATGATCACGCACATACCAACAATTCTAAAAGCTGGACAAACCTCTTGGAAGAAACGAGAAACTTTTGCTAGTGTTAAGGCACTAGATATCTACCATGTCATGGACAACAAATTACCCATTGAAGACTTTTTTGACAAATTTAGAATTGATAGGTTCCCTCTCTAGTACATGGAAACAATTCCCAACATCTATTACCATTCTGAAAAAGACTCTAACGAATATGAATGGGATTCTCCTTCCTTCGTCACAAGATATGATTCCCCTGACTCTAGTAATGATGACCTATATACCCAATGGGAAAACGACACTAGAGCCATATTGACCCTTTCACCTACTTTTGTAGCTTTGCAGACCAAGATGATAGTCTCCCACTCTGTTATCCACAACTCGTATATTGGGGTCAACAACAACATGCACCTATTTTGGATCAATTCTAGAATGATGAGGCTATCACAAAGTTCATGGGAATTCGAACATACATACCAAAAAGAGATCACAAAGCAGGGTTCGTAATGGAACTGGAACAAGAGGCATACTTTAGTGGAGAGATAGAATTTTACAGTTGCAAGAATGAAAGAAAAAACATAAAGATCGATCCCCTACAAAAAACCACACTATGGCTCTATCGGATCCAAAAAAGAGAAAAATAAAGGATGCATCTGAAGGTGAAAACCTCCCAGAGGAACCCAAGGATGGAGGATTCAATCTCCCCATATCCGAATATCAAGAAAGATCAACACTAGTTGTAGAAGAAACATAATCCATAAATGTTGGTACAATAGAAGACCCAAAGATAACATACCATGCAGCGTCGATCGATCTTGAGGAAAAGGAAAATTTTACAACATTCATCAATGAGAGAAAGATAAAATTTGCATGGACCTATGCTGACATGCCTGTACTAGATCCAACATTAGTGGTGCATCATCTAGCCATCATCCCTGGAGGAAATCCTACCAAGCAAAAACTTAGAAAAATGCATCCCCCGATAGCATTATTGGTGAAGGTAGAACTAAAGAAGTTACTAGATATGGGTTTCATTAGACCCATCGACTATCCACAATGGATATCAAACCTAGTACCAATGTCCAAACCTACTGGGGGCATAAGGATATGTACAGACTTCAAGGACTTGAACAAGGCTTGTACAAAAGATGACTTTCCATTACCAAGCATTGACATGATTGTGGATCTAACAATAGGACATGAGATATTGTTCTTGATGGATGGTTTCTTAGGATACAACCAGATAAAGATATCTCTAGATTACCAACACAAAACAACATTCACTTGTGCTTGGGGAACTTTCTGTTGGAATGTGATACCTTTTGGTTTGAAAAATGTAGGAGCAAACTATCAAAGAGCGATGAAAACCATATTCCATGACATGCTACACATAATCATGGAGGACCATGTGGATGACATCCTAGCAAAGTTAATCAAAAGGTCAGACGACTTGACAAACCTAGCAAGGGTATTTGATCGATTGGAACAGTACAATTTGAGACTCAACCCTAAGAAATGTGTGTTCGGAGTAACCTCTAGAAAGCTATTAGGGTACATAGTGTCAATAAGAGGGATAGAGGTGGATCCTACCTCCACCAAAGACACTCAAACAACTAAGGAGCCTACAAGGGAAGCTATAATCAATCTGGCGATTTATCGCACAATTGGCGAACAAATGTCACCCTTTC
>CM021102.1:530709633-531097484 GCA_007115665.2 Sequoiadendron giganteum
TTTATATCTTAGGAGAAACCCTATACAGTCATATCCTAGATGGTATGTTTCTCTGGTGCCTTGACATAGAAGAAGTATAAATAGCCTTACAAGAGGTCCACGAAGATATTTATAGATCCTACTCTAGCAGACCTAACCTAGTCCAAAAGCTACTTAGAGAAGGATACTATTGGCCTTCCATGGAGAAAGATTGCATTCAACATTCTAGAAGGTGTCAACAATGTTAGCAACACAGTGATCTAGTTCATGCACCAGCATAAGAGTTGAGACCCATCACAACACCATGGCCTTTTTTTCAATGGGGATTAGACTTGGTAGGTAAGATATCACCCGCTTCATCCAACGGGCATAAATTCATTATCACCGCAACAAAATAATTCATAAAATGGATAGAGGAAATTCCATTAACCTATGTCACTGGCAAACAGATATCAAAATTCATTTTGAATTATCTCATTTGTAGGTATGGAATCACATAAAAAATTGTAACAGACAATGGCACCCCATTCAAGAATCAGGATGTCCAAGAACTATGTTCCAAATTCTCTATCCAACGTAGATTTTCTATGACCTACTATCCTCAACGAAATGGTCAA
This sequence comes from Sequoiadendron giganteum, assembly GCA_007115665.2. Lineage (NCBI taxonomy): Eukaryota > Viridiplantae > Streptophyta > Pinopsida > Cupressales > Cupressaceae > Sequoiadendron > Sequoiadendron giganteum. The sequence goes on from CM021102.1 coordinate 530,710,230, forward strand.
GCAGAGTCATCCAATAAAACAATCCTAAAAATATTGAAAAAGACTGTCAATGATGTTGGTCGTGATTGGAATTTGCAGCTAAACCCAGCCTTATGGGTTTATCGAATCAACATCCGCACACCTACTGGTGCCACACCTTTTTCCTTGGTCTACGGATCAGAAGTTGTGTTAGCTATTGAAGTCAAAATCCCCTTGTTGCGAGTCTCACTAAAAGGCATGGTAAGCAACGAAGAATACAGGGCATCCAAATTGAATGAATTAGAGCTCCTAGATGAAAGGTGTTTGAGTGCATTAAACCATCTACAGGTTTATCAGAATTGGCTCAAACGAAGCTATGATAAGAGAATCAAAGATAGAAACTTTCAAGTTGGTGACTTGGTCCTCAAGGAGAATCAAAAGATACAATTGAATCAAGACAACAAGGGTAAATTTGAACCTAATTGGTTAGGTCCATTCATCATAATAGCAATTTATGGCTCTGGGGCATATTAGTTGGCTACTCCCGAAGGAGAACCTCTAGCCGAACCGGTGAACAAAAACCATCTCAAGAAGTTCTATACATGAAATGTGTCAGAATACCCCAGGAAAAAGGGTAAAAATCCAAAAAAATGGAAAAAAGAGATAAAAAAATACAAAAAAATCAAAAAGCAAGAAAAATAGTAAAGAGAAATAAACCACTTTGTGGTGCTCCTAGAACAGGTACCATAATGAAAACCTGGTAAATAGGCGCTATGCATGAATAAAATATACATTATTATCTATCAACACTTTTACACAACATCCACCCATCCATTAATCATGAGTCCAACCATGGCTTTTCACTGATTAGGGTAAGTCATTTTATTGGGGGCAACTTCCCGAAGCTAGTCATTATTTACATCTGATAAAATTCAATCAAGGTCATATAACAACAAAAGTCAAAAACATTTGAGAACATCAAAACAAAACAACATCATTGGGTTATTCCTTCACTCAAATACTCTAAGATATCAGCATATGCTTGAACCTCACAGCCAATTTAAATGAATTTCCCACAACATATCCTCTAGACACAAAAATGGGATATCAATCCATGCTATCGATGTTGTTTACCCAAAAATAGTTCATGCTTTGAGTCAAACGGTCAAACTACGTGGTCTCTGCGTGTACAACGTAAGCAAGGATTTTTAGCCCCCGAGACCCTAGGTCAGTCCCCTTAGGTTTCCAACATGCTTTATTTCCCTTAGTCAAAAATACAAAATCCAAAAACATTCACAAAATAGAAAAGGTCAAATCAAGCGAACTATGAGTCTTTGCGGGTACAATGTAGGCAAGGCTTATCTTTGATGAGCCCTCGAAGCCCTAGGTTAGTCCCCTAAAAATAAAATTAAAACATCATAAAACTTAGAAAAAAAAAAGGCCTGTCTCGTCATCAGCATCCACAATGAACATTTTCAACCATAAGAAAAAAAACCATCCCAATCACCCTTTGACAAAAAAAACAAAGCAAACATCAACAACTAGAACTTTCAAGCAATAACAATCGCATAAGAGTTGACTATAAACAAAAAAAACAATGCCAAAGTGTCAATTACCTATCTTTTTAAACAAGTCCGAACAACATCCTGAGAAATGCCTTAATGGATATGTTCCTACGATAGACATGATCAACAACGGATAGTAGCCCCACCCTAAATAGATATGGCAAGTGATACTACAACTTTGTTTTTATCTTTTTGTGGTCTTACTTATGTGATTTATTTTATTGAATCATTCCTAAGATCTCTCAAGGATGTCCATAAGGATTTAGAGAAGGAATGGGGGCAATTGAGCGTCATTTCAATTTTCTATTTGTAAGATATGTTTGTAATATTACCATGACGAATACTTGCTTTATTGAGTATGGAAATTGTATTAAAATAGTTTGTGAAGGAGTTACATGTTAGGTGTTCTATACCTCTTTGTGTGACTGGTCTGAAACATTTTTCATGCAATCCCCCTATACTTTAAACAAAGTTTATGTATGTTTGGTATGAACAAAGATACTCTTTGTTTGTAGAGTCAAAGTCCACACAATAGATACAAAGTCACCTTGGTAATTCATACATTGGTGCATCGTATATGTTTGCTACATCAAACAAGATTATTCAATAGCGAAGTATCTAAAGTGAAGCAAAGTCACATCATCAATTCTATCCATCATCATATTTCCACTAACAAACATCATCATATTTATGCTAATTAACGTCATTTTTCTATCTATCATCATAATTCTTCTAAATTAACATTCATCCTTCATAACACATCATCAATACCATATCCATTCTACATCCACAAATGTTATCAATACATATCATGATGATAATAAACCAATTAAAAACATCATGTATCATGTATGGGGCATTCATCTATCAACATCCATCACATCATAAAATGAGACAAAGTATGATTCATTCATCTACATCATATCCATACATCATAAAAGCATAAAAACACATATAAACATACATCATCATCACCACCACATAAACATACAATGAGGCTGAATCAAAGAAGGTATATCTCATCATCAAAAAGGAATTTTTCATAAGTACATCCACAGTGACACAAGTGTGATAGGAAAATACAAAATCATAACATATATATGAGGTCTCGACTAGACCAAGGAATATATACAACACATGTCTACAAAATGCCTCTACACCATGAAACATGGGATCAAGTATCAAAAATAGTAAAACCCCAGCAAGACAGACAAAATACTATTGAAAACCAGAATGATCTGGTTGTCTCACAAAATGATCACTACACTGACACCAACATTGCCACCGTCGTCGCTCGTAGCACTAGGCTCCCCAAACTATGGACATCGAGAGGCCCTAGGAACGGTAACATCATATAATGTCCGATAATAGGTAGATGCTTGTAGATACCTATCTCGCTCACCTCACATACCATCACGCTCTTCCCGGAGAGTATCTCTCTTTGCTGTCAATAACAGTACTTGAGCCTCTACATCGTGTCATCTACCAATATCACTCTCTTGATTTGCTTGAAGAGAATCTCTCTCTATTGTCAATAATACTACCTGAGCCTTTGTCGCATGTAGTCTACGAATCACACTATCTCGCTCAACCCTCAGAGTGTCTACCAAAGCCTCGACAACTTATCATCATGCAATCTCTACATCTCTGTCCAAAGTCATATGAGCTAGCAACAAATCAACATCCCTAGCTAGTGGAGGAGGATTTGGAACCTACCTTTGACCCTGTGCAGGAGGCACCCACTCATCCTGGATATCCTCTACCTCATCACATCAAGCTCAATCCAAGTACTCTGCAAGAACCTCAGCACGCTGTTGCTCCCCATGATGACCTATGATGCCCACTCTACCCAAAATAGGATCGCCTCCAGGATTAGTAAGCCTCAAAGACCTATGCCATGTCCACCACTCCTAATAATCGCGAGTAGTACCTAGATCTGCCACTCCAACTGACCAATCCCAACCAACTGGGGCAAGTGCTGTGAACTTGGCAATAACAGTATCTGTATCAACCTAGATACCCCATACACAAACCTCTTGACAAGTCCGACCAAACTGAGCCTCATACGCATCAGGAATCCACCCCTACCTCTCACCAAATTGGTGACAAACTCGATCTAGTAAATAACGCTCTATCATAGATGATGAATGACCAAGCAACCAAAGGGTCTGCCGGCAGTACACAAGTTGATCTGCATCCTCTGGCCAAACCTCGCAGCTCATGTAAGGTCTCCACACAAAACTAGGCATCTCATCAAATACACAACACTAATAATGTAGATCCCCAGGCAAAGTTTAGTGCATAAAATCCCAATAACGATAACAGTATGGATCGCCCAGAGAATGAGCTTGAAATATGTCAGGATGAGTCATTGCAATATGCTCCCACACCTAAACATTCAAAAGGGATACACCTGCAGATACCTGCAGATAATGACCTCCCACCCTGATAGACCACCTCATGCATATCTTGGTAAAGATGGGAAAGCAAATAGGCACCCCAGACATATCTCGTACCATGCTCTAGCATACTCTTGATACATGTACCTCAGCCCACTGCAAATTGTCGAGCTCGTCTATTAGGAACAACTAATCCCAATACTAGGTCGCAAAGGGAAAGAATGATAGGGTTTGCGCCATTTAAAAATCAAATAAATCAATCTCTACATCACGAAAATCCACATGTTCCACACCTAAGAAATGTTGCATAGCACGGGCACCTCATCGAATCTGGTACATAACAAGCTCACCATGAATAGGAAGACGAAGAATCCTCCACACATCCTCCAGAGTAATAGTTGTCTCCCCTGTAGGCAAATGAAAAGAGGATGTCTCAAAGTGCAACCTCTCCATGAGAGCAGTCAACATCGTTGTATGGGTCCTAATCGGAGGCATGTAACAAATATAATGCAATCCCATTACATCAAGAAAGTCCCACTCCAATGCATCGAATTGGGCAATCGGATCAAACAAGTGATGACGACGTCTCTCTCTCATCATAAGCAGTCGAAGATTTGCCTGCAAACGATATAAACCAAGACGTTAGGTTTTCACTCTAAACATGCAAAGCAACACAAAACAACACAAGCGTGGTAACAAAATAACATTTACAATGGTAAACAAACACAAGCTAGCTTTTAGAGCACAAGCATGGTGACAAAACGACATTTATGATGGTAAACAAACATGAGCTAGGGTTTAGAACACAAGCATGATGACAAAACAACATTTATGATGGTAAACAAACATGAGCTAGGGTTTAGAACACAAGCATGATGACAAAATGACATTTATGATGATATAAACTAAGATGTTAGGGTTTCACTCTAAACATGCAAAGCAACACAAAACGACATTTATAATGATAAACGGACACATGCTAGGGTTTAGAACAAAGCTAAGCGGTAAACGATAGATGAAGAGCCAATTGCTAGGTTCTGAGACAAATACTCAACAAAAGCTAGACAAAAGTGCCATTTTAGGACAAAAGTGCAATTTTAGGACAATTGCACAAAAATATGGGCATAGTTTCCTGACAAGGGCGCAATTTTAGGACAACTGCGCAGTTTCATAACAAATGCTCAAGACAAAAGTGCCAATTTAGGACAATTGCATAGTTTTTGGACAGATGAACAAAATTCACTTGACAAATGCACCAAAATCGAGACAACTACACAGGAATCTCAAAACAAGCACAATTATCTGGCAGGACTTCGTACACATAAAATGACAATGAAAACATGATGAAAGCGAAGGGAAAAAAGGTACATACCTGGCCACCGATGCTTGAAGGTCGTTTATACTCCTGAATGAGCTCGGAACGATGTGGAGCAACCTCGTCTCGACATTCTCCCTCAACAACTGACAAAATATGGAATCCAGAGACAAGAATTAGCAAAATGAACCAACCACAAATGGCCCAATTTGAAGACAAATTATCTATATAACCCCTCAAGAAAACCCTAATTAAACTTAGGGAATCTTCCTACTTTCAAAAAAGAAGCTCCGAAAAACATCGGAAATGAGAAACAATGCACATTGACATATAACATTTCATCTGAAAACATCAAAATGACAATTCAATAGTGTAAAGAGCCTAATCTCAAAACTTGAAATTTTCGGCCAACCTCTCGAGGGGGCAGCATAGAGTCCTACCATCATTCCACTGAACATTGGGGCATAATTTTTGTTCAAAAACTTAATCTTAAAAATAGAATCTTTGAAACAAAGCAACCCGTACTTTGTTTCAAAGAGGGGAAAAATGTAGACATGTAAAATTGACTTGACACCTATCACACAACCTCGAACGACATCAAATAGCACTGAATGAAATCAAACAACACCGAACAACCTCAAACAACATCAAACAATATGGAACATCATCTCTGATCACCCCATAACACCTCATAATGACTTAGAATCATCTTGTAACACTTTGAAATGACTCAAAATCATCCTGTAACATCTCAGAATGACTCAAAATAATCCTGTAACACTTCAGAATGACTCGAAATCATCCCGTAACATCTCAAAAATGACTCAAAATCATCTTGTAACACTTTGGAATGACTCAAAATCATCTTTTAACACTTTGGAATGACTTAGAATCATCTCGTAACACTTTAGAATGACTCAGAATCATCTCGTAACACTTCAGAATGACTCGAAATCATCATGTAACACTTCAGAATGACTTAGAATAATCTTGTAACACTTCAAAATGACTCGAAATCATCTCAGAATGACTTAAATCATCCCGTAACACTTCAAAATGACTCAGAATCATTTCGTAACACTTCAGAATCATCTCAAAATGACTCAAAAACATCCTATAGCATCTTGAAATGACTCGTAACACCTCAGAATGACTTGGAATCATCTCGTAATATCTTAGAATGATTCAAAATCATCCCATAACATCTCAGAATGACTCAAAAATCATCCTGTAACATCTCGAAACAACTCAAAATAATCTTGTAACACCTCAAAATGACTCAAAAACATTCCAAAACATATCGAAACAACTCATAATCATCCCATAATGTCTCGAAACATCTCAGAATCACCCCAAAACATCTCTGAATTATCCTGTAATATCTTAGATCATCTCAAAATCATACCGCAATGTTCCTACATCACACCACATTGCATCACATCAAAACGACAACAAAAACCCTAATTCCTCTATTAATTGAATAATGCAACATTATTTAATTAATTCACTTTTTCATCATTTTGGACAAATTAAATAAATTTCACTTATTTAATAAAGTCCCAATAACCCTAATTCCTCTATTAATTAAATAAAACAACATTATTTGATTAATTCACATTTCATCCTTTCGACCAATTAAATAAATCTCATTTATTTAATAAAGTCCTAATCCCACTTTATTTCGTCCTGATTGATTAAATAATGCCAAATTATTTAATTATGTTGCTAAATCACCATATTCCCCTAAGAGGATTAAATTATTAAATAATAATTTAATTACGACATTTTCCCTCCAAAATTTGAATAATTAAATCAAACTATTCAAATCAATTATCAAAAATCAAATCAAACTAATGCAACTTTGTTTGCAAAAGTCAAACTTGATTTGCACATTCAACTCCAAAAAGGAATTAATTAATTAAATCAATTAATTCATATTCCTCACCCACGATTGTTGATTGAGCAATCTAATTTGTTAACTAATCAATCTATTCTATTAACTAAACAATCTATTATGTTAACTAAGACATCACAATCTTGACTGATCAATCACATCCCTGACTGGCCAATCTATTTCCCAATCACACAAATTTTGCAATCAACTTTGCACAATTCTCTCATGTCTAAATCCTCTCAACACACTTTGACCGTTGATCTGGATATTCTTCAAAACGGTCTTGATTGTCCATTTCAAATCTCATTTTCTATATAACAAACCTCTCTCCTCACAAAAAAGGATCAAAGAATCAACATACATTAAGTAACGAAGTGATGTCAAGATCATCCTTGAGAGAGCTTCATTTCCTTTCTTCAATCAAACAAGCATTCATCCACACTTTGCACATGAACTTTGGAGGCTTCGTTGTGATAAGAGCAATCTAGCATCAAGCGAATACACTCTGCTACAGGATGGTAAAAGCTATCTTTTGTTTTCATTCGGTAATCAATAGGTTTCTCATCATGTTTGCAATAGTATAGTTCAATCTCATATGTGTAAGAGTTTTTAGATTTTATATTTGTGCATTTTGGCTGTAGAGTAGATTTATTTGTCAAATTTCTTTCATGTCCTTCTTGAATCAAAATCTAACATTCTCTCACCCTCACACAACAACAAATTGGCATTCGTAGGCATAAAGAATTAGTAGAAGTAGAATACCTGTAACTTGATAGTCTGCTACTACTGTTGCTTCTGCTATTTCTTCCACTACCTCTAGGAAAATGTATATTATGAATATGAAAGTGAGATGTGCTAAATAGAAATTGGCAAAGATTGAGTAATGTATTTTTGAATTTGTAAATCTCTTTATTTGTCTAATGATGGTTTGGTATGGAGTCTTTAATTTATGTCCTTTTTCAAATTTGAAAACTTATTTTGGTACCTTCAATTGCAAAGTTTGTATGTATTTATGGCATGCAATGTTTGTTTGCTTCTTAGGCGATTTTGGTGGCTTTAACAACATTATTTTAGTGGTTGTAGGTGACAAAAGAGGAGAAGGAACTAGTAGTTGTACGCTAGGATTTGACTGATGGGACACATCTAAATGATTGATTCTCCTTTGAGTGTTGTGTTGTTAGGATAGTTGAATAGGGGAGTGGGTTCGATTGGATATGGTGATGGGATAGTCTTGGCTCTTAATTATTATTGTGGCATTGAATCTTTGAAAGTATTGTTGGTGATGTAATACATGGGGTGATATTTAATGGGAGTGTGGGTTATACTAATTTTATATTTTGGTTGCATGTTTCCATGCTACAGACCATTAAAAATCAATTTGGATTGTATGATGGTGGTGTCAGAGGGCTTTGAATATTCTATAATATGTAAGACTATGAGTAACTATTTATGTTTGGGACAAATATAAACCTTGAATTATAATACAATTTTTAGTGGTACAGTGATTCAACTACTTTTGTTGACTTTATGGATAAAAATTGTTTTACAATTGAATATTAGGGCACTCCACTATGAGGCCCACAGAGGACTACTTATGTCCCCACTATATGAACTCGCACCACTATTGACCCCTCTCCCCTAGTTGGATCTCATATGCATTTTTGGTTCTCTATTTTCTAGATTTACATGCATATTTTCTCACCATTTTATTGATTGAATCTCTTCCTAATGGATCAAGATACTAGTCCTACTCTCAACCATTTGATCAAGCTTTTAAAATGATAAATCATCTATCCAAAGTTTTAACAAATTATTCATAATTTATGTTTTACCAATTTACATAAGCTTGGTGCTACATGTCTTTGATATATCTTTTGTGAGCATACAATTTGAGTAATTTTTAGAGAGTTGTGCATATTTCTAGATTATAGGTTATAGGAAAAGTAATACATTATAAGAGTTTTACAAATGAGGTTGTTGACCATTTTTTTCATATTTAAGTTGCATCGTAATCTATTTTATTAAGAGATCCATGGTCTAAACTATTGGTAAGCCAGGTGTGAAGGATATGTAGTGACATATTTTTGAAGTGTCCTTCTACATAGGGATTGGCTAAATCATGTGACCTATCTTGTTTTCATTTTATATAAAAAGATATCTATGAACACCATCCTTGGCCTAAGCAAAGCTAGAAGGGTAGGAAGATATTCTTCTCTTGTCAATTGGTCAAAATAACCAATAATTTGATCATAAATTTGAAATGATCCCAACCTAAAATTGTTTTGATTAATGAGAAAAATAGGTTTTGAATGGACTCGAAACCATTAACAACAAGTTTTGAATGGACCCAAAACCATTAACAAACAGGTTTTGACGAGGACCCGAAACCCACATAAAGAGATTGAGCTACAATAGAGTAAAACATAGACAACCAACAACACCCCATAACAAAATTAAGAACGGTTAGCGTGAAAGTTTAAATCTATAGTAAAAGAAAGGTTTTAACGGGACCCTTGCACCCAAATTAACCAAGAAATATAAAGGAACTTGAATCCAAGAATAACTTGAGACAATTAGGCAACCATCAGCCTAAATCAGCTAGACTACAACACACCACTTAGCAGCACCAGCCAACAGCAAAGAACCAAAAACAACCAGCTAACCATCAGCCAAAACTAGCCAGACATCAACACACAACATTTGATAGCACCATCCAATGAAACCAAAATCCCCACCTCAATAGGGGAGTTAGGGCTCAAAGAGAAACATTGAAGATTCTCATCACAAACATAACATCAGTCACCTCGCAACACCAACCCGATCTCCACCTCAATAGGAAGGTGCTCCCCTCTATAGGAGAGGAGGAACTGAAGCCCAAAACCACAAAAAATAGAACTTCCCACCCAATCCACAACCCACCTCTTCACCTCAATAGAAGAGAGCTTCACCTCCAAAGAAGAACATAGCTAAAAATACCAATGGAAGCAACTAAACCCATAGTAGAGAGCACCAAAACCTCCATTGGCAAAGAAGAAGACTGGAGCAAAGAGGAAAAAATAGAGCATTCCACCATGAGCAGCACAATCCCAGCTTGGATCATAGAATAAAACCGAACCACCTAGATTTCTAGCAGAAAACCACTCAATTAAGTCAAAGTAGCCCAAGATAAAACAACCTAGCTGAGCCACAACCACAACAATTGGCCACCCAAGAAAACCTTGGCAGCCACTAAGACTAGCAGAAACAACAACCAGCCAATAAACAAAAACAACAGAAAAACAAAGGGGCTCAAAGAAAGAAGGAAAAGGCAAGGAAAGCCTCTAAGCAAAGAGAGTAGTGAGCCGACAAGACAATGAAAAATAACCTCCAACCCTACATGCCAGTTAGGGTCTGAAACATGCCAAAAACTAACTACAAACAACTCCACTAGAGGCAGACCAACAACCTTAGCTCCAAATAAATAAAGCACCCCCATAGAGGCAAAAACCAACACCAAGGGACCGTAAAGAGGAAGGGAAAAGTAAGGTAAACCTCCAAACAAAGAGAGAAAAAAGCCGACAAGACATTGAATAACAACCTCCAACCCTACACATCGGTCAAGGCTTGAAACATGCCTAGAACTCTCCACAAAAAACTCCACTAGAGGCAAACCAACAACCACAACCCCGAACAATGAAATCACCAGCACCAAGGGTCCAAACAAAGGAAGGGAAGAGCAAGGAAAACCTCCAAATAGAGAGCAGAAAGTTGACAAGATATTGAAGACCAACTTCCAACCCTACACGTTGGTTGGGGTCTGAAACATGCCAAGAACCTTCCACAAACCACTCCACAAGAGGCAAACCAGCCACCACAACCCCAAAGAACGATGGCACCCTCACAGAGGCAAAAAAACCTTAGATAATCCAGAAAGAGCAAGAAGGTCCTACAAATGGAGAAAGAGGAGAGGAGACACAATAAGAAAAAGCAACTTCCAACCCTTCGTGCCAAACAGGGTCTAAGATTAGGCCAACGAACTCCTCCAACCAATTCATAGAAACAAGAACCCCCAACACACAACACATCCGTCGCCCAACAAAAAGCCTGAGCAACACAAGAAAATGTAGGCAAAACCTACGCCAAGAGCAACAAAAGGGAGAACGAAAGAAACATCAAGAAACAACGAACCCATCAACAATTATCCCATCATCCTTAGAGCTCGAACCAGCACAGGCCTCCACAACAACAGAGAACCATGCAGGTCTATCCCAAACAAACCAAAAATCAAAAGGAAAAAACAATGGTGCAATCCCAACAGCCAAGGAAAGGTCTGCATAGAGAAGAGAAGTCCCACGCGGACCATGTAGTCCATTTGTTTCTCCACCATCCTTTGGATCGGCCTCGTCCTCCCCCGTGTAGCCATCATAATTCAAAATATTTTGCCTATCTCTCCCAGTTGACCATTTCTCCATAACATGTTAATGGAATTATTCCCAACCTAAAATTGTTTCCCTAGGGTTAGTGATCAAATTTTATCTTCTAGAGTTGCAAGATGTGGTTTTGAGCACCAAAAAAATCCACCTAGTCAATTTGTGTAACTCATATATGATAATTTTTTAGCATTATTTTTTTTGTGAGCAACATATAACCATGTATGAACATTAAATTAATACAAAATATGCATAAGGTATTATAAAAGTGTTACATAAGTCTACGGTATTTAAAAAACCATAGATAAATATTTAGGGTGATTTGTAAACTATATAAGATCATGCATAAGCATTCAAAGTAGGTTTATGACATGTGTATACATCAGTATAAGCATCTAAGGTGGTCTATGAACTATGTTTAAGCCTTAAGATATGATTTTAACTTGTATATATCTACATGTGAGCATTTAGGTTGGGATGTCAACTAGTTATGAGTATGTACAAGAATTTTAGTTGGATCATGACTTTATTTAACCAAGTATATTTATTAAACTACACTGTGAATTGTATATGATCATGTTTAATATTTAAAATAGGACAATGTCTTGTATATAATCACATGCATGCCTTAGTGTTGGTCTATGAGTTGTATTTGACCATTTGTGAGTATTAGAACTAGCTCTTGAGTTGTATCACATATATGCATTGGGGATAGTACGAGAAGTTATATTTAACCATGTTTAAGAATTGAACCAACCTATGGAATATATGCCTTAGTACAAGTATTAGACTAGACAATGGGTTGTATACATTTTTAATAAAAATGTGTTAGTTGATTTGGCCTATGGTTATCAACACATAGGTTGTGTATACCTTCAATATAATGTGTTGTGTCTTGAGGTATGTGTGCATGCATCAATGAACTATTTAAACCAATTTAGGTCTATGCACATGTAATAATGGATTGGATTACAAATGATGCAACTACTATGTCACCTATATACTTAGGACAACAAACATTTTGTATGTAGGCATGCAATACTAGGATCCTAGGTACTAAGTATTGTGTTGCATAAAGTTTAGGGATAATTATACAAGTGTAATTAGAGCTATGAATATTTATGGGTATGCAAATGATACAAAGAATTTTATGTTCTTTGCATTGCGGGAATTATGCTCATTTTATGAAGAGTATTGAGGTTCATTATTAAGAATATCATTATGTATGATTTATTGGAACATTTTAGTAGAATAAATGTTATTATACACATATTTTGTTATGATTATGGAATAATTTATATTCAATGGGAACGATAGGGTTATTTGATAGTCCTTAGTGCAAGAAATATTGATTTAAATAATGATTTGATTCAATCCTTATAAATAATATAGCTTAAACAATGAGTTGCTATGAGAATACCATTATCTTGTAGGTTCTCATTTTCCTTATGAACTAGATATAAAATTATAAAGGCTAACTTACATTAGACTGTAGATGTGGACCATCATGGTTTATTTGGGTTAAGTTGTGATACCCTATGAATTCTTTATTTACATGGTTGGATTTTTTATAATGGATAAGATGAAGTTCTTTAGGATCCACAATTCCTCATATGTCACCAACATTTCCACTTGTAGATGAATCTACTTTTACTTTCAGGTTGCCTAGGAAAGATTATAGGTCTATTATTTTTGGGGACCATTATTACCATCCTTGGATAACAAGTGATCACATGCTTTTACACCTGTACAAGTGTATAGTTTATGTTGTACATTTGTGTAGAAGGTCATACAATATAGAAAGAGCCTCAATTTTGAGCATTCTTTTTATAGGGTAAACAATTAAACATTATTTATAATCTTCACCTATGTTCTTACACTTTGGAATCCATCCCATAGACATGTTTAAGAATTATGTTACTTATTTCGTAGCCTACAATTTTTACTAATAGTTTTACGTGCAATTTTAGGCTTTTCCAAACCCTTAAAACCTACATTAAATTTTTTAAACCCAAAATCCAAAAAGGACACTTTCACACTAGAATAGTAGTATCTAGGACACCTAGACACTTGGACAATAGTGTCCAACTCAAAGTTTTAAATTCAAAATTTAATTAATGGATACTAATCTTAGTTTTTACCTACCAAGTTATCAAATATATATGTACCCTAAATCAATCTATAAAACATTTTTATTCATTGTAAGGTCACTACACTCTTTGGCTCACTAATTTCTCTTACAAATACCAAATTTTCATCTAAGATTATTTTTAGATCTCCAACATTTACCTATACCCATCCATAGCTAAAATATAAACATCATTTATAATTTAGTCTCTCCTTTGAAATTATTTTTTCCTCACTCTATAATTCATAGTTTTCTCCTAATCCTCTCCTACACTCTCCAAGGTTCCCTATTCCAATATCAAACACCAAATCCTTCATTGTTGCCAAGACCTCTCCAAAACCATTTTTACAAATCCAACCTCTCTTAGTCATATCCATAACATATCAATGAAATTTTAATCACCTATCTTGTCCTACATTGCACAGTAATGCCACCTTAGCATTAGACACCCTCTTAGGTTTATTTGTAGTTGCAAAACCTTTCACACACCACAAACACCCCACTTAGGATCACATACACCCAATATTTTTGAAGGATATAGTCGAAGGTTAAAAAACATTGCCTAGAGGACTAACTAAAATAGTCCCCTAAATAACCAAACCCATTTTTATTATCCCATCTAACTTTAGAAATCAATATCAAAAGATTGAAGATATTTTTGAGAGATCTACATATAGGGTTGGAATCATGAAACAATTGATGAAAATTTTAAGGTCTCAAGAGAAAAGATGGATACCAACACCAATATTTATAAGTGACCTATAAGAGCACTAGATTGTTTCAATGACCTAAAGAAGTATCCCAATGTTCAAGTTGCCTACACCAACATCCAAGTGTCAAAGTGTTTAAGGCAATAACATCTATCACTAATTCTTGTGTCATTAGAATCAAGTGAAAATATCTAGAATCCATTTACCCACCCCTTGGAGTCCATTTCTAATATTAGACATGGTCTAACCCTTTTCTTGGTTTTACTTTTTAAACATAATCTAGCTCTGGTTTGTCTTTCCCAAGTCTCATATTTTTTGTATGAATATGACCAATAGTTTTAATTTAGTGTAGTAGATATTCTTAAATATTAGTTTATAATATGATTTCAAGTCGACTAATTCAATAAACAATAATGTTTATCTAGTTGTAGTTCTACACAATCTATAACTTGTCACATCTCAAAATTTTGCTTGCATTTAATAAATGCTAAGTTATTTAAATATTTATGGAAAATAAAATTTATCAGTTTGACTTGTGATAAATTTAAGATTTCAATATAATTTGAAATATATTTATACTTATGTGATTGAATACAAAAGATGAACGTTATGATGTCAAATGGAATCTTTTTGTTTCGAGCCTTAGTTATTGGTTACTAATGAAACTCTACAAGTGCAAGTGTGTGAATGCAAGAACAAGATGAAGACCAAGAACATGGTTGAGGTAGGAGTATTTAGCTGGATGATTATTGGTAAGTGTGTTGGAATTTGAAACATGCACACACCACTGAAATCATAGCATCTGCATTTGACTTGCAATTTGGTAGACAAAATTTTTCTTGTGTGAAATGTATGAATGATTAATAGGTAAGCTTATGGAAAATAAATTTATTGAAGTATTTGCTTACCTTGTTTATTCAATGTTAATTCCATTTTAAGAAAATAGAGGTGGAAATATATAATGTATGGAAAATTGTTTTCTTCAATTTGAAAATGTTGAAAATAATTCCTTATGTGAAAATTAGGAAATGATAAAAATGCCACATGGGAAAACAATTTGTGTTATCATTTGGAAAACAACATTCAAAAGTTAAAATGATTATATTGAAAAATAATATTAATCTAATAGTTAATATTTAATTCATATTCAAATTTGAAAATGGGCTCGAAGGGGTGGATGGCCACCCATAATCCCCAAAACATAGGAGAAAATCATAATGCAAGAAGTGGGCAACCACCATAATGAAATATTTCCAATTTGGGAGAAACACAGGGTGTAAATGATGCATAAAAGGAAAGGAGAGAAAACGGGAGACAAAAGTGGTGAATCTTAGTCAAGAAAGCAGGAAAAAGAGACTAATTGGGTTAGCTGAGACAGGGAAAAACCTACTTCCTTAGCCTTCAAGAATTCTTCACCTCTTATCTTGGTTGATTGGATGCTTGAACAAAGGTAAGTTTGGCTCTTTTAGAATGTTTCCATTGTTACATGCTTTTCTTATTCCATCAAAATCCTCTGATTTTCTATTAGCAATCATGATTCGAAGAAAATCCATTTATTTGTATTAACTTTGCATTCTAGCCTTTGTATATGCATGTGTTGGGCTTTCCATATCAACATCGACAACTGTTATCTTTTAGTTATGGGAAGGAAAAACCATGGGTCTCTCCATTCCATGGACACCACCTACATGGTGAGTTGTATACTTTTCATTTTTCTCTGTCAATGTGACAGTAGCAGGGTTGTTTTGAACCTTGCATGCAAATGCATGTGTTGGGTTGTCGAACAAACCCTCTTTTACCATAACGAAGCCTTAAGATGGTTAAGTGATGTTATCGGCATTGACTATGTAACATTGGTTCTTTTGGGTGATGTCTACACCCTCAAATTGATCCATGTAAACAATAATTCCTTGGTTCGAGTGAACAAACCCAAGAATGATATGATCGTTCTAATATTTTTATGTATTTTACCACTGTAACATGATGTTTAGTATTGAACGATTTTCATCGTTCCATTTGATAAGTTCAAATTTAAAAAGGAAATTGATTATTCACTGATGTTAATTGAGCCTTAACAAGCTAAACAATGAAGTTCCATCATTCCAATTTAAATGTTTTTAAAGAAATGGAACACTGCATATATAAAATAGATATATATGTATATATACATATATACAGTCGTTCATTATGAAATGATTTAAACAAGTCGAATGATTCTTATCACTGTTTTCATATCTCTGTTTTATGGTGTCTTTACTGTTTGGTCGACAGTCACCATGTTGTCTAAAAGACATTAAGTGATTTTTATGATGTATAATGCCGAATGATAGCATGTTATCATTCTAAATGATAACATGCTTATCATTCCTAAATTCGATAACAAATGTTTATAAGAATGAATTGAACATAATGATGTTCTTCATATTGATCCACCTGGTATTAAATGATTTCAATATTATTTTGAAACGATATGAGAATAACACTATTAGCCTCAGATGTTGAAGCCCTGAGAAGAATTGAAAAGGGGCCTGAATGATATATTCGTTCTAAGTGAAATAACTTATTTTAGTCTCTATTTTTCAAAATAAAGCAACATTCATATTATCTCAAGGGATAGGTCGATGCTTCTATCTATGATATAATTGATTTAAAGTGTATGATTTCAACCCTTATCCATTTGATGTATTCTTCTTACTGTGACATAAATAAAGACCTGAAAGTTAAATTTTGAATGTTCTTTGTTAAAAGAGTTGAACAAAATCAATTAAGAATAACTTTGTTATTTTCTTAAACAATAAATGGTCACATTTTGAAACTCATATTTAAATCAAGGTCTAATGTTCCTATATTTTCATTTGAATCTATGTGTACATCTAATGAAAGTTGACATCTATTTGAATATAGGAATTTGTATGTGGAAAAGATCTTTATTTTAATTTAAAAGAACATATACATATACATCATTTTTAATAGAAGGCCATATATGTGTTCATGCATAGATCTTCCATTTATGCATTACACATACATGCGATATACCTTCTTTAAAAATTATTTTATTTTCTTTATCTGAAATATAGATTTCATTCCAAGCAAGAAGGAATAATGGAAATATTGGAAATATGTAATTATTGATGCATGTTCTGTAATATTATTATCGTAATTGATGAAATGAATCATGTATTACGTTTAAAAATCTGATTGCTTAAATATTAAATCCGGTTACATTCTTTCATATGCATGTTGAACAGAGATAGCCAAATGAGTCATATGTAGACTATGTTGTAGATAGTTTGATTCTTAAACATGAAACAATTGGCTAGTTAAAAACTATTGGAAACTAGATTGATTGTTTGATAATTGTGAAACTTGGATAAGGTGTATGTTATCTTATGTATGTGGGAGGTTATCTTCTGGGACGGGTTCCAAAAATGGGTTAATAGAGAGTGTAGTTTTTTCTTTTCCAAAATCTATTATTTTTATCTGTATACAACATATGCTTGGCTAAGCGTTTGTAGTCCATTATGTTGAATGGTCTAATTTTTATGATGTAACTCTCTGCTATTTCCTAGCATAGATAGATTGCATGCTCTAAATGTAGATAAAAATGCATGTAGATGTTAGGCACACACCAGATTCCACCTTGCATACTATATCTCTTGCTAAATATTCCATGCAGGGTCAGGTATTCTTCGAGTTAGGAAGAATTTCGGGGAAGCATAGCTTCATGGTTGGGTGGAAAAGTGCCTGAACCATGCTCTCGTCTACCAGATGCGATGATCGTTGAAGAGGAATCCCATGGAATTCCATATTCTTGATTATTGTACTATGTACTTCATGATGTAACTTGAGTTGACTAAGTGGCAAGTTGGCCTATGTCAAACTATGTATCTTGTAAAATCAACATTTGGAAATTAATATAAATTATTATTTTTAGACATATGGTGCTATGAAAATAACTGATAGATTATGTCTTAATTTATTATTCATAATGTCAAATTTTAATTATTTAGTGTTATTCATGTATGACACAATACATAACTAAGGGCTTGCTATTTTTATCTTTTACTTATTTGCCTTAGAGAGGAGTGGTAGATTTGTAACTCATACTTGAATTCATTGGTCAAGGTTCTATTATACATCATTATTTGTTGATTCAAATATATTGGTCAACTCTTCCTTATTTCAATGGGATTCTTATTCATGACCTCATCTATGAAATGTAGGATCCCACCTAGTTTGGATGGTGTATTGGGGATATTTTCTAGGATTCATGGTTGGAAAAACACTCTCATGATGTTCTCTCTTGCATAATTGAGAGTTCTCATCTTCATAACAACACACCATTATATGTTAAAATGAAAATGTAGTAAAGGTATTGAAAATGATTGATTTCATTTACTTTATTTTGCTATGAAATTGAAGAGATAAATTGTGAAGGTAATATTAATGTAAATCGACATTGTAAATGTGTTTGTAAAACATATAGATTAGCTATATTCTAGTTCTTGCATCATATTGACTTTCTTAAAATGATTACGAAAGAACGTTTGATATCAAATCGACTTTTGTTGATAATTTATACTTCCATAATTATGCTTGTACCTATATTCATACATGTATTATTAAATGCTCAATTTAATGGTGACATAAGTGGTTATTGTAAGATCTTAATTGATATATATGAAAGCAAACATAATAGAAAAATCATATGAAATGTTGTATGTAATTGATTGATTTATAATTAAGAAAGATTTGCTATGATTTCTTTATGCTTTAAATATATTTTAATGGTGTGTATAATAATTAAGTGTTAAATTCATTCTATTTGTTTGTAACTAGTTGAAGAAATTCCAAGAAAGCAATATGACATCAACTCTGTCATGTAATCTATTAGTAAATATCATATTAATATATTTAGACAATTAGATAATGAGGTTAAAATTATAACGAAGAATTAAAACATGTGAGTGAATTATTTAACTTTATCACAACCCAATGAGTTGGGTTGTGACATATTACTTGCCTTTGATTTTGTTGTGAGATAATATTATGATTCATTGGTTCTATGTACTCCTTAAGAGTTGACATTAAATTTTACTTTTATCTTAATAATAGGTTGCTCCTCGATAATTTTTTCTTAAAGTTTCTACAAAATATCTAAATCGGTTCTAGAAATTTTATGTGTTATGTAGGTTGATTCATTTTGAGTGCTTAGTTAAATCACCTGTCTTAATCAATATACAAAACTTATTTTAAAAAAATGACTAGTGGTAGATATGACAATTATGTAATTACCATTAAAACTTAAAAATATTATTCTAATGATGGTTTAACTCTTGATTAAAATATGAAAAGTTGTTATTGTACTTAGTGAACCTTAAAGTTCCAAAAATTTTAAAAATAGAAAATCAGTCTAGAACTTTATGTCTTGATTGTCTCACTTCTATCCCCTCCTTATTGATGTTAGAATCTTCATTATTTACATTTACTTATTTTTATGATTTTTTTTTATGACATATCAAAACTTTTGATTTATTTGAACAAAAATATATATTGAAAAGTACATATAACATATGCATTTAAATATTTTAAAATCATTGTAAATTTATATATTTTTATCAATATTCTTGTAGACTTTCAATAAAAACAAGTCCCCTTAAAAAAGGGGAGACTTTGTCTCTTACATTATCTCAAACCATTATATTAAATTTCTATTAAAGTGAATTGGTAAAGCATGCTCATGTTTTTAATCTTAACTTGCTAGAAATCATTTTTATTTTTTGTTTTTTAATTAATATAATATATAAATTCTATACTATTGCACACCTTTATGTTTCTATGACTTACATTTTAAATAAACTAAATTTTGAATTAATGAGTTGATAGTTAGATATAAATTTTAAGATTTGAGCAAATAAGAATAAAAAATGAAAAAGTAGGGAGAAAGTATGAAACTTATTTGGATTTCAATATAATGTTAATTTTGATATTGTTGGTCAATTGATGCGAACCATTTACTTTAGCTACCCACCCACGTCCAGTTGGATGGGTGCTGCTCAAAATTTTAAGGAGACCTTGTTGTTAACAACCGTTCATTTTGGTCAGTGTTGTAGTTGGTTGAGTCAGTTTGGGAGTCCTTTAGGGGATTGGGAGAATCAAATAAAGATACGCAGGATTGAGTATTAGTTTTGTTAATTCAATTTAGGAGCCTTTTAGGGAGTTTGGAGTAATTAAGGGAGGTGTCGTAGGATCGGGTAATCAGGGGGGAAAAGGAAATAAAGGATGGGGAGAAGAATGGAGACTCAGGGATTGTAAAATCATTTTTTGGAAATGGAATCGCCCTTATTTTATGGTAGTCTCATATTTTCTCTGTTTTATGAATACTGGAAAGTGTTGTCTATTGTTTGCTTAATATTGTAGGAATGAATTTGGCACAACATCAATTTTGGTATAAGAGCAAAACCAAAAAATGGCTCAAAGAGGAACTTGTTTGGCTTGGGGACGAAGAGGCAGGAGGAATGCTAGATTGCGAGATAATGCCTTAGATGTAGTACTTCAAAGGCTACAGGATCTAGAGGCTAGACTGCTTCATGAAGAATCTAAAGAAGAACAAGAGGTTCAAAGAGGGCGAGTTGCAATCACAGACCCAATAGAGAGACTTATTGAGGCCATCAACAAACAAGGAACTAAAGTCAAGATTGAGGTTCCCGATTTTAAAGGTGAACTAAACCCTAAAGTGTTCTTGGATTGGATTCGAGACTTAGAAAAGTATTATGATATGGAAGGGATTGAGGAAGCCGATCCACGAAGGGTGAAGATTGTAGCTTCAAAGATGAAGTCTCGTGCGGCTCTATGGTGGGAAAATCTTCAAAACACCAGGAGGAGTCAGGGAAAGGAAAAAACTAAGCTGTGGCCGAAGATGTTGAAACATTTGAAGGCTAGATTTATGCCTTCAAATTACGAACCAAATATTTTTAGGGAATTCCAAAACTTAAGACAAAAGGAGTCCTCCATATCGGTCTACACTGAAGAATTCATGAAGCTACAAATAAGAATCAATTTGCAAGAAGATAATGAACATGTTATGGCCAGGTATATTAATGGACTCATATTTCAGCTCCAAAATGAGTTGGCCTTAGTCAAGATGAATTCTATAGATGAAGCTTACCAACAAGCTTTAAAGGCAGAGGATAAGTTGAATAGCATGAATGGAGTAGCCAACAAAAGAGGTGGAAACTCAAATAGAGGAAGGGTGGGTTCATCCAAAGCCACTAATGAAGAAGAATCCATGGATAATGTGAAGCCAAAATCTCAAGGAAGGGGTGGATTTAGAGGTAGAGGACGAGAACAACAATTCTCTGGTGGTTGGAGATCCTTGAAATGCTATATTTGTAGTGAGGCTCATAAAGTTGTGGATTGCCCTCAAAATTCGAGAACAATGGTGACCCAAGAAGAAGAAAAAGAAAAGCCCCTGATAGAAGAAGTGAAAGTAGAGACAAGTGAAAATTTAATGCTGAGAAGGACCCTAATAGTTGGAGACAAGGAAACCATTGTAGCTGATTGGAGGAGAAACATTGTATTTTGAACACAATGCAAGTGCAAAGATAAGGTGTGCAAGGTGATTATTGATGGAGGTTCTACTGATAACTTGGTAAGCACAAAGATGGTACAAAAATTAAAGATTTCTTTCATACCAAAACCAAATCCTTACAAAATTTTGTGGTTGCAAAAGGATCATAGTGTGCTTGTGAATCAATTTGTTTTGTTCAATTCAAAATTGGTCCATATGAAGACAAGGTATTGTGCGATGTAGTGCCAATGAATGCATGCCACCTATTGTTGGGTAGGCCTTGGCAATTTGATAAGGATGTTATTCATCATGGTAGAGAGAATACCTATGAGATACAGCATGAGGGTAAACTTCGTATTTTGAAGCCTTTCAAAGGAGAAGGGTCAACATAAATAGCAACCTTGTCCCTATCCATAGTGAGTTGGAAAGGGTTTTTAAGAGAATCTAAGGGAGAGGTTTGCTATCTATTGTACCCACAAGAAAAATAAAAATTATACCAGGAAACAATTCCAATGGAAGTGCAAGAACTACTGCAACAATATTTTGACTTGACACCAAGTGACCTATTGACTAGTTTGCCTCTCTCTAGGGGTATTATTCATCAAATTGACTCGATTCCAAGTGCTAAACTTTCAAACCAGGCAGCTTATAGAATGACTCCACTAGAGAATAAGGAAATGAGGAGGCAGATCATAGAATTAATAGAGAAAGGGTTTGTGAGAGAAAGTACGAGTCCATGTGCTACACTTGCTCTACTCTCCCCTAAGAAGGGAGAAAAGTGGAGACTTTGTATGGATTCGAGAGCGATTAACAAGATCACTGTGAAGTACCGCTATCCGCTACCCAGGATGGATGATCTATTGGATTACTTGTTAGGTGCTAAGATCTTCTCCAAGATTGATCTTAGGAGCGATTATCATCAAATTCAGATTCAGGAAGGTGATGAGTGGAAGACGGCCTTCAAAACCCAAGATGGGTTATTTGAGTGGGTGGTGATGCCCTTCGGCTTGTCCAATGCACCAAATACCTTCATGCAAACCATAAATCAGGTATTTAGAAAACACATTGGAAAAATCGTAATAGTCTATTTTGATGATATCTTGATTTTTAGTAAATCCTTGAAGGAGCATGTAGAACATTTAAGGATAGTGTTGGATATACTCAGAGTAGAAAGGTTATTCATCAACCAAGAAAAGGGTGAATTTTGCAAGGATAAGCTTGTATTTTTGGGAAATGTTATTTCATTAGATGGATTGAGCATGGACTCATAGAAGGTCAAAGCTATTCTAGAATGGCTTACTCTTCAAAGCATTACTGAAGTAAGGAGCTTCTATTGTTTGGTAAATTTCTATAAAAGGTTCATCAAGAATTTTAGCGGTATAAGTGCTCCATTGACTGATTGCAGAAAAAGGAAGGTCTTTACTTGGACCAAGGCAACTAATAATAGTTTTGAACAACTTACGAAGAAGGTTACAACAACACCTATCCTTGCCATGCCTGACTTTGAGAAACTTTTTACAGTTGAATGTGATTCTTCAGGGGTTGTTGTTGGAGGAGTGTTAAGTCAAGAGGGTAAACCAATTGCCTTTTTTAGTGAGAAATTGAATGAGGCTAAAAAGAGGTACACCACTTATGACAAGGAATTCTATGTTGTGGTACAAGCTCTAAAATATTGGAGGCACTATCTCTTGCATAAGGAGTTTGTTTTGATGACTAGCAATTAGGCCTTGAAGTACATCAATTCACAAGGTAATCTATCCCATAAACATGCTAAATGGGATTCATTCTTGCAAGCCTATACTTTTGTGGTGCAACATAGGAGTGGTAAAACTAATGTAGTGGTTGTTGCACTAAGTAGAAGACGTCATATATTGGTTGTTATGAGTCATGGGCTAACTGGTTTTGAAGAAATGAAGGGTGAATATGTTGATGATCCTCATTTTAGCAGCATCTTAGCAATTTTAAACAGTCGAACCCATGCTCATATGCAACCATTTGAAGACTTTGTATTCCCTTGGGACCACAAAGGGAGAAGCTCATAAGAGAGATGCACTCAAGTAGATTAGATGGGCACTTTGGAAGAGACAAAATTTTTGGGTTAGTAAATGAAAAATTCTTTTGGCCCAACATGAGAAGAGATGTGAACAAGTTTGTTGTTGCTTGTAGAGTGTGCCAAACAACAAAAGGAGGAAGTCAAAATATAGGCTTATACATGCCCTTACCCGTGCCAAAGGAGCCATGGATTGATATCTCTATGGATTTTGTTTTGGGGCTTCCAAGAACCCAAAGGGGCAATGATTTCGTGTTTGTAGTGGTGGACCGTTTTTCTAAAATGGCCCATTTCATACCATGTAAGAAGACCAATGATGCAAGTCAAGTAGCACATTTATTTTTCAAAGAAGTGGTGAGGTTGCATGGTGTTCCAAAAATTATAACCAGTGATAGGGACACTAAGTTCTTAAGTCACTTTTGGAGGGTATTGTGGAAGAAGTTGGATAGGAGATTGCAATTCAGTTCAACATACCATCCCCAAACTGATGGTCAAACAGAGGTGGTTAATAGAAGTCTAGGCAACTTACTGAGGTGTTTAGTTGGAGACCATCCTCGACAATGGGATTCGGTGATACCTCAAGCCAAGTTCACCTATAATTCTAGCATCAATAGATCAATTGGTAAGTCTCCTTTTCATATTGTATATGGTTTTAATCCTAAGGGAGTTGTAGACTTAGTTGACTTGCCAATAAGTCCACACCATAAGGAAGAAGCCACATATTTTTTGAAAAAATTCAAGAAATACATTAGCAAGTTAGACTTAAACTGCAGTCCATGAATGAGAAATATAAAGAGAAGGCAGATGCACATTGCAGAAGAAAAGTCTTTCAAGAAGGGGAACAAGTCATGGCACATCTATGCAAAGAAAGGTACCCCCAAGGTGCCTACAACAAGTTGAAGCCCAAGAAAATTGGACCTTACAAGATCATCGAGAGAATAAATGACAATGCCTATCAAATCGAGTTGCCTGAAGGTTTGGACATTAGCCCCATCTTTAACGTTGCTGACCTATACTCACACTCAACTAAAAATTGTGGTGATCATGTAGAAAATGAGCAAAAGGAAAAGGAGAATGACAATTGGACCAAACACCTCCCAAAGAAGAAAAGAGAGCAGATTGAACGCGTGCTAGATACCAAATTTGTGACTACCTGATCCAGATCTTACAAACTATATTTTGTTAAGTGGGAAGGCCTTCCTGATTCTTATAACTCGTGGGTCTCAAAAACTGATTTGCCGAAGCATAGTCAAGCTAATCCAGATTATGAACCCGAAGCAAGAGGACTAAGATTTTCAAACTTTTCAAGACCAGGGGAGGATGATACAGAGCATTTACTTCAGCTACCCACCCACGTCCAGCTGGATGGGTGTTGTTCATAATTCTAAGGAGACCTTGTTGTTAACAACTGTTCATTTTGGTTAGTGTTGTAGTTGGTTGAGTCAGTTTGGGAGTCCTTTAGGGGATTGGGGGAATCAAATAAAGATACACAAGATTGAGTATCAGTTATGTGGAGTCAATTTAGGAGTCTTTTAGGGAGTTTGGAGTAATTAAGGGAGGTGTCGTAGGATGGGGTAGTTAAGGGGGGAAAGGAAATAAAGGATGGGGAGAAGAATGGAGACTCAGGGACTGTAAAATCATTTTTTGGAAATGGAATCGCCCTTATTTTATGGTAGTCTCATATTTTCTCTGTTTTATGAATACTAGAAAGTGTTGCCTGTTGTTTGCTTAATATTGCAAGAATGAATTTGGCACTGCATCACCAACTAATATGTCATGAAAAAAGAATAGAATTTGGTGTCTGATTTAGAATATGTGTCAAGAACTCACATAAAAAATACTTAGAAGTTCCTACCTCAATGGATTATAACATGTTTGTGGATGAGTCCTTCTAACGTGGCCTTGTTATTTGTTGCTAATAACTCGTGGAACCTACTTGGATGTGTTTCTATACCTATGTTTGAAATGGGTGTTGTGCTTAGAAGTGCAATGTGGTCTGCTATAGGTAGAAGGGAGATCATTACCTTTCTTGATAGTGCTCAAAACCTTTTGTCAATGTACACAAATAAAAAGACATGCCAAGTAGAGATACAAATGCCAATGCAAATTGAAATTGAAACTATGGCTGCATGTTCTAAATATAAATTTGTTGTGTGATTGCACATGTTAATCCTAAAGACCTAGGAGATGCCCTTAAATATATGCTCCTAGACTCATAGCTTGAGACTTTCATATCTAGATTGATGAAATAATGATCACATTTTGAAAAAATCAATATGAAAACATTTTTTTTTAAATTTAAAAGAGACGAACTAGTCTTCATATACAACTTAGTATAAAATGACAAAATCCATATAAATCAAACTTGATAGAGACCATTGATAATCTATTAAAAATTCTCACTCTAACACCTTACTTCATATAACTAACAACCCCTTAACATCCTTTCTAAAGAGGATATTTTTTAGGGAAGAATCTCCAAATGTGAACACAAGGGATAAGCTTCACATAGACATGAGTGGAAGAGTTTTGATGTTTGATGTTTGATGCTTAAATCTCCACCACTCTTACCACAAGTAGTAGATAAGTGGGGTATAAGCTTAGTTTCTCCATCTTGCACTTCACATGCAAACCACCTTTCCAAGACCTGTTCTCCTTCGAAACAAATTAAAACCTTGCAGCTGAAAAAGTCCCAGGCATCCCATAAAATAATATTAAGAACAGGAAATCATTTGGACGACTTCCAAGATAAAAGTCGAATGAAAATGACAGTGGCTACCAAATCCGCACCCAAAGCCCCACCAAAATTTCGAAAGAGGGGAGGTACAGACACACTCTATTAGCTGGCAAACTTTATAATAGCATACTGAAAATGACCCAGTTACAAGCATTAAAATAAAAACAAATTCATCCTATGATTTCACCTCCTGCATTTTTTTTTGAAGGCCCTTCGTTTCGGGAATATTTATTTTTCGGCTGTACAGATTGTTGATAACAGCTGTGTCTGTGGGCAGAGGAAATGACAGCGATCCAGCCATTCATGTTGCCAAGTTGGCTATGATCATCATTCAAATGTACCAACACATTAAATTCTCGTATTTATAATCCTGTAAGACTTAGTTGTTTGTTTTAAGGTTTAATTTTTTGTTGAGTTTAGTTTCATTATATTAGCGTTATTGCTATGGGCGAAGAATTAATGTAAATATTCATTGCTGACGATTTTTCTTTTGGGACTGAAAGTAGTGTTGTGGGCTTTTGATTTTGTGTTTCTGTTTGCTTAAAACAGGCCTGAATTGGCATGTGGGTGTGCATATCTGTAACGTTTTTCATTAGGTTTATGCTTTTCGGAAGGGGACATAGCCTAAAATAGGCTTGGGTTTGTAGTTTTGGTCTTGGGTGCATGCAATAGGGTTTTGAGGGATTGGGTTCTGTGAATTGGAAAGCAGCAGCGTGTTTTTTGTGCAACATTTTGTAAAGCAGAGTTTGTGTGTTGGAGTTGAAAATGATGAGAGGAGGCAGAAGCGACAAGGTTAAGAAGATATTTCTCCAATTTGATGGTAATAAGGATGGCAGGCTTAACAGGGAAGAGATGGCAGCCCTGGTGATTGCAGTGAATCCCAGGGTTAAATTCAGCGATGAGCAGATCGGTGCCATATTGGATGAGGTTTTCAGGACATATGGGGAATTTATCGATGGGGAAAAGGGTCTGACCTTCGAGGGTCTGTTGAGGACGTATGATGATGGGGCAGGGGATGTGGACAGGGATTTTGACGCGTTGGGGTTGGACCTGGACGCTCCAGAAGAGAGCATTGCAGACAGCGCCAATGTTGTAACTAGTAATAACGGTGTTTCCAAGTCTGTAGGAGCTTTAGTCAGCACTTCTTCAACATCCATTGTGGATGAGAGGGCTGATGGTGTTTCTAGGAGGAAACAACAAGTTGTGGCAGCTTGGGCTACTTCCCCTAACCACGGTATAGTCTATGATGAGACATGGAAGACTGTTGAGGATTTGGAAATTCTAATAAAAAGGCTCAAGACCAAGTATGATAGCAGGATGAAGCAGAAGGAGGGGAAGAAGGGCAAGGGTGGGGATATTAGTAATACCATGGGCGGAGGAGGAGATGGGTTTTCTGACCCTGGCTGGTCAAGGGAGTTGAGTTCAGAAAATGGGTGTAAGGATGCAGAAGGAGGAGGGAGGAGGGCCTGGGAAGAGTTGGGTCCTGATTATAATGCTTTTGTAAAGGATTTGCGTGAGCTGAGAAAAAAGGCAGACAATTCTAGAACCCAGGAGGAGGCTTTTGATTCTCATATGGCAATAGGAAGGACTCTGTTTGATCACCAATTGTTCAAGGAAGGATTGGTAAGTTTCAAGAGGGCTACTGAACTGAAACCAGCTGATGTTCGCCCCCATTTTAGGACAGGTAATACATTTTATGCATTAGGAAGGTATTCAGATGCAAAGGAGTCCTATACATTGGCTCTTGAAGCTGCTGAAGCCAGTGGTAGTCAATGGTCTTACTTGCTGCCGCAGATCCATGTGAACCTGGCTATTTCTTTAGAAAGTGAGGGAATGCTTTTGAGTGCTTGTGAGCATTACAGGGAGGCTGCAATTCTCTGCCCGACGCATTACAGGGCATTAAAGCATTTGGGAAGTGCACTATTTGGCGTAGGCGAGTATAGAGCTGCAGAGAAGGCTCTGGAAGAGGCTATATACTTGAGGTCTGATTATGCAGATGCACATTGTGACCTTGGATCGGTGTTGCATGCTATGGGGGAAGATGAGAGAGCCATACAAGAGTTTCAGAAAGCCATAGACCTTAAGCCAGATCATATGGACGCCTTGTATAATTTGGGAGGGTTGTTTAGAGATGTGGGCAGGTATCAAAGAGCTGCAGAAATGTACAGCAAAGTGCTTGCTATCTGGCCTAATCACTGGCGTGCTCAGCTTAACAAAGCGGTATCATTGTTAGGAGCCGGAGAAACTGAGGAAGCTAAAAAAGCCTTAAAAGAGGCTTTCAAGATGACAAACAGAGTGGAATTGTATGATGCTATTGCACATTTGAAGCAGCTACAGAAGAGGCCTAAAGGGTTAAATACAATCATCCAAAGAGCAGACCAGCGTGGAGGTTCTGATACACATGCACAGATGGGATTGAGTGGGACAAGTTCTGAAGAAGGAGTATTAGTTGTGGAGTCAAATAGGTTCAGAAGAGCAAATGAAAAAACCACACCTAGGCAATACTTGGCATATGCTTTAGATATCAGAGCATTCCAGAGGCTTACCAGGTTGAATCGCTGCGATATAAATCTTCTGAAAAAGGAATTAACTGAAACAAAGGTGACTATTACTCAATCTGGAACTGGTGTACCGGAGAAAAATATTCGCAAGGCAGAACTAGAAAAGATATTAAAAAGATTGCTTCATTTTCTTAAGCCAGAGACATTCCAAGGAGCCGTAAAAGCAGTGAATGAAAGAGTGTTGACAATATTGGATGGAAGTGGGTCTGGAAGAGTGGATTTAGGTTTGTTTTTTGCTTTACTTGCACCCATCTGTTCAGGTTCTCCAGATAAGAGGAAACGATATGCTTTTGATGCCCTGCTGTGGCGTTCAGCAAAGGGCATTGGTGCACAGATTGGGAAGGCAGATGCATCGAACTACATTAGGTTGGTGAGGGCAGTCTACCTTCCTTCACAAGGAGTTAGTGATATGATGGAACTTCATGGAGAGGATGACATGGCAAGCATTTCATTTCCAGAGTTCCTAGAGATGTTTGAAGATCCAGACTGGGGTTTTGGCATCATGAACACTCTAGTAAAGCTTGAGGCAGGAGACAGGGTGCGTCATGGGCGATCGTCTTGTGCAGTTTGCTCATATCCAATAATTGGACCAAGATTCAAAGAGCTAACTTCACGATTCAGTCTATGTTCTATATGCTACAGTGAAGGGAAGGTGCCAGTGGCATGCAAGCAAGAAGAATATAAATTTAAAGAGTATGGAAGTGAAACTGAGGCCATGAAAGATAAGCTAAAACTATTTGGTTGATAACCATAAATGCCATTTCTTTCTCTTGCACAAAGCTGTGGAACTCAAATTGTGGATGTTAATGACAATTTTGAGTCAGCTGGTTCTTATGAAACATGTTAGCTCCTTTTTCCTTCTTTTGGAGCAAAAGTTGCCAAAATCAGTTTGTGGTGTTCTTGGAGGCATTTATATCACAATCATAGAGAGGTGTGGGCAGTTCTTTTGTTCTTGTGTGAAGAAGTGGGTTTGTTGTAATTACTCAATTCTTTGGTTTTTGTCTAATGTGTAAATTCTTTGGTCCGTAGGTACTTGAAATAATGTCTTTATATCTGGCATTGGTTCATCTATTTAAGTGCATTATGTAGAATTGAAATGCTTGTTAACTAACAAAATAGGAAGCATGGCAGTTTCCTACTCTCCATTTACTACCAACTTTCATATGCCTTTTATGTTCTCTCCTTTGTTTGCTTTGAGATTTGCAGTGTAAGTTTTTTAAAATAGTTGCACTTTTATTATCAGCAATAATAACTCTGAATGACTACTGATTGCCATCATCAAGCAGACATTAAATGTATTACTAGTTTACATTTCAAGACAGCATAAAGTGTCTCTTAATAGTAGTTTCAACTGTTGCTCTTGCTCGTGGCATTTAAGTTCAAACATTAAGATTATTTTGCTCTCCAATCTATCGTGTCATAACACTAGAATTGAACCTCTCCATACAGGAATAGGACAAAAAACAATTCATGTTTAAGGATCTCTCACTGCCTTTTGGATTTTTGGCTTTTTAAGGAAAGATCACTCTACTAGTATTTAGCAGACTAAAGCTTTTAATCCCTTTTTTATTAAGTTGTGGATCTCTCACTGCCTTTTGGATTTTTGGCTTTTTAAGGAAAGATCACTCTACTAGTATTTAGCAGACTAAAGCTTTTAATCCCTTTTTTATTAAGTTGTGTCATCTCTTATTAACGACTCTATACAATCATACATTGTAAGTTTCAGCTTCTCTTGTTAGCAGTAAAAGCTGTCGTCGTTGTTTATAATTTTAATGGGTGGGAAGAATTATTTCATGAAGTAATTTTTATGTTTCAAGTCACATTTCATAGCATCTGTAAAGAAGGTTCTTTGTTGTAATAGATTTTAACCCACTAGAAGAGTTGTACAGAATAATCACCGTGCATGTTTTTTTGCTCTGCAGTTCCTTGAGTTTTGTTTGAAGTCGCATGTTACAATGTCCATAAATAAAGTTCTTTGTTGTAAAATAATTCAACCCATTTGAAGAGCTGCACAGGATAATTATTTTGCATGATTGTTGACCCTGCAGTTCCTTGAATTATGATAAAATAACATTTTATTTTTAGGCTGTATTTATCATGCACTGTTAATAATTATTGTGCATTGTTATGTGTCCATATTTTGCCATAGTTAATAATTGAAGCAAACTGTAAAGGTTTGTCCCATAGTTTGCCTGATGATTGAAGAAATTTGTGAACTATTGTAATCAACCCTGCACATCCTGCACCCGTTTGTCAGCCCATAAGTTTGTTTTATGGATGATCTTAATGTTCTTTCTATTGATAGCATGATGACAACTGATGGCAGGAGAAATTGAAAAGCATAATGTTTGATATATCCAGCCTAATGCATGAACGATTAGTTAGGTTTGCTGTTATCTGCCAAGCCCTACATGTAAAAGCTCTGTCTAAATTAGGATTTAGTTTGCTCAATGATTGAAGAAATTTTCAACCTATTCTAATTAACGCTGCACCCCCTTCTCACACCATAAGCTTGCTTAATGAATGATCTTTTTAATGTTCTTTCTGTTGGCATCATACTGACAACTGATGACTTCTGAAATTATAGAATATAATGTTGGATAAGTCCAACATAACAGATGAATTGTTTTTGAAGTTGGATTTGAAAATGAACAATTGGTCTTAGGCCTGTGAGATGGGGTTATGATTACGGACTGGTTTTCTTGTCCATTTCTTTTACTGTTGCTAGTAGGAAGTTGTGTGATTGAAGATTCATCTAGTACAGGAACAAGTGGGTTCTTTATTGGTCGTTGACAAAGCTTTCTAAATGTAGTCTAAGATCGCTTCAAAGTTCAAAGACATATCAAGGGACACCATGTTTTGGTTGTAGTTGGTCGCCCACAGTTTGTTTGTAGAGATACTAGATCTATCCTCTTGGCCTAATGAATGAGATCTATGTTCTTTGAGTGGACATTTTGACAGGCAATTAAAATGTAAAAGAAAATAAAATCTTATGCAATTCAACCCTAATGTCTAGCATATATTGAGGCAGCAGGTTTTTTTTTTTGGCTAAATCTAGGGAAAAATGCAAACAAGGAATCAAAAATCAATGTGTAGCATTATAAGACCATCTATGGGCCAAGCTTAATGCCTAACATCCATTCAGGTAGTAGACAAATTTTGGCTAAATCAAGGCAAATGCAAATAGGGATTCAAAAATCAACATTTAGCCTTGTAATGCAACCTATTTACAAGATTTTGTAGGCTATTGGAAATTGGAAGAAATGGGGTTCCAGTTGGTTTGCTTTGTCATTTGGTATTCATGCTGTCATATGCGTCAATAATCTCCAATTTTATAATCTTTATTTAACTTTTGGTCCATGGATGGGAGGCATGTATGCTGATCATGAAAGATGCTATTCTTTATTTTTAAACTACTTCCTTTGAAAGATATCCAAGGACTCCGGTTTACACAAGTAGGAGGAGGTCACTATGTTGATCAGCAAGTTGTTTTGTGTTAGCACACCAACTTGGTTTTTCAATCTACCTTTGACCTAGATTGCCTCTATTTACCTCCGCTGTCGGAATAATGTAATCCTCAAGCAGGTGATGTTTTTCTTTAATTATTGTAATCTGGAACTCTTATCTTGGTCCTTGGTGTATCCCATATTAGAAGCATGTTCTTGCCCTCAGAAATCCGTCTTAGTCCTAGGAACATGTACTAGGACATTTCAAGACCTGAGGAAACTTCACCTAATGTCTCTTTATGTCTCCATATATCTCCTTCACATGTCTTGCAAATCAGGAAATTTCCTCTAAAAGTTTCTACTGCCACAAAATATGTCTTTCCACCATTTCTGATAGGTGGGTTAAGAGAGTTAAAATAACTAAAGAAAAATATTAAAAGGCATACATTTTTGTTATTTTTGCATGAACTTTTTTGTAGCAAGGAAATTTTCTCATCAAGCCTTAAGTGATACTAATAAGGAGAGAAAACAATAATAAGTGTTAAGATGTATGTGTTCAGAAGCTATATCAAATGATTGAAATGGGAAAGATGGGTACTTGGTGTTATTAGTTTGTGCTAATGAAGTGTAGCATTGCCTGATTATGTGATTTTGTTATAATTGAAGAAAATTCACAAAGAAATTATTTTCTGTAGTCGTCAACTTCTACAAAACAACATTCAAGATTATTGGACATTGCTGATATTATAGGTAGAGTAAGATGGTTACATATATTATACAGTGAAGTGGAGCACTTATTATTTTGGACACCGCCAGGTATATGATCTCTAACACTATGGAATAGGGCTGTGTCTCAAGAGGCTTATGGAGGCTAAGTGTGTCTGATTAGATCTTGTTTGAGAGCTCTTGAATCAGCTTGTTTTCTGACTATATCCTGGGCATTCATGTAGTGTACTTGAGTATCAATGTATATGCATATATTGTTAAATGTTTATAAATAATTCTGAATTTTTGAATTTTTACATTACAATTTATGTTTTTTATTATTTATTTTTTATTTTGGCACTTCACTGAACACTCATCTTCAATTTTGAAAGATTGATATAAGATTCAGTATCCTATACCTGTACCCATCCATGTTTTATGGTATCTATGGGCTTGTCATTTCTCTGATGCAAATAAAAAGACAGGGTTTGAAGGCATTTTAAGTGCTTTGTCTGACAGGGATGTTAGTGGATTTTGCGTCTAGCAGGTGCAGTCAAAGCAGGGCAAGGCCAGAGGGTTGTAAGAATGTGATCTTGCCCCAAAAAACAGGTGAGTCCCTTCTTGTCTTTATGCTGCATTTTTATTTTTTAGATAACATTGCAAAGACACCGCATCAAATCTTTGTCAGCACAAGCCACAATCATCAGGTGTGGGTTTTCATGACACACAGTGAAAGTGTGGGGGGTAAAGCAGACATTGGAGATATAAACAAAGATACTGAGGAATATGACAACACAAATATAAATGAACAGACAGAGATAATAGGACCAATGAAATGCACAATCAGTGAAAATAAAACAATAGAAAAGTTCCAGGTGGGGAAACAAGCACATAGGTCAATGATAGGAATATTACGAGGCTTTATGATTCTTTTTAACTACACCTCACAGTACTTGTCAGGGCCATCAACTGCGATTCCACACCATGATCTCTTTGCTCAGGTAGGGGCAACCTGTAATGTTCCTTCTCAAGGTGAACAAGGAAAAGTCAAGCAAAAATAATTTTATTATTTTTGAATTTTGGGGCCTTGGAAAAATAGAAAATATAAAAATATTCTTTTTGGCCTAAATAATTTTTATTTGGAGTGGAGATGATGGAAAAAGGGTTTAATTGATTTATCATGAATTTTGGAGGAGGCAAAATATTTTATATATCTTTGTATAGGTTTGGGCGGCCCCTTTTTGGAGGAATAAGGTGAAAAAATAATAAAAAATAAAAATAAAAATAAAAAGACAAGTTGACTCCCAAAAGAAGGTATAAAAAATAAATTAAAAATAACTTTAAATTGCAAAATTGGTGGCCAGGCGGCCAGATTGGGAGGCATATGGAGGATTGATATAAATACAAAGTTATTTGGAGGCAT
Source organism: Sequoiadendron giganteum (assembly GCA_007115665.2). Taxonomy (NCBI): domain Eukaryota; kingdom Viridiplantae; phylum Streptophyta; class Pinopsida; order Cupressales; family Cupressaceae; genus Sequoiadendron; species Sequoiadendron giganteum. The sequence goes on from CM021102.1 coordinate 530,745,100, forward strand.
TTAGACATCAACGAATTATCTTTCTTTTCTGATCTGCACTTTGGTGAATATTCTAAGGACAAAAACCTTTAAGAATATAGGAGGAGTTGGACGAAAACCTAGCTCTTCAACGGAGGACTTTATGACAGAGGTTCACATGTGCTTCAATGGAGATTTTTGATAGTTCCACGCTTAGATTTTGGATCAGCACAGGTGACTAGTTTGGAGGGGCGAGTTTGGGCAAGTTGGAAAGGTATTCTTCAGATTTTCAAGTGTTGCAAACCCTATAATTAGACCAGCAGGCCAGCGCACCCTTGGGGGTAGGGTTTGAAGTCATTTTTCATCAAATATTCGCCCAGCTAGGGTTAGAGTAGGAGATCATTTTCATTGCATAGTTTGGGGTTTCTTCATATCAGTAAACTTCTATATGTTGTTGGGCATGTTTGGAGCTCATTTCATTGTGTAATTGCATCAATAGATATGTCTGATTTGTAGCAGCAAACTGGACATTTGAATATCAGAATTTTGGCATGTATGGTGGATGTCTTAGTGATCTATTGTGTTGGTTTCATACTTGTTCATTATTAAACAAATGTGCTATGAGTTTTGATGTTATTGGGATGATTGAATGTTTCTGCTAATGCATATGCAGACTCATAATTTTTTTATCAGCAACTAGGGTTTGAGCAGAAGTTAAAAATCAGAAAATTAGGGGCATCATTTTGTATTGCAAAAATCAGAAAAATTTGCATACATATTGGTTGGGATATTTCACAATAACTGGAGTGTGGGGGTCATGCATGCTAGGGTACCATCAGGCTAACCTTTCAGATAGAGGAAAGACTTGTATTTGTGAATGTGAAAATAGTACAAGGGTATAATGCGTAGGTAAACTTGAAAACAGAAGCAAACAAAACTAAAAATTCAGAGTCTTCTGCCCCAAAAAACACACAACATTTCAGTAGGCATGATCAAAATACAACAAATACAAGGAGAACAAAATGTGCAAAAACATGGTAAAGGAAAGGAAAATGTGAGCTCAGAGCCTCACCCTGCAGTAAAGACAAAGCATATTCAAATCAAAACATATCCAACAAACAATGAAGAAAAGGCGTAAGGTGGTTGTTAGAATCATATGTCAGCAAGCTGATGATCATGAAAAAGAGACTCCAAACCTTGGAAACAAGGAGTCAATATGAAGACATCAAGTTGAAAGAAGTCATAGAATCCAACTGAAAACTAGTAAGACAGAATAAATTGCTCAAAGAACAAGTAAACAACCTGGAAAACACCATGGAAAAAGGAGAGAAAGAATTGAGTAGGATAAATCAAGCTCTATGTTAGTGTTGTAGTGGCGGGAGATATTTTCTCCTTAAATATATCTACCACAAGGCAGGTCGGCCTTTGTTATATAAATAAAATTACATTTGTTCTAGGTCGGCCCTAGAGAGGAAGCCGCCCGGCTTGGTATATAAAGAGGATAGAGTCCTCCCATTTTATTATCAAGTTAATTCACTCCAATTCGAATATATCTTCTGTAGCAATTCGCACTTCAGCAGTAGTTCACCATTCTTAGCAGCAGATTTGATTCTAAAAGAAGTGTCATCATTTGTGGAGAGGTGTCTCTATTCTTTGTATTAGACTCGGCCTTGTCTAGGGCCTGATTTGTAAGCAGTGTTCTGCACTTATTATTTTGATATATAAGAGAATATTCTTTGTTGGGTTTTTTCTCCCTTGAGTAGGAGGGTTTTCCCAGGGTAATCACTGTGTTCATTGTCTTATGTGTTGTATCTTCTGCTTGTTTACATTTCTGATTTGAAATCTAACATGGTATCAGAGTGGGTTTAAGGAAAGATCCAATCAGATTTGTTAAGCAGTCAAGACAAAATTTCATTCTTAGTTCGAAGGGGTGCAAGTTCTGCCAAGTTGGAGATTGAATTTCTAGTGAAAAGAAGGTATCGAATTCTCCATTAGTGCAGCATCAATGCAACTGGGAAAATCACGATTTTTGGAGTAAGGCAAGTACTGCAATCAAGAGGTCGATTTTGGCCTCTTTGGCACAGCAAGTGGTTGTCTTGAATTACTTTTCAATGTTGTATGTGGAAACTTGCCATCCTCATTTCCCTTTGGTCTTGGTAATGAATCTAGGCCATCAAGGTATCAGCTTGGTTATGATTCTATGGTTGGAGCTTTGCAACATCATACGCAAAAATGAGTCTCTTGGTGCTGAGGCTGCTGGTCTTCAAGGTTTCACTGTAAAAACACTTCGTGCCCTAGTTTTTGAAACTTCTTTTGTTTTATAATTTTATGTGTTTTGTGAGGGTTTTTTTTTGTATTTTTGCATATAAAGATACAATGCTGGAAATAAAAGAAAGCAATAATAATAATCTAGAGCTAAATAGCAACACCCCAAATAGTTGGTTTTATTGAATACTTGCAGAAAATCAGGTTACAAGCATACTCGGAAATGATAAGCAAATAACCATGGCTGCTAGAATACCGCAGACCCAAAAAGCAGCTCATAAATTGGTTCGATTCTCTTCAAGGCTGCACTCTTTCCTCATAAATTTATTATGGCTGGCTCCTCCACTCCTGGGCGCACCTCTTTATGATTTTTATTGATTTTTTTGAGCCCCTCTTAACCAAGATCGCTCCTTGAACACTGTAGCGAGTACTATTCACGTGGGTACTGTTCACGCGGGGTACTGTAGCAGCGGATGAAAGTTTGCAATCTGCTCTTTAATGGCTGCCAATGATGAACCTTCGGATCTGCACTTGATAGTCCTTCAATAATCTTTAAATCCTAGATAAAATCTTCACCTTTAAGCGCAAAATAGAACTTTTGGATGAAGCTTTCGAATGCCAAATTCAATAGATATTTCACTATTTCAAACGGTTGCAATCACTGAAGAAGGAACGTTCTCCAATGGCTCGAGGATTGAAAACCCTTGGCTTTCACTTCTTAGACACAAATTCATCAACAACAATGCTCAATTGAATGATCCAAAAAGACTCCAAAGTAAAAATATATAGCCCTCTTGAGAAAGTCGAATTTCCTCAAAAAGCACATTTAATAACATTAAATGTTATTTCTTACTTTTTTTAATATTTCATCAAATACTGTGGAGTTGGCGCCCAACAAATTAATTAAATAATTGGCCCCTTCTTATGACGCCTTGACCCTGAATATTAAGTTAAGTTATAACTTAATATTATAATCTCTTTTAAATAATTAATGTTTATTTAAGCCAAATAAACATTAATATCTCCATGAATATTTATTAATTCAGAACGCCATCTGAACTGGAAGCTAAGCTGATGGAGCGGCATACGACCACACACCTTACTAAAAATAGTAAGGGTCCCTCTCCGTCCATTCCTAACTTACTATAAATAGTAAGTTGAGCATACTGAACCCCAAAAGCCTCAAACGAAAGCCAAAGCTGATCATCACTGAACGCTAGAGGTGATACAATCCTCAGAAGACCCTCTCATCACCTTCATTAGCCTACGAGGGTCATAATAATAGGCTAATCTACTGAATACAAATGTCTCACTTTGGAGGGGACATTACAATCCTCCCTCCTTGAAATTGCTTGCCCTCAAGCAATCTCAATGCTGGGAGCTGTAGGATCTCCTCACCCTCCCAGGTGGCATCCTCTATTGGTAAATCCTTCCATTTGACCAAATATTCTGTGATAGTCCGTCTCCGTACCCGACTCTGCCTAAAATCCAAGATAGCCTCTGGCACAAGGATCAACTTCCCCTCGTTATCCAGGGGTGGCAACACTGCTGACAGAGTTGCATGATATCCCAACGCCTTCTTGAGGCGTGATACATGGAAGACATTGTGAACTCGGCTATTTGCTGGGAGTTCTAACTCCTGTGCTACTTCACCAACTCGCTTGATAATCCGAAAAGGCCCATAGTAGCGTGGTTTCAATTTTTCAGCACCACTTTTTCTTGAGTGTGGACTATCGGTACGGTTGCAACATCAGATATACCATGTCTTCGACCTCAAATGATCTCTCAGTCCTCCTCTGATTTGTATATTGTTTTTGCTGGTTTTGTGCCTTAGTGATATTCTCCTTGAGAGCTTTCATAATGTCCAGACTCTCCTGCAATAAATCTCCAGCACTAGGCACTCTGCTCTCACCGAACAATAGGTCGAGGAAGCTAGGGCTTCATACCCATATAACGCCATGAAAGGTGTCATTTGTGTTGACATGTGGTAAGTGGAGTTATAACAATACTCACGGAGGTAAATCCACTTTACCCAAGCCTTCTGTTGCCCAGCTATGTAATTTCTAAGATAACCTTCCACCCATTTATTGACTATCTCTGTCTGTCCGTCGGTCTACGGGTGGTAGCTGGTACTCGGTGTTAATTCGGTTCCACAGAGTTTGAATACCTCTTGCCAAAAGTGGCTCATGAACCGGCTGTCTCTGTCATTGACTATGGTCCGAGGTAACCCATGTAGGTCTGAAAATCTCTTGGAAGAACAACTCTGCCACCTGTGTAGCCGTGTATGTAGCTGTAGTCAGAAAGAAATGGGCGTATTTTGTTAACCAATCCACCACTACATATATGCAATCCCTCCCCTGGGCTTTTGGCAAGCTCGTGATGAAGTCCATGGATAGGCATTCCCACTTCCTATCAGGAGTCAGAAGTGGCTAAAGCAGACCTGTCGGGTAGGTGTGCTCCTGTTCGTTCTGTTGACAAATTGGACACTCCCTAACATACTGAAGAACATTTGCCTTAAGTCCCTTTTAGGTAAACCTCTCTTTGACTTGCCTGTAAGTCTTGAAGTATCTTAGATGACCTGCAGTAGGCACATCGTGGTAAGCCCGCAGTATAATGCTCTTCATCTTTGACCCAGGTGTCAAGAAAATCCTGCCCTTATAGAAGATGAGCTCATTAGCAACTGTATATCGGCTGTCCGAAACTGACCCCTCATTGATCCCAGATGCCCATGTGTCCTTGGCGTATTCCGCCACTATCAAATGCCTCCAATCCTCTGAGATCTGAATCATAGTGCTCAAGTGTGGCCTACGAGATAAAGCATCAGCGACAACCTTTTGAGTACCCTTGAAGTATGTAATGTCGAAGTCATACGATTGGAGTTTACTGACCCACTTTTGCTGACAGTCATTAAGGTCTCGCTGCCCCAAGAAATGTCTAAGACTATTGTGGTCGGTTTTTATACAAAATTTGCTGCCAATGAGATATTGCCTGAATTTGGCCAATGCGTGCATAATGGCCAACATTTCGTTATCATAAATACTATATCCCTTCTCTGGTCCTTTGAGCTTCCTACTCTCAAATACAATCGGGTGCTTATCTTGCATGAGTACAGCATCGATCCCCTCTTGAGGCGTCACAGTGAAGCTCGAATGGCTTGGATGGGACATGTAGTCATAATCTGTTTGAACTTCATAAAGCACTCTTGTGCTTCCGGAGTCCAAAAAAAACACCTTTCTTCATCAGATCGGTGAGTGGTGCTGCATGACGTGAGTAACCGCTAACAAATTGGCGGTAGAAACCACAAAGACCCAAGAATCCGCGTAACTGAGTGAGATTCCCTGTAGTCGGCCAATCTATGATAGCACGGATCTTATCAGGATCCATCCGTACCCCTTTTGCACTAATGATGTGGCCTAAATATAACAATTCCGCCATGCCAAGCTTGCACTTTGATTCCTTTGCATACAGTGACTCCCTATCCAAAATTCCCAATACTGTATCCAAATGAGTGAGATGCTCATCCCATGTTCTACTGTACACCAGGATGTCATCAAAGAAGACAAGTACAAACTTCCTCAACTGTGGTTGGAAGATTTTGTTCATGGTAGCTTGAAAAGTTGCTGGCACATTGGTTAGCTCAAACGGCATAACCACAAACTCGAAGTGTCCGCAATGGCACCTAAATGCTGTCTTCTCTACATCCTGTTCTCTGACACAAATCTAATGATAGCCAGACCTCAAATCAATTTTTGAGAAATGGCAGGCGCTATGAAGCTTGTCAATCAACTCATCAATCCGTGGAATAAGATACCTGTTTTTGATGGTCCTCTTGTTTAGCATCCTGTAGTCAATGCACATGCGTAGTGTCCCATATTTTTTCTTAACCAGAATCACTGATGAGGCAAATGGTGACTTGCTAGGTCTTATGTGACCCATTGCAAGCAACTCTTTAATAGTTTTCTCAATTTCATCCTTTAGTCTTTTTGGGTGCCTGTATGGGGTGATCATTACTGGTTTAGCCCCCTCTTCCAATTCTATGATATGCTCAATACCCCTGTCGGGTGGTCTACCAGGTGGAATGTCGCTGAAAACCTTACCGTGCTTAATTCTCAGCTCCTGTATATCCGGATGATAATTTGACTTCTGTTGCCCCTCTTGCAATGGCATCAATACGCACTCAGCTGCCCATTCAACCATATTCTGCTGCATGAGTCTCTCCATCCGCTTGAGTGATAACATCTTGAAAATGCTATCTCTGATGGCTTTTAATATATGAGTTTTTCCATCCACCTCAAAACTCATCTCCATCTCGCAAAGGTCGAGAGTGAACTTCTCGATAGCATGTAACCATTTCATTCCCAAGACTACATCTATATCTCCCATGTTCACCACATAATAATCAGCCTTAAAATTATAGTTATTTAGGCGCAAAGGAAGATCCTTAAGCATTCTGTCACACTTAAGGGTGTATCCATCAGCTACCTTCACCCTTATGCCTTCGAACTCCTCAGTTATCAGCCCACGCTTCTCCACAAAGCGTGCATCTATAAAATTATGGGTGGCACCTGTATCCAAAAGAGTGATGACCTTTTGACCAACTAGGACACCATGTAGTTTGAATGAACCTTCCTGTTGGATACTAGCAAGCCGTCCCTCCTGAAGGTTGATTTCTACTTACTTTTCCTCTTCCCTTTCTAACTTTTCATCCTCAGATTCTTCTTGACCAGCTTGCTGATCGGAATTTTCAGATTCTGAGTCTTCATAGAATGCCCACATAACTCGATTAGCTTTGCCCTTCGGTCTTAAGGGGCAATCATGATTTGCATCGTATGGACCCTTGCAATAGAAACATAGCTTCTTTTTGCGCAAATCATTTAATGTTTCTCGATCAAACGGGGCTGCTGATTTTCCCCTTTGTTTCTCTTTGAAATCTGATTTTTCTTTGTTCTTAGGGAATGTCTTATTGTCCCTAAATGAAGAAGAGCCCTTTGACCCAAACTTGTTTGATGATCCAAACTTGCTGGATGCCCCAAACTTGCTCGATGGAGTTGCAAGTTCCATACTCCTTGCTTTCTTCATTGCTTCCTGCAAGGTTGGCAGATTGAAAGCCTTGATCCAGCCTCGTAATGGCTCCAATAAACCCTCTATAAAGAGCACAACCAACCTCCTCTCTGAAATGTTAGTTACCATCACGGATAATTGTTGGAAATCACCAATATAACTCTCCAAGCTGCTAGTTTGCCTGAGTTGTGCCAAGTCCCTGAAATAAAATTCTGGATCCTTTTTATCAAAGCAATCCACCAATCTGTCCACAAATTCCTGATAAGTGGTAATGCGATCATGCTGCAGTGTCACCATTCCCTGATACCACCAGTCGTGGGCTGCTCCCTCTAAATGTAGTGTGGCAAACTTGATTGCTTCTTCTTCCGACATGGGACGAAGCGTTAAGAAGGTGTCTAACCTATGAATCCAGGACTGTGCAGTTACCTTGCTACTGCCATCAAAATAGGGTAATGTGATGTTATTGGTAGCATGCTTCAAATCTCTGCTTTGGTTTCGAGGTCTATTCCCCTGTCGAGACTTGTAGTAATCCATCCTAGACTGCACGAATCGATCAAAATGCATGAGCTTGCGTGCCTCTGGCGTCAAATGCCGCCACTCATTGTGGGCCGCCATATATACATTAGCATAGGCTGGCTCCTCAACCTCTTCAATATTATCCTCAACTTGCTCTTCCCTCAGAAAAGTGGGTCGAGTAGGCCTATCTGTAGTGCGGGAAGGTGCTCTCTGCACTCTCTGTGACCCTACTACACTCTTGTCATCATCCTGGTCCTTGTTATTTCTTATCCTGTTTTCCTCAATAGCCTTGTTCTGCTGCATGGTGGCTATAAACCCCTCGAATGCCCTGGCCATTCTTTCAATAAGTTCTTCACCCTATCCACATCTCTTCTTTCGTTCGTCCGTGGAATCTCTTCTGCTTTGTCACTCATCTTTGACAATGGTCCCTCTGCAAATGGATTATCCCTTTGCCAATCTCCCTTTGATTCTCCTTTACTGCGTGTGAAATATTTGTGGTGACTACTCATGTGCCTTCAACCCTCCAAGATGGTAGGATTAAGGCTCTGATACCAATGTAAAAACACTTCGTGCCCTAGTTTTTGAGACTTATTTTGTTTTATAATTTTTTGTGTTTTGTGAGGGGTTTCTAATTTTTTTTGTATTTTTCCATATAAAGATACAATGCTGGAAATAAAAGAAAGCAATAATAATAATCTAGAGCTAAATAACAACACCCCAAATAGCTGGTTTTATTGAATACTTGCAGAAAATCAGGTTACAAGCATACCCGAAAATGATAAGCAAATAACCATGGCTGCCAGAATACTGCAGACCCAAAAAGCAGCTCATAAATTGGTTCGATTCGCTTCAAGGCTGCACTCTTTCCTCATAAATTTATTATGGCTGGCTCCTCCACTCCTGGGTGCACCTCTTTATGATTTTTATTGATTTTTTTGAGCCCCTCTTAACCAAGATTGCCCCTTGAACACTGTAGCGGGTACTATTCACGCAGGTACTGTTCACGTGGATACTGTAGCAATGGATGAAAGTCTGCAATCTGCTCTTTAATGGCTGCCAATGATGAACCTTTGGATCTGCAGTTGATAGTCCTTCAATAATCTTTAAACCCTAAATAAAATCTTCACCTTTAAGCGCAAAATAGAACTTCTGGATGAAACTCTCGAATGCCAAATTCAACAGATATTTCACTGTTTCAAACGGTTGCAATCACTGAAGAAGGAACGTTCTCCAATAGCTCGAGGATTGAAAACCCTTGGCTTTCACTTCTCAGACACAAATTCATCAACAACAATGCTCAATCAAATGATCCAAAAAGACTCCAAAGTAAAAATATTAGCCCTCTTGAGAAAGTCAAATTTCCTCAAAACACACATTTAATAACATTAAATGTTATTTCTCACTTCTTTCAATGTTTCATCAAATACTTTGGAGTTGGTGCCCAACAAATTAATTAAATAATTGGCCCCTTCTTATGACGCCTTGACCCTCAATATTAAGTTAAGTTGTAACTTAATATTATAAACTCTTTTAAATAATTAATGTTTATTTAAGCCAAATAAACATTAATATCTCCATGAATATTTATTAACTCAGAACGCCATCTGAACTAGAAGCTAAGTTGATGGAGCGGCATACGACCACACACCTTACTAAAAATAGTAAGGGTCCCTCTCTGTCCATTCTTGACTTACTATAAATAGTAAGTTGAGCAAATTGAGCCCCAGAAGCCTCAAATGAAAGCCAAAGCTGATTGTCATTGAACGTTGGAGGTGATACAATCCTTAGAAGACCCTCTCATCACCTTCATTAGCCTACGAGGGTCATAATAATAGGCTAATCTATTGAATACAAATGTCTCACTTTGGAGGGGACATTACATGCACATCTCCAGATGGACGGCAATGGTCTGAACATTTACTGCCCATGCCAAGTTCAATGCCGTTGGATACTGCCAGCTCATCTAGATTAATCCCAGTCCATGAGAGGTCACTTCCATATCAAATGTCAATTGATATAGGGGCACAACAGAGGACTATAGATGTTTCAAATGCTTCTACCATTTGGGCCGAATCTCCTCCTCAGAGCCAGTTTTAGAGTGGGAGAGGCCCTATGCCTCCTTCAAGATCCAATTGAAATGCTTTAGGTACTTCAAGCAGTTGGAGCAATAGAAGCCATGGTGGAGCTGGAAGGACAGGGCATTCTAGTGAGCAGATCTAACGAAAGATAAGAGCAGATTTGAAAAGGGTTTAAGTGTAGCACTTAAGGAGATTATGATTTCAACAAGATAAGTTCTATTATTCCTTCACATTGTTCTATCTAATGATCATGGATTTAAATAATCATGTAGTTAATAATAATTCATGCAAACAACATTGGGAATAGTGAATCATGTATGCTTCTAGCATTGGTCTGTAAATTTCTCTTCAAGGTAGTTTGATTCTATGAGCTATTATTAATCTCTCTAAAATGCAGGGTGGAGAGAGATTGCATAAAGAATTCAAAGGAAGAGCTTGAAGCATCCTATGAGGAAGTCATGCCGGTTGGAGAAATTAACAAATATGGAGACATAGCTTGCAGCCTTGGGACTGAGTTGGTGGCGCATAACTCTCATGATTCTTCACTGGAGACATCTCTCAAGGGCACAAGGTTGGGTCAGCCTTGGATGGAGAATTTGCATCAGCAAAGAAGATTGAGATAGATGAAGACACTAAACAACGAAGAACCTATACAGATTGTCATTGCGATCAGCTACTTCGAAGAGGAGGAAATGACATTCAGAGGGAGTTAAATTTCGAGAATTCAAGGCATGAGTTGAGAACATGTTCGGGAAAAGGATTAGGGTTTTGAGATCAGTCAATGGAGGGGAGTTCACTTCCAGAGGATTTCTTTGCAATCTCTAAGGTAGGGATCAAGAGGGAGTCAGTAGTGCCGGAGGTGTGCATTGGAAATCGTTCCTCTAAGGCAAGCATTGTAGGCAATCTTGGACGAGGAGGTCAGGAGGTTGATGCAAGTACTTGGAGCTTCAGAGGGAGTCACATCATCATGAAGATTTGTTGTAATGTATATTTCTCTGTCTTTCTCTGAGACAGAGAGAGACAGAGAAATATGAGGTGAAAGCCCTTGTAGTGTATATTTCTTTGAGACAGAAATATGAGGTGCGAGCCCTTGTTCATCTCTGAGACTGAGATGAGACATCATGTTGAGAGACTCCATGACGATATCACGTTGAGAGACTCTGTGATGAACCCTTGTACATCTCTGAGATTGAGATGTGTTTTCTTCCACACATGGGAGTAGCCATTGTGGACGTCATGTTGAGAGACTTCATGACAACATCACATTGAGAGACTCCGTGATGAACCCTTGTACATCTTTGAGACTAAGATGTGTTTCTTTCCACACATGGGAGTAGCCATTGTGGACGTCATGTTGAGAGACTCCATGACGATGTGTTTCTTTCCACAAATGGGAGTAGCCATTGTGGACATCATGTTGAGAGACTCCGTGATGAACTCTTAGACATCTCTGAGATTGAGATGTGGTTTTCCACAAATGGGTGTAGCCATTGTGGGCGTCATGTTGAGAGACTCCATGACGAGGATATTTGGAAAATACCTCCCTAGCTAAGAGGGAGTGTTAGTGTTGTAGCGGTGGGAGATATTTTCTCCTTAAATATATCTACCACAAGGCAGGTCGGCCTTTGTTATATAAATAAAATTACATTTGTTCTAGGTCGGCCCTAGAGAGGAAGCCGCCCAACTTGGTATATAAAGAGGATAGAGTCCTCCCATTTTATCATCAAGTTAATTCACTCCAATTTGAATATATCTTCTGCAGCAAATCGCACTTCAACAACAGTTTGCCATTCTTAGCAGTAGATTTGATTCTAAAAGAAGTGTCATCATTTGTGGAGAGGTGTCTCTATTCTTTGTATTAGACTCGGCCTTGTCTAGGACCTGATTTGTAAGCAGTGTTCTGCACTTATTATTCTGATATATAAGAGAATATTCTTTGCTGGGTTTTTTCTCCCTCGAGTAGGAGGGTTTTCCCAAGGTAATCACTGTGTTCATTGTCTTATGTGTTGTATCTTCTGCTTGTTTACATTTCTAATCTGAAATCTAACACTCTAGACCAATTTAAAACAATAGAAGAAAACAAGTCGAAAGTACTAGAATCAAGTGGTGAAACACAAATAAAAGAGACCCAATCAGCAATAGCATACATTGAAATAAAAGACAATCAGTTAAGAGACCAAATCAAGGAGGCCAAATTTTGGGCTCCTGTTAGACACAAAAAGGGAAATCATAAAGAAATAGGTCAAGTTGCAAATAAGGAAAGAAACAGACATAAATGATAGGGCTGTGAATATCATTATTAAAGGGTTAAAAGACTATGGCGAGGAGGAGATCACAAAAGAGCTAACAAGGGATTTTCTTAAAGACCAATTTTAATGGGCAGGATACATCCACTAGTAAAGCAAGATTGGAAATTGGGTAGAAGGTGGAAGGGGCAAGCACATAAAGTTACTTTGAGGAGCATATAAGAAAAGAACATGATACTAAGGAACAAAAGGCTCCTTAGAGGTACACAAATATACCTTGATGAAGACTTAACCATAGTACAACAAGAGAAGAGAATGAAAGAACGGGAAAAGTGAAGGTATCAATAGATGTAGGAAAATGGGCTTGGTTGCAAAAAGGAAAGGCCCAAATTAGTGATTGAATAACACACAAGAAATAGGGATTCAAGGCCCCTTGAAAAATTTGACCATGATAAGTTGGAACTGTAGAGTACTTGGGATGGGGCCCATAGTAGAAGGAAAAGACAATGTCATTAATACAGAAAAATACAAGCATGATGGCTACAATGTCCTAAAGTTTGAGGGGTATAAAAAAATTTGTTGGGAATTAGTCCTCACATGGGTGTTTAGGTTAGCATTATTAGTATGCGTAATAAGAGAGAGTTATGTAAGTTAATATTAAGTTGTTGAGAAACAACTCAATATTATATTAGTGTGAGCATAATAATGTAACTGAGTTGTTAACACAACTCACACAGAGATTTAGGAGTGACAATAGGAGAGAGATTTAAGGTGGTTGAACAACCCACCTAGATTTAGTGTGAGAGGTTGGTGGAGTTAGACAACTCTTCCTATATATTTGTAACTCGTGATATTGAATAACAATATAATATAATTATTATTGTTTGCACTCTGAAATCAAACATGGTATCAGAGCAAGAACAACCTTGACTCTCTCAGGAGAGGGGTTGGAACTTGAGCTTATTATAATCCTTCTAGTTGTAAGACTAGAGTAGTGTAGGAGAGTGGATTGTTTTATTTTTATTTTTTGGTTAGTTTCTGTGAACAAAGATGCATAGTAGAGAATAGAAGGTTTTATTGCAAAAAAGATAACCTCCTAGCCACATTGTGATTGGAGAGAAATTGAACCAAGGGCTATTATCTCTAAGAGACCGCTACAAGCTATTGAAAGTAGACGAATAAATATCAAAAGATGACGTCTTCCATGGTGTCAAAGGCATTTTCAAACACTTTATTAAGATTGTTGTCATCCCCACACTAAAAGGTATCCGTTTTCCGTCAATTGTTGTGGTAACAAATGCCATGTTGAAAGTACTTTGCACAAGCATTTTGTAGGCTATCAATGTTACAGGGTATCATGAAACATACACAACTCTCAACAATCCAACACCACTTGATGGTTTGCTTGATGTCACAATGGTCAGATTTGATCCCGTGACTTCGATGTCCAAGGGAGATACTAAGACCAAGACTACAAGTTTAGGGTAGTCACTAATTCTTGCAATCGTCAAATTGCAAGACATATTGTCTTGATTGTGAAGCGACTCCGTGATCAATCTCCCTTAGGCGGTAGTGGTAGGAAGTTAGAGCAGCAAGAAATCAAGTGTGTTGGAAGCCCTAGATGGTTGTGCTTTTCTTCCCAAGGGTTCAAATATTTTTGCATAGGGAGGCCTCTTGTTTTGCACCTTGTTCAAATTCTCTTGTCGGAGGATAAGGAATTTGAGATTTATTCTTTGATGAATTCAAGAAATGTTGCGAAGGTTGCGAGGGAGGAGGGAGTTTGATAGAAGTTGTTCAGTACCTGTTATAGGCAGCAACAATAGTGAAACAAAGTCCTCATGCGCGAGCTTGTAGTGGATTGATACTCTAGCGTGGAGGTTCGTGTGACTCATGTGTAGATGGAGATCATCATTCGGGTGACTCAAACCCATAAAGTTCTTAGTTGGAAAGGGAGGAGAAGCTTTGTGTAATTGCACAAGTTGAATCTTTGCACTACAAGCTGCTTGGAGGTCTTGCTATTAGAAGAGCATGCATACATTGTAGAGTGAGCACATGGGGATTGGGATTTGGTGTTTTTTCTTTTCTTTTTTCTATTCAGTGGTTTTAATTTTGTTTTCTATTGTGGCGTGTGCTTCCGTTTCTTGAGTTTGTTTTCACATTGTGTGGGGGGGGGTGTATAACCCCAATATTCCATTTCCATTTTGTGTCAAATCGGCTAAAGTCAAGAGCGACTTCCAATGGCAGTGGTAGTTACCTATGCTATTAGAGATCAAGTGGCAACAGTCAACAATAGTGGCTACAATTGAGAACATTGTAAATATCCCCTTGTTAAATTTCAAAGGAGGAGAATATAGGTATCATCAATATTGTAATTAGTTGTATATAAGAGCAACTAACTATAGAGATCCTTTGATTGCTAGAATTCTTGGAAGCATGATTGGTCGGTGATAAGTTCTTGTATGTAGGTGATCATGTGCAACAAGATCTAGATAGTAATATGCAGACCTAAAAGTATGCATAGTCATATGATTCTTTTTCTAGTTCATGTGATGTACTTTCTCCCCATGTTCACACTAAGGGGGGGTGTTAGGAATGAGTCCTCACATGGGTGTTTAGGTTAGCATTATTAAATTAGTATGTGTAATAAAAAAGAGTTATGCAAGTTAATATTAAGTTATTGAGAAACAACTTAATATTATATTAGTGTGAGCATAAGTGAGTTGTTAACACATTTCATGTATAGACTTAGGAGTAAAAATAGGAGGGAGAGAATTAAGGTGGTTGAACAACCCACCTAGATTTAGTGTGAGAGGTTGGTGGAGTTGTTATAGGAGTTAGACAACTCTTCCTATAATTTGTAACTCATGATATTGAATAAAAATATAATATAATTATTAATGTGTGCACTTTGAAATCAAACAAAGCTTTAGTGTGGAATGAAAGGACTGACAGTGGAAAAAGGCATGGAGCTGTAACAATTCTGATCAAAGAATAATAGTGTGAAATTGTAACAATGGAGAAAGAATACCCGAACAAGCAATACATATGGTCGAAAATAACAGAAAATTAGGTAACAATAAGTTTGATTGCTTACTACTTTGCATCAAAATGTTTGAAGTCATATAAGAAAAGGAACCTAGATTGTGAGGACCCTTACACATCACTTAAAAAGGGCATTTCAGTCTTTAGTACCATGGGCAAAATCTTAATAATAGGTGACATCAATGCAAGGACAACAAACATTCAAGCCCTCAATTTGAAACATGAGTACAAAGAGAATAGTAATCTCTTATGGTTGGAAGAAGAGAGCTATCAACTTTGTGAAAGGACTTCGCAAAGTTTTATGAACTAGAGAGCAGGCTTATTGAGGCTATGTAGTTTATATGACATGATCATATGTAATGGTATGAGGACATGGCCAAAATTGGCAACATCACCTACAAACTTACAATGGTCAATGCATGGAGGACTATGTTATTTGCTCACAAAACTATATCCCACGACTGATGGAGTTTGTGGTTGGGGACTGCCCTATAGAGATGAAATTAGTTATAATCCAATATGTGTACAGCTTGACATCCACACATTCAAGAAACAAGAAGAAGTACAACCAAAAGAAAGCATCTCCACAGGTAAAATCCTCATGACTCAAGAAAATCATAAACTCTTCAAAACTGCCTTGGAATGTTTTTTTCGTGAATCTGAGAGCAATACAGCTTGGATGTGGAGCCATCCAATAAGCAAAAATATGTTTATTCTCTTTCTATAGAACAATTTAAGTGCATGTAAAAGAGCTAGACCCAAAAAAGGAACAAAAAAATACTTTTATAGCAAACACTTGGTTCAATGAATAGTGGAAAGTGGCAAAAAGAAACCTAAGAGAATGCGAGACAGACAAAGAAAATAAGGAGTATGAAAAATTGTCATAGTCTAAAAAAGAAAGGTATGCAAATAGAAAAATGGAAGAACTAATTGCTCTTGGAAAACATAAACCCAAGAGCTTTTGGAAGGAACTACAACAAAAGAGAAAACATGTAGAAAACAATTTCTTAGATTCCCATTGGCTTGTATATGCAAAGTTGCTTTATGAGGGTGCTGAAGATAATACAACCCTTGAATAATCAATGCAACCAATGAGATATTCTCTATTGAAGATATCAATTAGGGATAAAAAGACTTGCAGGAGGCAAAGCATAGGATATAGATGGGCTACAATTAGAATGTTTAAAATGGTGCATAGAGGTTCTTACACCTCACATCAAATGCATTTTCAATAATGTCATTCAAGAGGGTATCCTCAAGGATTGGATGACTAGTGTCGTTATCCCTCTATAAAAGCGATGATCTCAATAATTTGTCAAATTACCGCACTCATAGTTGGAAAACTCAGACTCGGCAAAAACTCAGCAGGCCTAAAAATTTTGACTCGACAAAAAACTCAACGACTTAAAAAATTGCTTAAATTACTTTAGAAACACATTTTTTTTGGCAAAATTCATTGACAAGATGTATCCAATGAGTCCATAAATGAGGACAAAAGTGTTTTCTATTAAATTTGATTCATTTGAATACAGAATCACATCATCACACGAAATCTTGATACAATAGTTACCTGACAACTATTATGAATTTATGATGTTTGTCTTTGAAAATCATCATCATAATTCATAAATTGCATATTACAACATTTGACATCTTCCTCTATCCTAGTCTAGTAAAAACTTGAGGAGAGGTTCTAATCATTGCACATCGTTGTAGTCTAGTGAAAATTTGGGGAGAATTAATGAAATTATGATAGTGATAAAGATAATTGTCTAAGTTGTCGATTCTAGTCTCTAGTCCCAAATCCCGTCATTGTAATCAAATTTCTTATATGAGAAGAGATCCCAATAACTAGTGAGGTTCTAGGAGTGGAGATCTCAATGGGGTCAAGGGGTGGTGCCCCTTATGGGGGTTTGGGGGCAATATCCCCCAATGGGGTTGAGAGGTAGTGCCCCTTGCGGGGTATGGAGGCAATGCTCTTGGTGCATTCCTTGTTGCGATACTAGGCAGGGTCGAGGGGTAGTGCCCTCGCCACCAAGCCCAAATTAAGGCCTTCGAAACCACATAAAACTTCTTGTCGCATACCATTTCACAATTTTATCACTTAAGGGAGAAATTAGGTATTTGACACATTTTTATGAAGAATATTTGCTCTCTAAATGCTTTGTGAGGAAGTGTGAGGGGGATTCATGCATTTATAGGGCAAAATCATGAGTTTTTTGAGTATTTTTTCCAATATTTATTTATTTTGTGGTTTTTTTGTTTTTTGCATTTTTGATGTATTTGGTGAGTTTTTTTTGTCAAACTCGTTAGGTTTTTGGCAAATACTCGCCAACAAATTGGTGAGTACTTGACAAAAACTCAGTGGGTTCGAGTGGCAAGTAAACCTTGGGAAAACTTGATGGCCGGTTTGGCTCGGTGAGTACTCGACGATTTGTTGAGTTTTCAGCAAGTCTGCCATCTATGACCACACTATTATGGTTAATCCCTTTTTTGGAAAACTATTTTGGAGCATTGTTGAACAAAGAGTTAGTAGTTGGGCAAGAAAAGAGGGAAAAAGAGCTAAGGGACAGGTAGGGTTTAGATTGAAACACTCTAGTATTGATCACTATGTCACCCTTAGTTACTTGATTGAAATGATATGGGACACCCGAGGGGATGAGGTTTTTTGTTGTTCTGTGGACTTCGAAAAGGCCTTTGACATGGTGCCTTGCGACAAACTTTGGAAAAGAATGGAGGAATTCGGAGTTTCAAATGAGATTAGAGCAATAATTCATAGACTTTATGAACAAGTCAAGGCTAAAATTAGAACAAGTGATGAAATGTGTGTTGTGGTAGTGATATTAGTGTCAAACGGGGCTGCACACTCTTTTGAACTTTGTTTGGATTATACATTGATAAGTTAGATGAGTAGATAATTAAAGTTGGTGGTGATGGAGTTCAGCTTGCTAAATACGTAATAAAGTTAATCTTACATGCGGATGATCTAGTCCTAATTGCAAAAACAACTCATATTTTGAGAGAACACTAGAGAGCTCTAGAACTCTTTTGTTAGGAGGTTGAGATGGAAGTGAACGCTAGCAAAATCAAAGTCATGATTTTTTCATTACGGAGAAAACAAATTAACAAATTAACTTTCTTATCGAAGGTAGCCCATTGGAAGTAGTGGAAGAATGCCTCAGGCTTGATTTCCATGAGAAGCTTAGTTGCGAAACACACAGAGTGAAAAGAATTCAAGTGGGCTGTAAAGTGCTATATTTGCTACAAAGTATATGCAGGAGTGCAAAATTATGGGATTGGGAAACCAAAAGAATCCTATTTGGTCTGTTTGTCACTCCAGTGATCTTTTATGGGTGTGAAATTTGGGGCAGCAACATATTAGATCAGAAGTGGAGGCAGGTGGAAAGAATTCAGAAACGTTTAATCATAGGCAACCTCAAAATGAATACTTCAGTTCCTCAGAAGATTTTATTAGTGAAACAATGTACTTTCCCCTTGGATGCATTGCTGATGTTCTAGTTGTTAAGCTACCTGAAAAAACTCAAAATATGGAGAACCATCATTGGTCTAGATTGGTCATTGAAGAAGAGCTAGATAGAAGAAAGAAGACATGGATGAAACTAAACAAGTGGATAAATAAATGCGATATTAATTAGCAGGAATGTCCAAAGACCAATGAGGAAATAAAAAAATATGTCAAAAAAATTCAGGACAGCCATTTGGACAAAACAAATTGTTAGAAGAAAACTTACTATATCAAAGATTTTAACCCCACATGGGATGATGATGAATAGACTTACATAGGAGCTGATATTAAGTGGAAAGCACGAATGTCCAAATTTGCATCTCAAAGATTTGTAGGAATGTCCAAGTACCGATGAGGAAATAAATTGTATGTCAAAGAAAAATTCAAGATTTCCATGCAGAAAAAACAAATTGGTCAGAAGAAAACTTACTATATTAAAGTTTTTAACCCCACATGGGAAGGTGAAGAAAAAACTTACATAGGAGCTGATAATAAGTGGAGAGCAAAAATGTTGATAGCCCAATTCAGGACTAGCTTGCATCATCTTAGCGTGAAACCAACAAATAGTCAATACCTAAGGATGAGTGGGAAATTAGAGCATACCTATTTTGCAATAAAGGTGTTGTGGAGACAAAATGACACTACATCATGGAATGCTCGAGCTATGACATTTGTATCAAGTATGAAGACATCTTGAGAGTAGACAATCTAAACACGTTATTTGAGGAGGCAAGGTTAGACAAGATTGCAAACATTTTGATCAAGATCCACTATAGAAGATCATGAAGAGTACGGACCTTATAAAGCTTTGATGCCCTTGTGTCTCGAGGCAAGGCTTGTGTGCTACCCTTGGTCTCATAGGCTGCTTTGGATGCTATTAAAATCTTTCATTCATTTATTCATTTGTTGTCAATATTTTAGTCATAGCAAATCATGCCACATGTTCTAACTATAATTGTAGGAAATACTACTATAGATATCTTAAACACATCTATCTAAAAACATTGAGAGATCAGTTTTGAGTTATTTTTTTACATATGAGTTATTTTATTTTACTTCAGAACTATTTAAGAATTGTTTTATTTTATTTGAAGAGCTGTTTTTTTTTGGATTGATGATTTGTGGTCATTGGGACCCCTCCTATTAATAAAAAAGTTATAACAAACAAAAATTGGTGCATTGGACCCATAAACAAGGGGTGCATAACAGATTTACGAATATGTTATTGACCCTAATATGACTTCAACCATAAAATTGGTGCTGGAAATTAACAAAACCTTTCTCATTCTTTCCTTTGTCATCCTTCTTGGATGACCTTAGATTTATTCGATGGTTATTAATTTTTTGTGATGGAATCCATTTCTTTTTTTACTTCAGTCCATTCAGTCCCAAAGGGGAAGGTGAATGAGGTTTGGTGATTGTTGAGTGCGTCACTTCACACCTTGGGGGGTGCTTTGGGTTGCACAATGCCCATTCCTTAATGTTATCTGTCTTTGTTGTCGAGGAGTAAAAATCCTCATGAGCTGAGCCATTACCTTTAATTGGGGCGAAAATGTGTTGCCCATGAGATGGAGAAGGTCAAACTAGAGGAGTTTGGGAAGGGACTTCCTTGAGTGGGCTGCTGGGGGAAATAACATAGTGATGTGATTCTGCTCCAGCCCACCAAGCGGGAGCAATTGTCAGAGGATGATCTCCAAGCTCATTAATGAGCTTCTTTTAACATCGATTGTTTGGATGCTCTATGGAGTAACATTTTTCTGCACCTAAAAACAATTCTTTCATAATTCACTGTCTGTCTCCATTTTCTGTCATTGAAATCTTGGCTAGAAATCCCTCTGTGAGATCCATTTCTATGTAGGTTTTAGCAAAAGCAAAACTAGCATAAACAGTGGTCTCCTTAGAGATGCAGTGAAACTTTCCAAGCCTTTTACCAAAATTGCAAGGGTAGGTATGGCAAGTGGATCCATAGGGAGGTAGAGGAGAAAACATTAGTGCATAGATCAAAGGTTGATGTCTAATTTTATACAAAGATGGTAACTTTGGAATACCCATGGCCTTGTCTTTAACATAGTATCTTTATCCTTGAGAGAAATATATTTGAGTATTAAAAAGCCCCTAGTGCATGTTTATATGTTGATTTTCTCCTTCATTCCTTCTATCCAAAACTTTGATATCCAGGCATGCAAATCACAAAGCTTGGGACATAATCTTGAAGTCTACAAATTAGGGCCTGATCTTTGAGATATTCTTCATGGTCCCTGATTTCTTCCTTTCATGCAAATTAATGGAATGTGGTTCAAGAGGCGAGAGGCTGCAGGGCTGTTCAGAGATGTAGATAATTTGTGTTGATCTTTCCAGCGCCTTTACCATAGTGAAGAGTCACTTTTGATATTATAGGTGTAGTTGCCCTATGGGGGATGCCAATATTCTTAATGATTGCCACAATTTCTTGATTTGGGGGCATAGAGATCCTAAGAAAATCTTCTGCCTGTGGTTCAATTTGCTTGCCTCTAGACATGAACATATCTAGGGTTTCTTGTGAATTTTTCTATGTATTAAAAACCTTCCTATAGCTGCATTTACATCCATTTCATTTTGCAAAGGGTCAATTGCTACTAGATTTAGGTGAAAATGGATTAGGGTTTGCAATCTAGGGTGCAACCAAAGTAGTGGGAGTGTGAAAATCCGAAGACATTGTAGTTCTTTCAATGCTCTATTTATTTTTTGTTGTTGACAGAGTAAAATAAAAATATATTATTTGAGGAGCTTGTATTAGCTCCACTAATGCATCTATTGGATGCAATTTTTTCTATTATTTTAGCCAATTATCATACTAAAATTTGAGCAACAATGCTATAATTTATGATTAATTTTCTTATCTAATAATTTGAAATATATCATTCATCTATTTTTCTGTTGGTTGTTGCTGTGAACAGTTAGGGATGGAATTCTTTGTTTTTGGCATTTTAAAGTAGAAGTTCAACTCTATCAATAATATTTGGTTGTTTTTTCAACTCTATTAATAATCCTTCTGTCATGTCCCCGAGATTTTAGCACTAATATAAAGCATTGAAACACAAATAAATAAAATAAATAAATGACAATGTAAATATTAAAATATAAATATAAATATGAACAATTTAAATATTGTTATTATAATAATATAATACTCTGAATATTAACACATATATAAAACTAATATAAATATAATAATAAAATAAGAAATAGATAATATATAAACATAAATAATACATATATTAGAAATAGTAGTGATTCAGTAAAAATAAACAAAGGCAGGGATCCATTATAATTAAAGGCATGTAAGACAAAAGTAGGATAGGACGAATGGAATAAGACAAAGAACAAAGGGTGCGATCATGTTTAAAGGATTTAAATTAATTTAAATGGCAGCGATTAGTTTCTAAAAGTTACGTTCTTTCAAAAGAGATCTAATCTCAAATTCCATGTCCCTTCTATTAGTATGAGGAGGGTATTAAGATGAAAAGGCAGAAAGCATCGGGGATAGAGGAGAGGAAAATGAGAAGCAGCGATTAAAGAATAACACCAGTCACTTTATGCTGAGGTGTGATTAATATTTTAATAAGTAATAATTTATGCTAACTAAAAATCATGACCTTTCAAGTGATCTCAACTACAAGGGATTACATCCCTCCATATTGGAGATATAAAAAGACAATAGGAAGTCATGCCTAGGGAGGGGAAGATAAGAACAGCTTCAAAACTTCAATGGTAGTTTGGGTAGGACTGTAAGTAGATGTATGCATGGCTGCATTTGAATAATATCATTGAAGGTCGCTATCTCCCATGGTCATAGAAATTGAGGAAGCCAAGATTGATCAGGGGGTCATCGTGGGAACAAGAGCAAGGTGAGTAGGAAACAGAAAATGTGGGAAATATAGGGACTTAGCACTTAATATTTAGCATTTCCTAGTTTCTAAACTTAATAACCTTATGGCAGTAGATAGTCCAAACATGGTTGATGCAACTTATTATCTTTATTTGTAAATCTGACTGCCATATCTCAAGCTGAACATCTGAACCCAGCTTACAAATATACAGATAAACATAGGGCAAAGATTGCTGCAACTCTGAATTAGTTAGTATTGCTTGCTGTATTATTCGATTCTTGTCTCTTTAGTGAATACATATTCACGTGCACCATTTAAATATCAGTGGAAGGAACTATGGATAGAACTTTCAACTAACATTATGCAGATGTATATGCTTCATAAATTTAGAATTATACATAATAGATATTGCAAATCTGATTATTGATGCAATTGTTTTTTAGTAGTATCATAATGATTATTGTTCTAGAAAATAATGCAATAGGGATTTAAAGAATCAATGATAAAGGAAAATGTATTTGTTTGTTTAAAAGATTGTTTTCTGAGTGTTTGCTAGCCTACTAGGGACGAAGGGCTTGAGAAAAGTGATGCCTAAAAACCCCACTCAAGTCCACCCCTAGGACCCAAGGCAGGGATGGTCCATGGAGGGATGGCAAGTCCACTTAAGGTTCTGCCCAGTCCCAAGGCATGGGTTGGGCCATGGAAGAGTGGGGGTACCACCCAAGGTCCGTTGCGGCCATGGAGGGGTGGTAGGCCTAGGCCACTTATAAGCTTCGCTGGCTTCCCCCGGTAGGTCAAGTGTCTTTTAAGGTGATGATGTGGGTAGAGAAAGCAGGTACAAGTGTTTCCACTAAGCACGCCACTCCGAGGGTGGAATAGTCTTTGGTCGGACGTTCCTGCTGCTTGGGGCCAAGAGGTGGGTAGTCTTGGTCGGATGCTTGTGCTCTTGGGCTTAGATGGATAGCTTCGAGCGGATCTACCCATCCCACTCCTCATATGTCTTCACTATTGCTTTGCGATTATGTTTATATTTTGGATATCTAGATATTAATGCTAACAGACATGTGTATATGTGGAAATGTTGTTAATATGGTGAATGCAGATTTCAATCCAAGGTTACTTCATTAGAGAACATTTATTTGAAAAGAAGAAACCCTATACCTAATCAACAAGTGAATCCTAGGGTAAAGCAGGACATGGGACATTACACCTTCTAAATGCATGCCCCTGCAGTAAAGTGGAGATTCAACTCTATCAATTATAAGATTTGATTATTTTTTCAACTCTACTAATAATCCTTATAAATCCATTCCCCTTAGGTTGACAATAAAGTTTGGGTTATTTTTTCAACTCTACTAATAATCCTTATAAATCCATTCCCCTTAGAATGGATTGACATAAGAGTTTGATTTAATTGTTAGTGTTACTGCCAGCTAAAGAAATATTTAGTTAGATGAGATGTATGACACTGACTTTAGTACAATTTTACAACAAAATTTGGCCTCTGTGATCTGTTGGAAATTTCTAGAGTGGATTGATTTAAGAATTTGATTTAATTGCTACTGCTAGCTCAAGGGGCATGCATTTATAAAGATTATTAATAGAGTTAAAAAATAACCCAAACATTATAAAAATAACTCTATTAATAATCTTTATAAATGCATGCCCCTTGAGCTAGCAGTAGCAATTAAATCAAATTCTTAAATCAATCCACTCTAGAAATTTCCAACAGATCACAGAGGCCAAATTTTGTTGTAAAATTGTACTAAAGTCAGTGTCATACATCTCATCTAACTAAATATTTCTTTAGCTGGCAGTAACACTAACAATTAAATCAAACTCTTATGTCAATCCATTCTAGAGATTTGAAATTGTAGTGGCACAAATTCCAAAATATTTTTCCCATATTTTCATGTAAAAGGATGTAAGAATCTTTTCTCTGGTTTAAGAATTGAGTAACTCTAAATTGCCAATATTTTTAGTCGCTCTAAATGCTGATATTTTTAGATCTATTTTTTGTTTATTGTGAATATATTGAAGCAGGGCTGTATGGAGAATGATTTTGATGTGCCAGATTTTTTTTAAATTTCTGCTTTTGACATTTGTAGGGTTTCATAATATGTTTGCTGCAAACTCTGCCCATTTTTTCTCATCGGCATTGTTTACAGCACAACACAATTTGTGCAAAGTCTTGAGTAAGTCACTTTGGTTTCAGCGACTTTTTATTTTGGAAACCTATACGCTGTCAGATCACTTTTTGGTTGTGTTTCATTTCATTCTAAAACAGTTCTATTGTTATCTGTTCAATGAAGGCATTCAATATTGTGGTTTTATCTATGGCTGTTCTCATAAGTGATATTAGTGTAATACCTAGTATTAGATCCCTATTTGATTCCTAGGGTATTTGAGTTATTATTTTTCACTAGTTTTCAAAGATTTAGCAGGATGGAGGAGCACATTACAGAAGCAGCTGAGAAAAAATTCTAAGCCATGGAATGAGGCTTACACCCAAACAGTCCAGAAGATGAAGGAAAGATGCAAAAGTCTACAAGCGCTTCAAATGCCACAAGAGGGATATCATCCTTCAGTTATGCACGTCAATACTCCATGGTCTGCAGTCTTGCTCCAAAAAATGACTAAAAAATATAAGGAACTCCGTGGATACCGGAGTGGTACTTTCTCAAGAGCATAAACAAGATACACAATGTATGAGAAAGAAATCCTATATATCAAAACAGGGATTCGAAAGCTCTCAATTTTCTTGAAATCTGAGAAATCCTCAGTATACACTGATAACAAGGCTAGCAATAGGCTCTTATAGCCAAGTTGTTGCCCAGGCGAGAATGACTGTTAGTTTCTCTGCTTCCCCTAATATGACAGGGACATAGCCCCATGAGTGTTTTCATTTGTGTTGCATGTCTATCATCTTTCTGTGGAATTTGACTAGGATATAGTGTATCTAGTCAAAGTTTGCCTCTCTTCCTTACAGAAGTTTAGGTGGAGTCTGTCAATCCTCTATCATGCAGCGCTCATGCTGTAGACCTCATTATAGCATATCTCTGCTTTGGTAGCTTTGTCTGGGATGAGATGGAATTGAGGCCTTCTTCATTCATTAAAAAAGTCCTGCCCTTTGAGGTTGCAATTTGTCTGAAGGTAGACGTCCCACTCTTGGCTGCTATTGCTAATATACTTAATAAAGTTAAGAACAACAAACAGAAAGACATATCTGCTCCAAGATTCCTTAAGTGCTATACTTTTTTTTTTCAAAGTAAAAAACCGCTAATAATATGATTTCAAAATGAAGGAATAAAAATAATAAAAGATTATTCCACTATAGAGTGAATGTTCTGTGTGCAAAGGGAATGCGTGGAATAATAATTATTAAAAGAAGGTATTTTTTGGACAAATTCAGCATGTAATTTGGTGGTCAAAAGCCTTTGCAGGCAATTTGAGAGCATATGCAAGATAGTTTAGTCTGTTTTGCAAAGATTTAAGGTTTTCTCTTCCATAAATCCCAAGAAATCTGAAGTTGTTTGAAAGGAAATATAAAATCTAAGAAATCTGTCTTTTTAGTGGCGCAGAAAAGGGGTCTATAAATTCAGAAATCTTTAGTTGTTTGATGGCGGTCAAAGGAATTGAGAATGTAAAAACTGTTTAAAGAAAATAATTTAAAATCTGGATTTTTTTGTTCTTTGAAAATGGTGGAGAAAGTGACATAAAATATAATAAACCTTTAGTTGTTTAATGGTCGAGAATGGGATTCGATATCAGATAAAAATCTAGAGGGAAGCATTAACGGTCTGATTTTTTTAGGGAAAAGCATTCAAAATCTGAATAATGTTTTTAATTGTTTTAATGGCGAAGGAGCTGGTTATTCTGCTACTGAAGACTTGGGGATTCCTTCAGAGTTTAACAAGGTTAAAACACGATCAGGCTGTTAAAAGAAGAAAATCAGCTGGATTTAATTCCATCAGATATCAGTTTTACTAGACTGAAAATTTCAAGCACGATGTAGAAAAGTAAGGATGCTAAAGTAGAGAGTTCAATGCAGGGTTTTGCCATTCAGTTGATTCATGTGGGGATCGGCTGTGGTGCTATAGCTGCAGGTGCGATCAAATTTCTAAATTTCAGCTTTAATTATTTGCAAAGCTTGAAATTATGTTACAGAACTTTGAATTTTGGCAGGAGAATTTATAAATTTGAGCTTAATTGCTTGCGTTATGTAAGGGAACTTGAAATTCTACTGCAAAATGTTGCTTTCTGTAGGAAAACATAAGATTATCCAAGCTCTATGCAATGACTCTAATCTCAGCTAAATCTTTGTAACTGAACGCATGGATAGAGCCACCAAGAAGTTTTGATTAACAATAGATAGGTCAAATAAATATCTTGTGTTTATGCAAGTTTAAGAGAAAATTCGGTTATTTTGTTGGTTTTCACAGGGAATTAGTTAATTTTAGATTTTAGAGTTTTCCCAGTCAATTATTTTTATTCAATGGATATGGATAAGATTGTCTAGAAGCATTGAAACAAATTTAGTTATGGTTTGTTAATTTCTAATAACAAAGAAGATTCAACAGCAGGTTTGGCATGCTGCGGATCCTACAGGGCCCCTGGTACACTTAAAGTTTCAAATTCAAGTTGCATTATGTAGGGGAGCTTGAAAGTCTGCAAGATGGTATGTTGGGGAATGACGTGTAATGAGCTTGATGCCAGGAGATTCAACCTGGCCAAGGTATTTGTCCCTCCATTGATGCCAGGAGATCACACTTAGTAAGTTTGATGTTGTGACATAGCACCTGCTCAACATACTCACATTGCACCTAGTGAGAGTGAGTTGATCTGTTAGGGCTACACGTGGTGTACTGTAGCAGATCAACTTGCCCTCATTAGGCATGCTTTAAGAATCTTCAATCCCATTGATATCTTTGAATACAATTAAATACATGATATTTCCACAGTTCATGTGAGTGAATTAGAATGCTTTTAGTAAAAAGATATGTAGAGTTTTTAGTATCAATGTGTTGGATCACATTTTATGTTTAGATGAGACATTTGTTTTTTTCCTCATCTTGATGGTGGATCATAGGACGCGTTCTGAAACGTTGATTAAAAAAATCTACACAACTAGGAGCATTCCAATTCATCTCTAAATACAAGCTAGGTTGTATGGAAACCCTTTCATGAGAATAAAGACTGATTTATGTATGTTCATTGCATGAGTACAAATGTCATGTAAGGACAAAACAATGTTATTTGAAATCACACTGAGTGTTTTTATCACATCTCGATTTTGCTTGAATAAACTTTGATAAGTAAATGGAATTGGATGAGACCATTGGACGATATGTGATGTGTTTTTGTGGATAATAAATTGGATATCTTTAAAATGCATGATTATTGTGATTAAAATGATGATGAATTATTATGATGTGAATGTTTTGATTGTTGACTATGGTTTTATGGATTAACCTATTGACGAGATATTGAGTGCAAATGAGTGTAGGAACGGGTTGAGGGTTAGAACACAGTTGAGGTAGAGATGACCTGGTCGCTCGATAATAGTCAACATGATGGAAATTCAACGCACACACATGTAGTTGCATTCATTTTGCATTGTGTATGATTCTGATTGCATTGTGTTATCTGAATACGTCATTGCTTTTTTGTGCGTTATGATAATGATCGTCTTATGGATGTTTTGTTTACAAAATTAAAATTAATTAGGAGAAACAAAAGATTTTATTTTTAAATGTTGGATAATGCTACATGGATATTATTATATATATATAAATATGTATAATGAACTTGTAATATTATTATATATATAAATATGTAAATAGTTTATTATTAAAAGGAAACAAAAATTAAAATAAAATGTTTTATTAAAATTAAATAACATAAATTTAATATAGTGCTAAAATAAGAAACTAGAGTCGAGTTTTTGCATGGTAATTGCATAATAATATTAAAAATCATAAAGAGGAGAGATTGTTTTGGGAATCATAAACAATTGCATCGACCAAGGATTTTTGGAGAGCTTGGCGTAGAGATTTATTATTGTCTTGGAAACCAAAAGGGGGTGACAAACTGAAGGAAAAGTATTGGTAAAAGTCTGAGGTCTATGAGTTGGTATGTATCTTACTTAATAGTTTTGATGGCATTGGTATTCTTCATGGGATTTTTGTAGTCGCGCCATGTTAATATTTTAAATTTAGATACATATTCTTGAGTAATCTTGAGCATTTAATGTTTATCGTGTTTCATTTTCTATTATGAAACCCCAAATGGGCGTTATGTATTATTGTTATTTAAAATTATCATGGTTTTGAAAGTTTTCTTGTGTCACATGAAATCTGTAAGTCTCCTTAGTGTGTTATGGTCTTCCTTGTGAGGGTAATATGATGCCAATATAATGTTAATGGTATGCTTTGTTTATCGCTTCCACTCTGTAAGAAAATCGACACTAAAGTCACTATATCTTGCATGTAGTGTGAATGAGCATTGTGGCCCTTGAATTATTATCCTCTCTGCCAAGACTATTGGCATATATCATCCTTTGTGCATACATTAGTATCCTTTGACCATGTTTTGCAAAGGCAACCATGACTGTCTCAAGAACTTGTGTAAGTGTTATTAAATGCATAAATAATTGATATGCATGCCTGCGCAATGATTTTAGGTGCAAAAATAGGTCTAATGCTTTCTAATTATATATATATAGAGAGAGATGATATGCATGCTTGCACAATGATGAGAGAGAGAGAGCTGATATGCGTGCTTGTACAATGATTTTAGGTGCAGAAATAACTGTTATGCCTGTCGATTCTATAATATATGTGTGTGGGGTACGGGAGTGGGGGGAGTGGGGGGGTGTGCGGTATGAGTAATATATATAATTAAAGAGGAAATTGTGACTATAAAAGCATAGGAATTCTTGTTGCTATTATTAAACCATTGTATTATTTCGGAAATTCAACAACCTCAACAGTAGTATATGATTTTAGTGTATTTGCCATGGAGTCGAGCTGGAAAACAATTTATATCTGCTGTGATGATTCCTCAACAAAACTGTAAAACTGTACAAATAAAGCTGTCCTTTCATGGATATGATTCTTTTATTTCAAATCAACATATCAAATAGAATAGTTATAGTGGCTATATATATATAGCCGATTTCTTATATATATAGCTCGCTGATTTCTTATGGATTAAATCTGCAATATATATATGTGTGTGTGTGTGTGTGAAGATTTAATCCATAAGAAATCAGCGAGCTATATATATATATAAAATGTGCATTATATGAAATTGAAAAATATCATTAGAGTTCAAATTGCATGTCGATAATCAAGATTGCATCTCAATAATTAAATTGCATGCCATTTATACATTAAACCATCATTATGCATGAAAATGAAAGACTTTACTTTTATGATCTTAGATATGCATGTTATTTTCTTTATGTGTGATTTGGCTTTACCTTCCAAGATGGGTGTTGAATATATATATATATATATATAGAGAGAGAGAGAGAGAGAGAGAGAGAGAGAGAGAGCTTTGATTTCTTGTGGATTAAACATGCAAGACATCTAAAATTAGTTAGAATTGCATGTGCATTAAAAATTGCATGAAATTGAGAAATATCATTAGAGATGAAATTGCATGTCAATAATCAAGATTGCATGTCAATAATCTAGTTGCATGTCATTTAAAAATTAAACCATCATTATGTAGGAAAAGAAAAAAGATTACTTTTATGATCTTGGATATGCATGTTATTTTCTTTATGTGTGATTTGGCTTTACCTTCCAGGACGGGCGTCAAATATGGGTTAACAGAGGGAAGTAGATTTACTTTTCCAGATCTAATTACCATTTACGGTTTATTTGTTTTGGCCAAAGTTGTGTGTACCATTGAAATAGATGGATGCTATTTTATTCTCATTGCCATATCTTGATAGTAGGGCATAACATGTTCATATGTGAAATGCATGTAGATATATCAGGTTGCATCGATTCCATCTTGCCAGCCATTTTCATGTTGCTAGGCTTCTGGTTCAGGGTCAAATAGTCTTCATGTTAGGAAGAGTTATGGGGAAATGTAAGCTTTATGGTTGGATGGAAAAGCGCTTGAGACGTGTTCTTGTCTCTTGGTTTGCGAATGACTGTTGTGGTTAGTGGCGACCAGAGACTCTCCAGTGATTATGTTGATTCTATATCTTTAATTGTATTGTTATGACCAAATAGGCATGAGAGCTTGAGTCATATTCTTGCATTGATTATATCTTGTACTCTATATTACTTGACTAAATAGTACTTCATGTGATGATGTACCTTATTTCTTGTCATTAATATTTTGGATTAGATGCATTTACATGTGAGATGTAATGTCTTTTGTATTTATTGAAGATGTTTCATTTCATTTCTAAATATATGTGAAAAGAGTTATTATTTATTCATGTGAGATAGTTTAGGGTTACAAACCTTACAGTTGTTGAATATTTCTTAGCATGTATGCATGTATGCATGAGTCTCAAAGTTTTTAGGTAAAACTAATAAGGTTTTTCAATAAAACTCTAGTCAAATATCTTATTTCTCATGTCCAAAAGTGACATCTCCATGTTGCATGCAATAACATGAAGGTTGTGGTCAAGCCTTTCTAAGGTTTCATCACATTAGGTTTCTGCATGACTTTGTAAATCCTTCATGGTGACCAAGGTTACCATCATGCATCAATGGAGATCCATTGTAGAGATGTTTGGGCTACGTAATGAGTCTGAGTTTATTCAAGCTGGTGTTCACACTGCACTAAATATTGGTTGTGGTTTTGGTAGTTTTAGGGCTCATATCTTTTCTAAAGTTATCTACCATTTGCATAGCTTCTTTTGAGTTTATGTAAGTCGAGTTTAATTAGCTCTTGAGAGGGGCCTTCCTGCAATCTCAAATCTTTTGTTTCTAAACAACTTTCATACACTTCATTATCCTTTGATATGATTCACTATGTAAGGTGGCATTGAATGGGAGCAAAACAATGGTGCTTTTCTAATTGAACCTGATAAGGTTTTAAAACCTGGTGGGTTTTTTGTTTGGACTTCACCAACTCACAAACTTACATGAAAGTATGTTGAAAGTGTTGAGTAATAGGTTAATTACTTAATTAATTTAATCATATTGATTAATTAATTAAGTCACCTTTACTTTATTTCACTTAAGCTAAACTTAGGCCCTTTAATAATTAATTATTCATCATAGGGTTTTGATCTCCTTTCTTAAGGATTGATCTCTTTGTAATTATCCACTTCTTGTTTATGCAATTTTACTCTCTTGGTTTGAAGAGAAATATCTTTGTGTTGTTTGAATCTCTTCTATGTGACATGTTATTTTACTTGCAGGTGATCTTGGGTTTTGTGAGGTTGTTTTTTACAACTTCAACATGGTATCAAAGCTCTAGATTTGCAAACTTTTTGTTCCTTTTTTGTGAGATCTTGTTTTGAAGCAGTATTCCAGTGCATCCAAGGTCAAATCAGACCTCTCCATTGAATTTAGAGTTGTCGGAACAATTAAGATTGACTTTTGTTTTGTTAAAATTGGCTTTCATTTGTCAGATCTGTGAGGGTTTGAAGAAAGAGATTTTTTGTCAGATTCGGGGGGTGCTTGATTTTTCGAGGCATTTTGAGCCCAGACGGACCTCACCATTGCGTTTGGAGTGGCTAAAAACCTTAAAAACGCTTGTGAAATCGTCAAATTTGGTGAAGTTGACTTCTGAGGCAAATTTTTTGTCCCAGAAGCCGTACGACCCTAGGGCATGAAAATTAAAAAAAAGTCAGGTTTAAAAAAATAAAATTATCCTGCAAAATAAAAAAATACTAGTTTTTTTCAAAAAGCAAACAAAGTAAAGTTTTTTTGAAAAAAAAAAAAATAATAAAAAAGAGGGGCGACACTTTCATTAATGGTACACGTAGGGTACTTGCGGGCCCATTAATGTCGTCCGTTGACGACATTAATGCCACTGGTGGCGGCTTAAACCGCAGACCGACGACTTTCAAACCTCGCCGACCAACAATTTTTTTATTAATTTAAAAAAAATAAATTATTAAATGTAATTTTTTTTTAAAATAAGCCCAATTGGGCAAATATGGCAACGACCATTTGGCCGCCAATTTTAATGTCGTATTTCTGTTGCGACGGTCATATGGTCGTCAATGTTTTTCCAGTAGACTGTGTTTTTGCTCTTTAAGAGTAGTTTTCTTCCAAAGGCCATAATTTTTTTCCATGATGTCAAAATCGGAAAAACGAGATATCGTCAGAAAGAGGACTCAGAGTACTTTCCAGTGGTGCAGGTATTTTTTGGAGATTTTTTCTCAGGGCCTTGTTATTTCTAGTCAAAGTTAGATCTTCTTTTCTAGAGTTGCTTTCAATGTTTTTGGCATAACTTTTGCATATGATGTCGAAAATGGGAAAACAAGATATCATCGAAAATTTGGTTCCGAACTCTTCATAGTGGTGTAGGTGGTTTTTCGATTTTATTTTTGGTTTTTCCAAAAATTCTTCTTCTTAGATGTAGTCCTTTTTGGACCTTATGGGCTCACATTGCATGTATTTATCATCTATAAACACACTAATAAAGTGCCTCAACTTTGTATGTGTAGTATTGGGATTCTTGCACATCACTTTGTGGCTTATTGTATTCACACTATGATATAAAGTGTCATGGGGGTTGATGTTTGCTTTTGTTTTGCCTTTATATCTTTCTCATGTGTGTGTGCCTTGGTTTGCACACCTTTTATATCTGCTTGTACTTTCATGTCTGCACATTCAAATATTCTTGGTTCTTTATCATGCACTACATTTCGGCATTCAATTTCAGTGTACCTATCATACCTCTCCTTTGTCAACATTATGGGGGGTTTCTACTGTTGGTGCTAATGCTTCCTTGGTTTCAGGTTGGAGTGAGTTATGTATACAGTATTTGTTCCTATGTACTAGGCAGATGCAACAAATAGTTACCCATGCATTTCAGTGAGATGAAACATTTACCATATGGACACTCTTGCATTCCTATTTCTGGAGGCAACCTTCCATTTTTCACTTAATCAGTTCTTTAGATTATTAGTACTTGTGCCATATGTATCTTTGAGTTCTTGATGTTTGCCTTGGTTTTCCATCGGATTCGAATAGTGTCATTGGGGGCACTTATACAAATTCTTGTCTTCTTGATCCTGATCATCATATGTTTCAATGAAGGTTCTTCTTTCAGCATTTCAGTAGTCATTCTACGATAGTGTTTACAACTTCTTCATGCTGCAGTGGTGTTTATTTATGTTCAACCTTTGTTCCTATCTTTTGGGACAATTTTCTTCTTGTTTGGAGGCTTCTTAGTCCTTCATATGTATCTCTCTTTTGGAGAAGATTTTTTCCCAGGAGGTTTTCTACTTTTTCTCTTGTTGTGAGAGATCTTTTACATTTGTACATGGGTACCTCATTAGGCCTAGTTGTCGGGACCCATCTTTGCTTTCATACATTTTTTCTTTAGATTTTTAGCTTCTCCCTAAGTTCATCTTAAAAGGGTGTTAAAGTAATAGGTTAATTACTTAATTAATTTAATCATATTGACTAATTAATTAAGTCACCTTTACTTTATTTTTCACTTAAGCTAAACTTAGGCCGTTTAATAATTAATTAATAATTATTCATCCTAGGGTTTTCTATTTAGGGTTTTGATCTCCTTTCTTAATGATTGATCTCTTTGTAATTATCCACTTCTTGTTTATGCAATTTTACTCTCTTGGTTTGCAGAGCAATATCTTTGTGTTGTTCAAATCTCTTTTATGTGATAGGTTATTTTGCTTGTAGGTGATCACTGAGTTCTGTGAGGTTGGCTTTTACAACTTCAACATAAAGCAGAAAGTCAGAGAAAGTGAGTTCATTATGAGATTCACAAAGAAGAGGTTAAATATATTGGAGCTTGAAAATGTGAATGAAAATAATGAGAACTCTAAAATATGGAACAAATTTTCCATTTGTTGAGGTTAAGAACACTTCTGCTCATAGAGAAGGCAATAATTCTAATGCCAACATTCAAAATAGTAATGAAAACCTAAATCTTGAGAGAAAGATAAATTGGATGCAAGAGCTAGGAAGGCATTTTGATCAAGAAGGAGCTGGAGAAGATGATTTGACCAAAGTCAAATTTGGTGCGGATAACCTAACACCACATGCAACTTTATGGATTTGAAGTTGATCAACGATATTATAACATCTAAAGGCTAGTCTTTTGTCCTCTGATTACCAACAATTTTTTTTATAACAATTGTAAAATTTGAGGCAGAGTTCTCAGTCCAAGGATACATTGAATACTTAATGAAATTGCAAATTAGAGCATATGTACAAGATAAGAAGGAGAGACCATTGGTGAGGTTGTGAACCGTAGATGAGTCAAATCAATAAGCCTTAAGGGATGAAGAAAAAAGGAACCAATTTAAAAATCACTAGAAAGAAAAGGGGGTGGATTGATTCCTCTTAAAGAAAACCGAAGATACTCTTAATCCAGCTTTAGTGATGAAACTATAGATGAAAGATGAAAAAAATTCACCTACTAAGAAGGGGTTGTTTTAATGACAGCGGAAGACACAATATCCGATTAGTAGCTATCTACTAGGGTCCTAGATGTGTTATGATTAAAGAAGATAGACCTAGTGCAAAGGTTTTGAGTTTGACAGTCCTCCATAAGGGCGGTATGCACAAGGTTCATGAAGCTTTCAAAAAAGGATGAACAATCAAAAGATAAAACACAATCACTTTGGGGACAATCACATAAATATGTTTATGCATATTTAAATGTGGAATGGACAGTAGGATCATGGAAAGCCCTATGAATGACAAAGGATCACAAATTATAGTAGACAAAAGGAAGTTTATACTATGCTCAAGTATAGTCAAATGACCAAGGGTAGAGTATACCAAGATGATAGTTACCATTTCAAACCTCATGGCAACCAACAATGAAATCATGACAATCCCTTTCTAAAGATGACAATCTATTGATCTAAGGTGGAAAACCAATGTATTGAGTTGAGGAGAGAGCATTCTAAATGACAACCACCTTAATCTCAAAGGGCAATATGCAATGGATAAGACTATTAATAAGGTTGAAGAGGTAAAGACAAATCTTCATGGACAGTTAAAGAGAGGAAAAAAATGAAATCATGACAATAGACAATGGAAGTCCAAAATGCACAATCATATTATAATTATCAAAGTGACACAAACAAGAAGACAACAGGTTTTAACATTCCATGGAGTGGTGTTCAAGGTTCTCAAGAATGGATAGTCATTTCATTAGAGGACAATGAAATGTTAAAATTCATGAGCACGCTCAAAGAAGGTGACAGATGATAATATGTATAAATCACTCATTTCATGCTTTTCTTCTCAAAATTATGCTTTCTCCTTTAGAGGAGAGTCAAATTTTGAGTATTAAATATAGGGTATAGTTCAATGGAAATGAAACACTGCCACAAGAGGATGATGCTTCAAAGATGTCATGCAATGGGACAATCATTTAGAAGGACAACCACTATGCAATGATGAATGGAGGCCAGTCATTAGAGAAGTCATGTAGACTATTTACACACAACCTTTTGACATCTTAAATGCAATATCATGTTCATAGAGGATAATTTTCCATCAAAGAATGATAGAGTCAAGTGGACTATACAAAACATTAAATAATGAGGAGTCATGATCCTATGGATGTCAATTTTGCATGACAAAGTTTGGAGTGACATCAAACAATGAATAAAAGTCCATGTAAGAATAAATGAGAGAACAAGATAAAAGGTGACAATCAATATAGTAAGCATGATTAAATGGACTATGCAATAACATTTCAAAGGGGTAGTCAATACCATAACACAAAGTCTCATACATAAAATTCATGAAGTCTATACAAGTTAAGAGGTGTGAAGATTATGCCACAAAGATAATTAAGCAAGGTCTCATGACAAGTACAATAAACTCAAATATAGGGTAGTCACAAATAAGTGCCAATGAATTGAGTGTAACTCCTTATAACAAATATTGAGTTTTAACAAACTCAATCAAGGTAGAATTACAAACCATAGTAACCTAATGAAGGTGACAGTCCACATCACAGTTTAAGGAGATAAATTGAATTTTTTGAAACATGCATGATTTAATAAGCCTAAAAAGGTTCTACACCACCCTAGAAGACCTAGTCATCTTCAAGATTTTAGTCTTGCTCAAATAACTCTCACATTCATGTTGTCATGCAACAAAATTCACGATTTGATGAAAAAGGGGAGTTAAGATTGCATGGTTATAACTAGAGTTGGGTGAAGTTTGAAGCCATAATCATGCAATTTGGGGTAGTTTTGGGCCCTAAAATGAAGGTTTTTTTGACTTGTATGCCCAACAACTTGATCTCATGCAAAGTGATTGAAGACATCTTTCCCATCAACATTAGGCAAGCTTTTAGAGTGCAGTTGTTCAAGTTCAATTGGAGCACACTTCAAGGGGCATGCAAAGGAGAAGAGGTCAAGGGATCAAAGTCAACTCTCATCCACCAATTATGCATGTTTACAACCAATCCAAAGGGAGTTCCACATCCAAAAAACTCTCAAATAATCATGCAAACTCAACCTCTTCCACGAAGACAAGTTTAATTAAGCTAGAGGTGGCTTTCCATAAAACCAAGCATTCAACTCTTTTTTGAGTTAGTTATTTCCATTATTATTTTTGCCTTGTGAAAAAGAAAGATATTGTAACTTAGTTTAGAGAGATATTTTCAATATAGAGTAGCAAGTTTATGTATTTTCAATATATTTTTTGATCTGTATCAACAAAAACTCTTACTATTTCAATAAAAGCAACATTATTGCGTTCTCCAAATTCATGTGTTGAATGTCTTTGTAGATGATTTGACTTGATTTTGTGATTATCAATGCAAGATCCTTAAATTATGTCTCATCACAAAACATTTGATACTAGAATAAGAAAAAACTCATATAGGTCATATATTTTGTTATTTCTTTCAATAGTTATAGTTATGAAATTTTTTAGTTTTTCTTCAAAAACATGAAACACAACCTTCTTATGAAACATTGTAGTGTGAGCTTGTGAAAGCTAAGTTGTGCATAGAGTAAATCTAATTTTTGAGAGACGTGAGTTGAAACATGTATAAGTCTCAGTTTTTTTGGTACATCACCTCCTAGGATCAAATAATCTTGTAAATTTTAGTTCTTTTATCATTTTCCCTTGTCAAAACAATAGTTATAGGAGGCCCATCAAAGGAACCAACCCTCTTTAGAGGTTCATCTTCACCATAAGCAACCCATAGCTTGAAGATGATCCCATGTTTCACAAGATAGTTACGTTTTACACTTAGCCAGGGTGCCATCCTCATGACAACAATAGTTTTATAATTTCAAATGTAAGGAACTCCCCAGAATCCATAATTGTTGGAAAATTTGATGCGTAAACCAAAAAATCTTTGATGTTTGAAAAATACCACACTACTAAATTTTTTCCTTAATCAATATATTTTATGATCCTAACAATTGCTCTAAACAACTTCCTAGCAAAATTGTAGGAAACCCAAAACATTGGCAAAATCTTGTTTTGTTTTTTCTTGTTAAATGCTTGGTTTTGGCTATTTTGAAAGTTGTTTTCATATGATTGGACACAACTATAACTTAAAAGTAGAGTTATCAATATCAAGGTATGAAGAACTAAAGAAATTATTGAAATCAAAGGAAACTTAGTCAAATTGTTAGAGTGTTGCATTGACAAATTTTCTAAATTATTTTGAGTTCCTATTTTTGTTCATAATGGTTGGTTAGAGTCATAATTGAAGAGTCTTAGCCTTTATAAGTTGGTGGCTTGGGACTGGCTTTTAATATGCACTACCAACTCAATAATTTAGTAAATGTTGGAATATGAACCAATTCATCTTCTAGGGGTTCCTGTTCTTCTTAAGAGTATGTGATTCGCACCTTTTCTTAGAGAAACTATACATATATTACATATCGATAATGTTAGTGATTTCACAATTGTTGTAGATATTTTTCTTTGAATGTGATTGTAATTTTGTTTGTTATTTTTATATTATTTAATTTAATTGATTTTTATCATAACATGTTAGATTTATCTACTTTGTGTTGTGTTAGCTCACTAAAAGATCAATTAATGGTATCAAAAAGGTTTCTTTGTGGATGTATGTCTCATCAAACAATGTTAAAAAAGATGATTATATGGTCTTAACATGTTCATTTCTATTACCTTCGTCTTTCGTTCAAATGGTCTTGTGCTTGACAAACAAGCAACAAGAGATGCCCTCCAACTATTGCATAGAGAGTTCTTGTTGAGCGAAGGATTTAAATGATGGACTAGTTCCTTGATCGTCAATGATTAATGAACATGATGCACATCCTCAACAATAAAACCTTTTGGAGTAGATTCCAATTGTGATGTTGTTGAGAGAAAACTAACACATTACAAAAAAGTGTTTGGATCAATTGGAATCTTATTTCTTGGTCAATAATTTCTCTTGAAGTGAAAAGTTAAATTTGCACTTACTGAATTTAATTTCCATGTCACAAATGGTATGAATCATACTACCTTCAAAATAGGCAAGGGGAAATCACAAGGTGATGAGTTAACATTTGAGTGAGAATACTTTGGCCAAACCATAGGCAGACTTTGTTGATGTTATCAAGGATGAATACTTCCATATAAAAATTATGATGAATAGTATAAAATGTGGCAACAATTGTGCTAGTGTTGTGAACAAGGATTGCATGACTATACCAATACATTTCATGTCTTGTCTATAAAATTCGACATGTAATAAGGTAAGATGTAGAGCCCTCAAGTATTGCAATGGAAAGTACAAGACGAGTATAAAACTTGAGTGTGAGGATGCTTTGGTAAAAAAATAGGTAGACTTTGTTGAGGTTATCAAGGAGGAACACTCCTGTATGAAAATTATGATGATTAATATATGAAGCCCATAAATTGTATAACTTTTTCAATTTCAATTTTGTCATCCTTTAAGTAGAATTAATGCACATTACATACAATTTATATCATTATTTAATTTGATTGACTATTGAAAGGGGGCATGTGCACGTGATTCCCATATTCTCTACCTTTTCCTACCATGAAATTGCTAGTGTGAGTAGCCATGCTATTGTTGTTTCTAATTGCTTATATCTATCTTATTCTTTTTTGTTGAATTCTCGCTCGACATATTTGTGTGTCTCCTTAATATTCACATGTCAAGACAAGAAAAATAAGAGTTGGCATTAATGAATATGGATAGTAAAAATGAATTAATGTTCCATTTCCATGTCCTCTCTTCTTTCACTAGTTTAAACTTTCTTAATATGTATCCTTCATCATGTTCATGCTAGATAGTAGGGCATATGGTACCATGTCCACAATGGTTGTTCCCATCATGTGGGATTCCTCCCTATTGTGTACGATAGAATGTACTCTATAGTATATCCAAAAAAGGTTTTCCCCACTTTCTTTTCACTCACTTTTACTTGAAAATGAATTCTACATCAAACAAATAAATCTTAGTAAATATGTTTCAAGCTCCTTAGTTAGACCCAATCATTCAATTGTGGTAAGAACTATAGCTTAAAAAATCATAGCTTGGAAAAATTGGAAGACCTAAACTGGATTTGATACTTCGTTACTTGGAAAATCTCGTCAACTTAAAAAAATACATAATCTCCTTTAAGACATAAAATTTATGAAAAATAGAGTTACACAATGTATCAAATGGGTTTGTAAAATTTTGAAGTATCTTCTATTAGATTTGAATAGAAAAAGAGCACAACATTGAATATCACATCATCATGTGATTACAATAACCAATAAATGTGATATGCATTGTAATCATTAAAAAATACCTATCAATGCAAGTTATAACAATTTCCCTTTTCCACATGTACATTCTTCTAGTGATAGTTTAAAGCCTACTTGAAATTGGTTATGCCCCTACTCTTGATCAATATATTCATCTCCCATGATGTCATCCAATCCAATAAATGCCATTTTTTTGCACCCTCTTTGCTTCTCTAACCCGCTTTAAGATTTGGCTAGTCCTTGTGAGTTTGTTGAGAAGTAAATTTAGTTTAGGGGCACATGAGAAAACTCTACATGTCATCATTATATTTTCAATTTTCATGGTTTCTTGCCATTGTCAATTTAATATAGGACAAGTGGCAAAGAAATAAAGTTGTTTGTCTTAGTTCACCAACTTTTGGACATCTTTTGGGAATGGATGAGATGTGTCATACATATGTGGTCTAGATAGTTGATTGGATGGTTAGTAAGGTGGGGAGTGGGAATAAAATTTGTGAGGTGACATCATTTCTCTTGAAGGCCTTAGACTTATGCCCACACATGCCATGGGAATTCAAAAAAATATGTTGATTCAAGATGTGATTTCTTCTGGAGGTGCTCCTAAATATGAGGTACTAATTTCCCACTTATCCTCAAACTATTTCCTAAGAGTAGCATGATGGATAATTTTATTAAAAAAACAAATAGAGATTAAAATTTAATAAAAAAGGAATATATTTTTAATTAGTGTTGAAGTTTGTTATAAATTTAATAATGGTGTGTAGATAGTCCTCGCTAAAATAGTGGACATGCTTGAATTTTAAATACACTTTTACATTATGATTTTTTTTGTTATTAACTAAATGGGATTTTAAGTCTTTTGCATGAGCTACTATGTTGGAGGATGGTTTACTATGTTGAATACTTTTTACTCATGAAAAATGGGATTGTCACCTTCCCCTAACATTCATGTCATTAGTCTTGTGGGCTAACCCTTAGGTAATTGAAGGTTAGTTCACAACATCTTAGGGTGGATTGGGAAGATATCAACACCCCAAATGACAACATTTGGAAAACTATTATCAACATTACTTGTTACATAGTATATTTGAGCTCACAATTTTTTTATGGAGACATGATATAAATGTATTTACTTGCCTCATCAACAATGTATACAAATGGAGAATTATATAATGGATGACAAAATCATTCTTTACAAACAACTTCAAAAACAGATGATATCACTATTTAAAAATTTATAATTTCTTCAAACAATATTGTGTGTTGTTTATAGATCAATGCAAATCATGTTGAAAAAATACCAATCTAGAGGGTTGCATCCTTTCGTTACAATTTTTAATTTCAATAATCATATCGGAAAGCATATGTAAAAGATATTTTTCACAACTATGATTTAATGATGTTTTTATAACAAATATATGCATCCAACAAAGATATTGCAAATAATAACTCTCTTTAAATATCTTCCTAGCTAATAATTGTTATCTTCATATTTATGGTCTCTTATTGCTTCAAATTTCATATTTCACATTTTCATCTTTGCATCTTGTCAGAATGTGTGAGATGGAAAGGAATAAGTATATCTACATGCCATCATAGAAATGAGACTACCCATTCTAGGCCTAATTGATTCTACCCTACAATCATGTTGTCATTGATGCCAATGATGTGTGTTGAAGTTTGAACTTACTCCGAAGATAGTTGGTATGTCGAGTGTAAGTCAACAATATAATATGAGATTGAATAAGGTTAAAATGGCACTTTTTCTGATGTCTAAGTATGTTTTGGATGGTGGTACACAAGTTATTATATGTTTACAATATGCCTACTTTGATATCATTCTAGGCTCATGTACCGCATATTGAGATAAGTTGTAGAAGATTGGCTAAGACACTAACTTTGTATACTCTAAGGTAGTGACATGACTTTTTGATCCACATTCCTCTGCAATGCAAGCCTTTGTCTTGCGGTTCAAAAGATGTGATGGTCGAGATGTGAAGTTTTTATATCCAAGAATTCATGTCTTCACATATTATACAATGAAATTTATAAGTGACAATGTTCTGATTTGCACTCTAGCAGTATAATGTGTTGACATTGGTGCATTTAGAGACTTCACATTCCTTTGGAAGTAAATTATTGGCATTATGGTTTTGTAGACATGAACAGTAATATTAAATGCACACTACCTTGTTTCCTCAGTTGTTTTGGTGGTTCACAAGATCAATTTTCAAATGACAGTTTGCTACAGTTTGTCTAGAATGTTTTGTTCTTGTATATTCAATAGGTTTCTTCTATTGTGCTAGCATATGATGGTTAAACTCTTCAGGAAAATGTTGAAGAGATATTGTGCATGGAATAAAATGCTTGCATCTTGATTCACATGTTGGTTTTGGTCTCTCCTTGGTGGTATAAAGGTGAACATATAGTAGTTTTGATGGTGTTGTCATTATTTGGGACGATAGACTTGTTTCTTTCATCAAGGCTGATCCTAATTAAGTAATTTTGTTTTGAAGGATGTGTTTTGATGTGATTTGGTCATGTAATGCCATGTGTTAATCTGCATTATTTTCTCTTGTAAATATTATATATCTTTGTATCAGACTAGAGTGATATCAAACGTTTCTTCTAAAGGTCATCTTGGAGCAAACCTAATTAAGGATTTTGGGTTGGGAAGGATATATATGTTGCAAGTATGAAGTTGTTTTCATTGATGTCAACAAGCTTATTTTGTCATCAGTGTCAATTATGTAATGGTTGAGGGAGATTTTTGCTTTGATTAGTTGCATTATGTTGTCACCAGTTAAGCTACTGGTGTTAACCTCTGGTGTTCCTTTGATAAGCTTTTGGCTCTAGTTGTGGTAGTGAAAAAATGTTGAGGATATTGAGAAAAATGATAAAAAGAGGAAACGGGGTGTTGTAGAGGTGTTATGGTTTTTCTCCACATTTCTTCTGGGTTGAAGATTTGCTTGTTTGGTTTGGATATGTTGGTTAGAGGTGTTCAGAGTTACTATATTCAAAATTTAGGCTTCTGGATCAATGTGTATAAGAATTTATATTCACTAGTGTGTGAACTGGATTTGCAGTGTTGCTTATAGAGGTGTCTGGGAGAAATATTTTTGCTCTACATTTCTCCGTAGTTGTGCTTCAGGTCTTGTGATTCTGAAGGTATGTTGACGGTGTTGATCTCTTGCATGTGTCAAGAGAGTTTCTAGTTTGGTGCTCCAAAA
Source organism: Sequoiadendron giganteum (assembly GCA_007115665.2). Classification (NCBI taxonomy): domain Eukaryota; kingdom Viridiplantae; phylum Streptophyta; class Pinopsida; order Cupressales; family Cupressaceae; genus Sequoiadendron; species Sequoiadendron giganteum. Next base: position 530,788,788 of record CM021102.1, read on the forward strand.
GATGGATTTTAGAGTTACAATGTTTGGCAGTGTAGTTTGAGTGTACTGGGCTTGTACATTTTGAAGGTGCAAATTGATGTGAAGAATTTGTTGGATCTTAGGTGGTTTTTGGATTATTCTAGATTGTCTAGAAGCGTGGTGTGTGGTTTTCAAGTCATCCTTGGATTTGAGGAAGCGTGTAATTCAAATTTTAATGGTGTTTTCATGGGTAATGACTGACCTGGTGTTTACACTACATTCAAAGAGTCTCTAACCTCGCTCTAGTGGGAAAGAAGAAAGGGGATATTAAGCTTTGCATGGATTTCATAAATTTGAACATCAAGTCCCTCAATGACAACTATCCATTGCCTAGTATTTTTTATAGCAATTGACACAGTTTGAATTTATGTCTATGATGGACTACTTCTTAGGGTATATCAAGTCATGGTCAAGGAATCTAAGAAGTATAAAATTTCCTTCACTACACCATGGGGAATGTTTTTTTTTTATGTTTGAGTTGTTTTCTAGATTAAAAAAGTGGGAGCCACCTTCCAAAGGGCCATGGATGTCACCTTTCCTAGCCTCATAAATGAAATTATGGTTGTCTACCAAGATTATGGTTGTCTACCAAGATTATCTAACTATGTACTCCAAGGATTGAAATGACCATTGCAAACATTTCGAGTTGATCTTCCAAAGATACTTATAGTATAGGAATTATTAAATCCCAAGAAATGTATTTTTAGTGTGGAAGAAGGAAAGCTTCTTAGGCATATTATATCCAAGGAGGGGGTGAGAATTGATCTAGAATGTATCAAAGTAATTGACATCATCTCACAACCCAAAATAGCCAATGCAATCCAATCATTCTTTGAGCAGATACACTTCATTAGGACGTTTGTACCTAACTTTATAGAAAAAACAAAGGCCATTTCTAAGGTTCTAGAAAAGGGATAGTCATCAAGTTGGTACAAGGAATCAATTGATTCCTTTGCAAAATTCAATATATGCTAAAAAAGGAACTAGTGCTAGAAAATATGAATTATGCAAATCCTTTCCAATTATTTTGCTTTGCCTCATTCTACACTATTGCCACTATTTACTACAAAATAATTATGAAGGATATGAATAGCCAATATATTTCTTCAGTAAATCCTTATGAGATGTTGAATTGAAATATTTCATAGTGGAAAAGAACACCTATGCTCTTGTTAAGGTGGCGAAGAATTTATTCAATATCTCATAGCATCCAAAATCATTATATTTGTGCCACATACAATAGCTAGATATATTTTTGTGCAACAAGAGGTGTCACACAAGAGGCGCAAATGGATCAATAAGATTCAAGGATATGATTTGGAGTTGAATACAACCAACTTGGTTAGAGTTTAAGACCCAACTAAATTAATGGTTGATATAAATTTGGATGCATTTGAAGTGTATTAAGTGAACTCTAATCCATCATTTTATCCTTGTCATTTGAAGGGTTGTCCTCGGTAAAGGGACATTATATTTCATGTAAAAAAATTGAGCCACTCACTAGAGCTAGATGATAAATAAAAGAGGACATTAAAGTTGAAAGCTTGAAGATGCATGTTTATCCAAGTAAAGCTAATGTGGAGAAGCCTTTATGGCGCACTCCTAAAAAATTTAGATGAGAAACAATGTACAAAAGTTATTGAGGAATGCAACCAAGGACTATAAGGTGGGAAATTCATGTCAAAAACTAATGTTGATAAGATTATAAGAGTTGGTTATTGGTGGAAAACATTAGAGATGTGCCCAAGTATATAAAATGGTGTGATGCTCGCCAAAGGTTTTTTGGTAAGCTTAAATTTTCATGTGCACTTCCTCTCACAATCGTTTTAGCAGAGGCTCTATTCCAATAGTGGGTTATATAAATTTTCAAGTAAATAACTAAAAATTCCAATAATGAATACAAATGGATATTGGTGAACACTATACAAGAAGTACTAAATCAAAATTAGTGATTGATTTTTTGGTGAGTAACATAATTACAATATTTAATGTGTCATCAAGGATAGTTTTTGATAACGCAATGTGCTTCAGATCCTAGTATGTTGTTGATATATGTTTTCACTATGGAATTTTTTAACACATCCATCCCCTTATCATTTGTAAGAAAACAAATAAGATGAATCCAATAAAAAATACATCATTAATATGTATATATAATTGAGGACAATTTATCAGTCAATTTTGAATAACCAGTCCACATACTATTGCATCAACTTGAAGATGCAGAATAAGATTTCATTTCTCAAAGAGTGAATGAGTTGACCAAACTTGAGGAGGCCAAAACTACTACCCATGAAAAAATATTTTTGAGATATTAAAAAATGAAGTACCTCTTTGAGAAGAAGTTTGTCAAGAAGGAGTTTCAAGTTGGGGATCTTGTCCTCATATGGAATCTAGGTAATAAGATAATGACTGACATATAAAATTTGATGCCTTGTGGATTGGGCCACATCAAGTTGTTGAAGTATGTGATCAAGGCACTTTTTACCTTATGAGTCTTGATGGAAAATTCATGGAGCTACCAGTTCATGGTTAGAATCTCAAGCACCATTTATCTTGAGGGTAAGGTTATTTGAACTTTGTATATATATTTATCTTTTTGTTGTTGTTTATGTTCTATCTTGTTATTTATGATATCTTTTTATCACAATGAAGTGTGTTTATCTCAATCTCCATATTGTACCTAGTTTGGTCTACTCCTAGAGATCTAGATTCTCACTATGCCTAAAAGAGGCACATGTCCCCAATTAGAGCCAATGTTAGCACCACAATTTGAATATATCTATTTGATCTTGATTTATAGCCTATTTGTGTTTTTGACCCTATTTATCCAATATTGATAGCTAATCTAGGACATCTCTTTTTGGGTCCCCAAGTGTCATTTTTCCTATGTGTTCCCCCTCTTCATCCCCCTTGTGTCGATGACATATTGGATGTTCAAAGGTCTCAAAAGGTATAAGTGTTTTTTTAAACTTCATAAGTATGTGTATGTTATTGAAGTTCCATACTTTCAAAGTTTCACTTACCCACATATGTTTTAAGTCAAACTATGATTCCCCAACCACTTTAATTGAAATAATTTTTGTACTATATTTTTAGAAATTCCCTTATCAAACCATTGTTCCCTTCATACCCTCAAACTTCAATACTTGACTCTTTTCATTAAGTACATTATCAAGATTAAAAGTTTGAATTTTTCCTTATTTGGGTATCGAGTAAGAAGCATTATTAACTCATAATTATCAACTCCCTCATAATTTATACTAAATATCCTATTAGAGTTGAGATTTCAACCATATCTTTCCTAGTGTACCCATTCTTCAGTATCTTTAATCCTTGAACCCCAAAACTTTGAAACTCACATAATGTCCAAATTTGATGTAAAATTTCTGGACATAAGTCCTTTTCCTTGTCCCATTCATTTTCACAAGAAAATATGACCAAGGAAAAGAGAAAATTTGTCAAGTTCAATTTAATATACAGACTTCCTAGCACACTTTCGCTTTGATCGTCAAAACCTCAATAAGGAAAATAAGTCAAGTGTTAAATTTCATGATGTCACAAAGTTTGCAAGTGAAAAAGTATGAAAAAGAAAGGATGATTTAATTATGTGACAAATTTAGAAGGTTTACAAACTAAAGAAAAGTATGATAAAGGTTCTTAAACTTCAATAGTTAGAAAAAAGTGTGAAAGTGTGACATGGAGGAAGGAGAAGCAAAATGAAGAAGGAAAAGATATGTAAAGTCACTTTTTCATGCTAGAAATTTCATAAGTTCATGATTCTTGTGATTTAATGACATAGTTCATCTAGTCACAAAAAGCATGACATAATGAAAAAATGAAGAAAGAAAGAACAAAGAGAAAAAAGAAAATGAGGGACACATTGTGCGAGCTTTTGAACCTTGAGAAAATGTGACATAGGTTTTCTAGTTCACACAATATATGAAAATTTAACACAATTCATCAAAGTTCTTAAGGTGCAAAAGGAATGAATATGTGATCAAAAAATGACAAGGAAAGTTGTCAAGTTCTCAAGGTCACAAAGTTTGTGAATTCACAAACTTTGTGAAAGTGCAAAATAGGTAGCACAAAGGCAAATTTTTTTACAAGTTCAAAATATTCCAAGGTCTTTGGTCCTTGGTTCATGATGGCATCTACTCCTTGACCCTCATTCTATTGCAAAGACGGATGTCATTGCACCAAAAGATAAACCTGTTAATGCCCAATACAACTGCCAGAGTTAATGAATCCATGGGAGGTGGTTAAGCGATGTCACAAACTTAAGCATTAAACTGCATAGGACAAGGAGACCAAGGGAACACACCTTGCAACAATCCCACCTAGTGTAAGTGAGGGGTTCAAACTTGTGACCCATGCTCTAATACTAATTGTTGCAAAGACGATTGTCATTGCACCAAAAGATCGACTTATTAATGCCCGATACAACTGCCAGAGTTAATGAATCCATGGGAAGTGGTTAAGCCATGTCACGAACTCGAGCATTGTGCTGCACAACACAAGGATACCAAGGGCGCACACCTTGCAACACATTCCTCTTCAAAGTTATTTCTAAGGTCCTTCACGTACCAATTTTTTTTCCAAGTGCAAGTTTTAACCCCAAAATACTTCATCACACTATTTCACCTATTCCATCCAGTTCTAGGATGTCTCATATAGCAAGATTAATGGTGTACACCCTTTCCAAGGTCATTGATATAGATTTTGTGGGTATTTTCTAATATTAGTTGCTTCAACTCCAATTACCGTTATTGTAGACACTAGTAAATCCTACATAAAAATTATCCCATATCTTTATGGTACACTTAGGTACATTTGGGTATGATTTTAGGTATGATTTATGTAAGAGACACACCAAGGAGATATGAGGTCCTCTATAGCATATCCATCATAGGAATTGTGAGTTAATGTTGATTAACATTCCCCTTTCTAGTTAGTGAAAATCTATTATGGGTTACTTAAGAAAAAGATTCCATTTACAAAGGAATGAAAAAAGAGTGATAGAGAATCTACACAATAGAAGATAAAAGTATTCAAAAGAATCTCTAGGGTTTCAAGTTCCAATTGTAGGTATGAAATTTTTGGAATTCTAGTGATGTGGGTTTACTAAAGTTTTTTAATACATTCCTTGTAACTTATGAAGATCAAACATAAAGTGCATATTCAACCTTGATTGAGTGTCTCTAGGTGTAGTATGTTTATTTCTAGATGTTTTCGAGACTAGTTAATCATCCAAAAGATTGTAAAATCTTCACAATGCTATTGTGAAAGATCTTTTCAAAATAAAAAAAGAAAATGTTCATTTTATTCACGAATTTCTAAGTATTTCTTATTTAATAGTCTAAAATTTTAGATATATTTTTGAATAGATGTGTAAAACCTAATTTTATTGTGTGTTCTAAATGATATAGTATATTGGTGGGACCTTAATTAATTTCTCACCTTTGGTTTCTATGGTTTCATCTTTTGAGTAAGTTTGAGTTTTTTTCCCAATTGGATATAAGCATTGGTTTGTTGTTTGCTCCATGTTCCATCACCCTGACACATCAAAGCAAACTAAGCATTACTATCATTTTTATTATGTTTTTTTTTAGTAATTTATATCTTCTACATGTAAGAGTGTAGAATAGTAATAGGGGTTGTTATACCCATATCCTCAAAACACTTCCCACAGTAAGCTTCCAATATATTTAAGTAGAGGTGCTTGACCTAGCACATAGCCACTATTAGGTCCCGAAACCACACCCTATAATCCTATAACACTTTTTACCTTGAATATCAAGGATGTATTTAAGAATGAAAAAGGGGGTTCATCAGTAGATAGTGGATGGTTAAGGGCTAATAAAAAGAGTGAATAACCTCTCTTATACTTTGGGTTCAACTAGATATATGAGGGTGTTCTTGGATGCAATATTTAACAATATTTAACCACAACTAAGGATGTTACATGTGAGAATTTTGTAGTAGTATTCAAGTGTACACTTTCATCCTAAATTCTTTCACTAAATCAAAGATAAATCTACTACCATGAACTCTATATATATAGCTAATCAAACATGTGTAAAACATGACTCTCTTAGGATAAAAATGTCAAGGTTTGTTATAGATATTTCCCTTAGTGTAATAACAATTCATGAATTACATACAATCCTACTTCTATACTATTGGCGAATGATTTTGTTTATTTTAAGATTGTAGATAAAATTACATGAAAAACATATATAAATGCATCCAAATTATTGCAAGAGTATGTAGCAACATTCTCTAGATTTATATATTATTCTTCCATTTATGACACCTTTAGATCTAGAGTGTAAGCCAAGGAGGAGCCCACAAATTGTAATAAAAGAGTAGCTAAGGGATGGCATGAATATAATTGAGCTTGAAATGATAACCATTATATTAAATATGTTATTGGTTGCATTCATATTTTTTCCCTTAGAATCTACACCTTTGGAATAGATAATGATTTTTGGGTGCTAACAAATCTAAGTTGGTAGTTCTGTAGCTTTATTAGGTCATTTATTATGACTTGGGATGCACACATAGGTGGTTGGGTTTGAACAATAAAATGAATGAGGCTTTTTATATTTTTAGGAGTTGGTGGTTGAGGTTGACTCATAAATATTACCACTTATCAGGGTTAGTGGCTGAGTGTATGGAATACCAGGTATCCAAATAGGAGCATATTTGAACACACAATGTCAATGGGAGACCACAATGAAAGTTTCAAGGATTGGGGTTCAAGGATAACTCATGATAGGTACTCAAGTAAGAGGAAGGCTAAAATTTCAATTCCAATAAAGATAGCATAGTGCAAATGGTTGGGGAGTTGGGTCTTCAAGGAATCATAGTATCATGGAAAGGGTGCCAAAGCAGGGGAAAGTATAAAACACAAACGTGAATAAGTAAAAGAAGCCAGGAATAAATGAAAGGGGTGTTGGAAAGATGAAGAGTGGGGTTGGGATTGTAGAGGATAAGAGGGATCGAGAATCAAGGGTAAGGAATATTGGGTACCAAACTAGAATAAAGGCTAAAAATTTAAATTTTCTAGGAGTCCAGGAGAAGGCATACTAAGTACCCCAAGGAAAGGGATGGTGAAAACCATAGTGTTGAAAGGAAAAGGATAAAAAGGCGAAGGGAAAGAAAAATGAGGCAAGAACTGGAGATCGAGGGGAATATGGAAATGGTACCCAAGTAAGGGAAACTCTAAGCCTCTAGCATAAAAAAGGACTTCATGAAAATTCTTGGGGTTTTGAGGTTCAGTTGAAGGGCTTGCAAGTAAGGGAATTCTTGAAAGCCCAAAATCTAAAAAACACAAAAAACAACCCAAAAACATACCACACTTAGAAATTTATTGAAATTTTGTAATTGCTAACACATTGATAGGCTCATGGGGAATGAGGGGGACAACACTAATGCAAAATTTGACCAAGTGGGACCATAAATAAACATCTCAAAACAATTATCTATGATGGGGATAACAAGGTCAAATTTATAACAAAGGGGCAAGGACTCAACTCTTTTTATAAATTTGGGGCCTATTAATTTGGGCACTAACAATGGCTCTAATTGGGGATGTTTCCCTCTTGTAGGAAAAGTGGGGATCCAACTATCTTTGGGATGTAGATAAAAATAGAGGAAACCAAAAAGATATTGGGACAAACAAACTTCATCACGATCAAACATGGATCATGACTACACAAACACACATGAAAATACTTATAAGACAAGACACAACATAAAGAATAAAGACAACAATATGTACAAGGTAGGACTGAAACTTATAGAGGCACTGCTAATCCCAAGTTTCATGGATCACTAGTTTGACCAATTATTTGGCCAAGCTCTTGATGTGGTATGCACTATCACCATACCCATTAAGAAATTTATATGACAATTGTATAGGCCATATTATTTTCTATCTAGAACATTTGGGTAGCAACCTATTTCAACTTTTCCATAACAGTAATACATACCTCATGAGCTGCAAGTTGGGTGATCCATTATGAATATCATTGCATCCAAGAGATCTAAAAATAAAGATTCCCCAAAAATCATGTAGATCTACAATTAGAGACCATTACAAATATCATAGGTTATAGATAGCTCCAAATAAAAAAAAAAAAATCAAGCATTCTAATGAATCTTGTTTAACTTTTTAAGTATAAACACACTTTTTTGATTGTGTTGATCTATACACCAAAATAGAATCTGATGCAACCTTGGTTATTTTTAAAAATATTATAATTTTTTTCTTACATTGATAATCTCCACTTCTAAACTTTGTTCATAATAATTAAATTTCAGGCAACTTGATATGGAGGATTACTCAAGGATTTGAAAAATAAGTACAGATGGTCAATCAAAACCCTAGGCACTATCTTTTTGCTTACAAATAAGAATTTTCTAGGTTAAACCCACGAAACCCTCACCAAAAGAAAGAAAATCACTCAATTAAATTACAAACATGTGATTTTGATAGAGATTATAACTACAAACTAATGAAAATAATTTGAATTGATCATTGCAATCAAGGATTGTCTAATGAAAATTTATTAAAAACATAATCTTCCAATCGAATTCCCTTCAAAAAATTGCTAAATTTGATGGAAATTTTGTCGTAGGTCACTAAAGATTCATTGAAATTGATACAAATCCTCTACAATTATGTGACTAGACAAGAAATCAATCACTATTAGCACACTATTTATATGAATGTTTTTTAATTTAGTTGCCAATGAAACCCTTATTTCTTACCCACACCTTGTTATTGTCACACCCCATCTTGTTATTACTGACTTACTTTTACCTTCACAGGTAAAAGGGATGATAAATGAAATCATGATTTTTGATATGCTTGCTAAAATAATGGAATACTGAAATAGGTATTATGTGAAAGTGTAGATAAATTCTAAATGTGCCTTTGAAAGAGTAAATATGTTTACATTGATGAAGTACATACATTTCTATATGAATATGCTAAAGTTTTATGATGCATGTGGATTTATTATGAATGTGTAACTACCATTGCTAATGTGCTAAGCTGGTTGCAGGCAAAGGTTCAATCCTCTGAAAGGGAGGGGAAGTATCACTCGGGAGAAGTAATTGGTCGAATAACCTTTATGAAACCTATCCGAGCTTAAACACACACTCACTTATAGAATGATAGAGTCATGTCATAAATTGGGGAAAACTGGTAAGTCATCCTTAAGTTTGATGTGTTTGCATTGGTAAGGGTCTTGATTACTGTTGAGTGCATTCTTGGATGATGTTTATATGTTTGGAACTTATGAGTTCTTCCTTATGTTACTATGCTTGATTGATGAGGCAAACACATGGTGAATGTATATATATGCATGCATATGCATGTCAACGATAGACTATACACATGGACATGAGAGTACATAGGCAGAAAAACCTATGCACGATTATGAAGGGGTTGCTTATGACCATGGTGTTATTGAAGGGACAATGAGACATGTAAGTATATGTATATATGCATCACTCATATATTTCCTATCAATAAGATAATAATTGTATATATGCTTGATTGTATGGTTGAATGAGTATTTGAGATATGTGCCTATATGTATATATATGCACTTGTCGATATACACATATGTTGGAGATAATGGGATGTCCATACAAGTATGTTAACATATGTATAATTATGCATATATGTATATAGACATTAATACGATGTATATACAAAAACATAATCATATGGTCAAAATCATTCGAGTATTGAATGGATTATGTGTTTATCATGTTGCTATAGAATGAGAGTGCATATACATACATATACATATACATATACATATACATATACATATATACTCTAATGCTTATATAGAGGTGTGTGTATATATATATATATATATATATAAATATATATATAGTATGTATTATGAATATATATTTATATAATTATTGTTATATATAAAATGATTATATGTATTACCTTATGGAGTGTGTAGGAAACTTACCCAACACATTGATATTAGCTTGGATTTAAACCTTAAGCATTGTTTTTATGAATTTAAAGACATTAAATTCTTTGTTGAATGGCTCATCGTCTTAGCGTAATAGAGATCTTTGTATATGCCTTGCAAGGCTTAGTTGGAAGGTTTAGAAAGCCACGTTAGAAGTCAAAAAGGCATATCTTAATTGCTATGTGTTGTAGTGTATAATGTTGCTAGGTTTTGAAAGATCTTTGCATTAGAAATGACACATATATATGTAGCACATATGAGAGAGAGGGAAATCTTTAACTCAAAGTTAAACGCTACTCATACGCAACGCATATATACATATGCTATGCAAAGTATTAAAGGCCGATCAATGCAAGTAATGTGCAAATGATAAAGGCCGATATGGAGAAGTAAGCCATAGTCGATATCATTTAAAATGTATTGTTATTTTATAGCATTGTATTACTTTTTACTTTAAACACATTTATCCAAAAGATGAAAGTGATGGAAATATTAAATAATGTATATGTTGTGCAAGTGATTGAAATGCAAGATAAAAGGGAATAGTCAACAAGTAACGTGCTTGGTCAAAGCACAAGTTTGAACACTATTAATTAAGATTCAACTCATATTTTCTCTGTCAGTAAAATAGACTATGACCAAGTCGACATGGAATATGTGTTGCCTAGAAATAGAGGATTGTTTCGTCAAGCAAAGAGGGGCGACTTGTAGAATACCAAGTTGGTTTTTCACTTAGATTTCTACCACCTTTTTGTTGTGAGAGGTGAATCGTTCAACATGTTGAAGTGGTTTTGAATGACACATTTTCTTTTGGCATCAATGTCTCAATATTCTGTATAAATAGATGGGCTAGCTCTCTCATTTGACACACACAATTTTGCAAGTTTATTCTGCTGCAAATATTCAGAGAGTTATATTTTGTGAGATCTTAGAGATACTTTGTGAGAGAATATAGTTATATTGTGGAAGAGAATATAATGAATTATTACTTGGAGTAGTAAAGTGAAGTCTAGCAAGTTACTATTGGAAGGTTGTGAATCCAGTCAGTCAATTGGATCAAGCGTATCATAGGCATGAGGATCTAATCTTCTTTATTTATCTTTTATTATGAAAGAATGAGTTTGATTGCTTTGATTGGATTTGCTTGAGAATACTTGTATTACTGAATCATGTCATTTGCTTATGGAAAGGAAAAGAATTTGTTTTATGTTTTTCTATGAAAGTGTTTGTATATACTCCATACTAGGAGTGTTTGTTTATCATTGGTAATATATACCAAGAATGATGAAATATGATTATATTAAAGGATTTGTCTTAATAATCCTATATACCCTATACGGGAATTTGGATATTGATGTTCTATACATAGATAGTTTAGACTATGTATATAATATGAAATATGTCAATTTCATAAAGTGACTAGATAGTTTTAGCTTACGATGCTAGGAGACCTTAGGAATACTAAGGTTTAGTAGAACATCAACAAGAGATAGTATGAACTATGATATGATGATATGTCATATTACTATTCAATATTTATGATCACTTGATCATTACATTATTATTGAATGAAACCCTAGGTTGAGAGTAACCTATTTGGGTCAAGAAATATATTGAAATTCGAGGTTAGAAATTACCTACTGGGTTGGGAAATGTACTTAACTGCCCATTGGAACCTATAGGTTGGAATTAACCTACTTGGTTGGGTTGTTCATTTGGTCTTGAGTAGAACATATAGGGTTAGATTAACCCATATAATCGAACTAGTCATTGGTTGATGTCTTTATCCTAGGATTAGGGTATACTAAGGTTGAGACTCACCTATATGATTAAGTAGATCACTTGAGTTTATGAGATAATATATGTTTGGAGACATAGGTGAGATGGCCTATTGAGTTAGAGTTTTTACTTGAGTTAGTTGCTTTTCACTCTTGAGACGAAGTCATATTGTCGACAAGATTATACTCTATTGAATAACTCTTTTCATTAAGGAGATTACACTCTCGAATGGAATCATCTATTGATATGATTATTCTTCAATTGAGGTCATTTATGAATATGTTTATTCTCTTGATGAGAACCACTTATTAATTTAATATATTACTGAATGGATTCAATTATTTATGAATATCTAATCTATGATTGGATGAAGCTTATGTAGCTATACTTTAGACTATAAAGTTGAACCTAGGTCTAGGCTGCTCGTTGAAGGGAATAGCTTATTAAGATTTTTATGTAAAGTTAATTTGTAGAATATATAAGCTCATATATTATGCCCGAGATTGGAATATCCATTGAAGGGGGTAACTTATGCTTAGGCTTTATTGGTAGAGATACCATAGTTTTTTGGAAAAGGGGAATAGGTTATTTCCAAGATCAAGGATTACCTATGGAAGGAAACTACCTAAGCATAGTATATGAATGGTCATAATCCAAACTGAGCTATATAAGTGTATGTGAATAGGATGATTGTCACTTGAAGTAATGGGTGAGAATACTTTGGCCAAAGTAGTGTAAGTTTCCACTATTTACACTATCAGTTCACTATGTTCCTTTTATGTATTCTAGTTCAAGATTTTCATACTCGTAGGAATAATGACCGTATGAATAGGTTCTAGTTTGTAGGACACAAAACTAAGCTCAAATAGGTATTTCTTATGAGGTTTACCAACCAATCCCTTCGTCGAAGGGTAGGGCCATCTTTTCATATGTGACAAATGTGCGGGGAACCGCATTTGAGTTCATGGTTGGTGAAAAAATGCTTGAGTGATGCTTCTCCTCATTAGTTGGTAGTCGAGGTTTGCAGATGTTTGCACAAACATTGGGGATAGCTGGAGTTAATGCACTAGCGAGCGAGGACATCTAGAATGTATGCACCATCATGGAAACATCAAGACATTTTGTATATCTATTGCAAGATGAAGTTCAAAAGAGCTATGAATGTATCATGTACCCATTTATATGGAAGGATGTAATCTTGAATAATAAACTTGAGATTATTCAATATGAAATCTATGTCATGGAAAGATTTGTGAAATTACAGTGAAATGCAATGGAAGTTTGGGATAGAGTTTATTTCAAATGTGCATGCAATTTTCATTATGGGAAAGAAAAAAAATTATTCCTATGTTGTGGCATCATGGTTTATTCACTTGAGGTGAAAAATTTGGAAATTTTACTCCAGTGAATGATTGACATGTTACATGTGGTATCAGAGCTACTAGGTTCAGCTTTGGAGCCTATGGGCTCATTACGTAAGCTAAAACTTAAACCTTATCAAAAAATAATGGTTGAAAAGTTATTATGCCAAAATGGCAAGTGGAAAGAACAAAGGGAAATGGAAAGGAAGATAAGATTCCAGGAAACTTGTTTAAGTTTGGGACTAGATAAGAGTCGTTCCTAGAGTTGAAAACTCCTAAATCAACAACTCATTTTGATACCCCCTTGGATTGCGGAAGATTATGCAATTAATTTATGAAGGAAGGTTATGAAGGATAACCAATATGTACCTTCACCCTATGAAATAGATAAATGAATCTAAGGCGATAGGAAGAATTGACCTATAATTGCAAAGAGTCAGGAATTATTGGATTTAGTAAGTACACTACGAATCTATGAGTATGCATTATTGGCATAAGATGAAAACTTCAATCAAAGTAAATAGTCAACAAAGGAGGTATCCAAGAGGTTGGAGAACTCTTGATAAAATTTTAATTTTTGAGCAAGGCTAAGATCTTGCAAGAAAGGAGGTAGTACCTTGGAATAAGGGAAGAGACCAAAATGGTCCAAAATGAAGTAATCAATGAAGTAGACATGGTTCCACCAACCAAATTGATGAGATCAATTTGAAGTTTTGATTAAGATGAGAAAAAGAAACCAAGCCACATAGGGTGCTTAAGGTTGTGAAGTTACCAAGAATTTGGACAAAGTCACTTGGAAAGGTGATTGTGAGAAAGAGACCTGAAAAGGTAGAAGTGTAGATTAAACATACCAAACTTGCCAGCTAAAATAAACTTATGTTTAGAGGTTCCAAAAGGAAATGAGATATAGAGTGACACTATGTGTCAAAAAAATAAAATTAGTAAGGAAATAAAGCTCTAAGTTCAGGGCACATCAACCAAAGAGGCTTTGTGGACATGGAAATTCCTCCACAAAAAGGATATTGGCATCATGGAAAAGAGAATTGGAATATTAGAGTGTCTCTTAACTTGTAAAGTTGTTGATTATTCATTAGATCTCTTATTTGACGATCCAAAATGTTGAATCTATGAGGTTAGATATCAATGATGAATCTAACTTGGGAATAAGTATATTCAAGGCACACCATGAGGCAAGAAAAAGGCAATAGAAAGCCAAGAACGAGGAATGATAAATCATTTCGAGAAAGAAAATGTTGCTAGGAGTTCAACTTTGAGTTGATAAAATATCGTGGAAACACTAAGGGGGGAAGGAAGAGAGTGGATTGACTTAGATAAAGTACCCCACACAATGAAAATCATAAATATATTTTTGATTTGGAAGAACTTTTGGCTTCATCGTGAGACATGATTTCAATTGAAGTCATATTTTTCATGAACACAATGATAAGGTATTGGAATTTTTGGAGAAATATAGTGGAAAGGTCAAGAATTATGACCTATTATCACACCATACCTTATATATATTTGATTGTAAAATCAATTGCTATTATCATTAATGCCTTAGAAAATGATATGCAGATTACTTGATCATGAAAGGGAAGATCATTACCTATTGGATAGGCAAGGGAAGATTTAAATACTCATATTTTTGAGAAATGTTCATGCTTGGTAATTAGGTATGCAACTAAATTTGATATCTTTTAGAAACCAACATGATTGAACGAGGAATATTACTCAAAATTAGTATTGACGCTCATCGAGAAAGTTAGATTGAATTGAAAATTAGACTACAAACTTAAAGAATTTAAAGACAAAATAAATCCAAGGTAAGGATGTCCTAAGATGAAGGAGATTTATCTCCGCAAAATTTCCAACCATTATACTTATGTGGCATGAGTCCACAAAATAGGTTTTCATTTAGTCAAAATAATCTAATATGAGAGAAAAGAACCTATGTACCCAAAAAAAATTGAGATTAAGGAATGAAATGAGGGAATGGATGTCATTCTCAAGACATTGGAATGAAAAAATTATTTGTCGAATGAGGAACCACTCTAATTTGGAAAAAGATGGAGTAAGATGTTGCAGGGTATGTAGCAAGTTATGGTCCAGTGTGCCAAGAGATGAAGACATGACGTCGTCATCAGCAAGATGTGAATACTCTCTTGATATTGCAGAGGGAAAGTGGTAGAACACAAGATAGTTCAATCTGTCTATGTCAATGGAACTGACATAATATTATGGTGGTCAGAATCACCAAGGTAACCAATGTTTATTGGAAATTTTGATTTATAGGATTTTCGATCCTAATAATATATTGTGTAAGGCGGTTGCTTAGTGTCCCTGTTACACCCCAATTGTGTAATTACTATTTACTATTACTACATAGGGTAAATATGAATGTAATAGTGAAGTTTGGAGATGAATAAATTGTACTTGTACCTTATTTTCAATGCAAACGTTATCTCATGGAAAAGTACTACATATTGTTGAATGGATGGTTATTGAATTACTATTCTAAATTTGGATATGTTTTACGTATGCTACATATGTTGTGAACAATTGACTATCGTGCACATGTGTTAGTTGATGTAGGTATATGTTCCATTCCTCTAGGCAAAGGGGAAGTATCACTCAGGAGAAGATCTTGGTCGGGTAGCTAGTAACGTAAACTATCTGAGCATACACACACCACAGTAGAACAATTGAGTTGAGTTAGTTTGTGGGAAGTTCGTAAGTCATCCTTAGTTGATGTGTTAGCATTAGTAGAGTCTTGTTTAACTATTGTGTGCATTATTGGGTGATGTTTGTCTATTCGAACTTTGAAGTTCTTGTTACATTATGATTATATGGATAAGAGGGTCATTCATGGAGTATGTGTATATGTTTGCACGTACATAGGATTTAACGATATGTATATGCACATGTTAGATGTACCACACGTAAATACTTATCAATATGGTGGTAATTGTGAATGACTACATGTGAATCGAATGTGAACATATATATATGTATAGTATAAACACATATCTATATGTATATATGTATCAATACACACGTACATTGGAAAATGAATACGCCATATGAATGCATCGATATAGGTATACATACACATACGTGTACATAGAGGCATATACTTATATACACGTATATATGCATACATTTGATATATTGTGATTGTATGTGAATACTGTTGTGATTATACTTGTCCAAATATTGATTAAATATTTATATTGATGGCTTATGATATATATATGTGTAAATATATATTTACATTTATATATATACACATATACATACATATATATATATATATATATATATATATGATGGTATTTGTATATGTATATGATATATTATATATATAATAGTATATATTTAACATATTATATATTATTAGAAATCGACTAACATTTACCATGATAGAAGCCAATTTATAAAGGCCGATTATAGTCGTTTATGACTATGTTATTAGAGGTTGATATAAGTTGCTTATGATTGTGTTTGGTGAAGCTGAGTTTTACTCAATCGGTTACGCTTTATGAAACAAATATTCTACATTAAGCTCACAACATTATGTTGATACAAGACATAGACTTAGCCAACGCCATGGAGAAGATTATCTTTGACTTGGTCAACTTTAACTCCCATGTTTTATACATCTGTTGATACATGAGGAATAGTGGATGACTTTGTCAAAGAGAGTTAATATCTTAAATTGACTCATCCAAAGTTTAAGTCGATGAATGCTTGGTGTTGCAAATTGGTAATTGACTAATTTTAATTGCATGAAATCGAGCCAACAATGAGAGGAGTGTGGAAGATTTGGCACCACCTCTAAAACCCGTTCTTTTTAGATGACTATTGTTGGAGATAATTCGAATTATCCATGTGCAAATTTGAATGAGTTCATTTGTTGTTAATTTTGCAAGTTGATCTATAGAGGCTTTTGCTGAGTATGAACTTATTTGATCACCACATTTTTTATGAGTTTTATGTGTTTCTTTGCATGGAGTTTATTGTCCATTTTCATGCCTAAACTGTATTATGAGAAATTACCTTAAAGCTCTATAAATAGTAGTGCTTTCTCATTTGAGAGGACGCATCATTAGCATTCTTCTTGCAAGTCTTTATGTTGCATTATTTTCTACTATTTTATTTGTGTGAGAGAGAAAGAACTCCATTTTATTTGTGAGAGAGTTGCTTCTTGAGAGAATTAAACTATCAACTTGAGGGTTAGAATTCATTGTGATGTTCTAGAGAAGTTGTTACCAAGCTTGTTGTTGTTGGAAAGGGCTACATTACTGTTAATTATTTGGATAAGTGATAACAGGCATGAGGATCTTCTTCTTTGTTATTTTACTTATGTATGATGTGTTCTCCATGTATGCTTGAATTATTTTTTCCAGTATGTACATTTAGAGAAATTAGAATGTCTTTGAAAAGGGAATTTAAGCTTTTATGTTATTTTTATGATGTGCTTGTAAGTACTCCGTAATAGGAGATTTTTGTTTATCATAGGTATTATATACTAGATATGATTGAACATAAGAGGCACATGTGATACGCTTAGCTAAGTTATTGATTAACTAGAATAGATCATGTTTACTCCTAGGATTGTTTATCCAGTATGGGAGGGAGCTTGTGTACTTACTTGTTAAGTAGTTTTATTCCAAGTAGGTTAAAATGGTGACAGGCTATCTCTGGGATGATAGATGATCCATTGAAGGAAATTCCTATGCGTAGTTTAAGATGGCCTTAAGTCAAATCGGCCTTGAGTAGTGTATGTGATAGATGACCCTCAGTAGAAGTACTGATTGAAATACTTTGGCCAAAGTAGTGTGATGACATTTGGCTCCACTGTCAATTCACTATGATCCAGTATTACATGCTAGTTCAAGATTTTAGGATTACAAGTTCTAGTTATGTAGGACACAACACTATGCTTAGTTGGTTTTCGTTATCGGTTACTCTACCTGCAATCTCTTCATCGAAGGGAAGGGCCATCTATTGAATGATAGATGTGTGGGGGACCAAATTAAGAGTTTTTAGTTGGTAGAAAAGTGCTTGAGTGATGCTTCTCCTCCACAACAGGCAACAAAAGAACCAAGATTTGAAAGGAAGGATCCTAGACTATCTTATAGCTATTTGTTCCAAAGCTCATTGAGCTATGTATGTTAATGTATGCATTCTTGTATTGATGTAACTTATGAATTATTGTAATGAAATAGAATCTTGATTGCAATATGATATGAATCTTTGTACATATATTCTCAATAAAGAAAATCAATATTTTTATTACAATGGCTTGTTACTTAGTTTGTTTACTCGCAAGGTGTAAATTTTAGGAATTTTTACTAAATTAAGGGTTGGTATGTTACATGTGGTATTAGAGCTACCAGTTTTAGTTGTGGAACCTATGAGCTTGCCATTCTTTCCATCCAACGTTATCTAATTTTGTGAATTCTTGTGCGAAGATGGTGTGTCTTAGATTAGTGGCTCAAAAGTTAGTAATAAAAAATGAGTGCTACCTCAAGGTCAAGAAGGAAAGAGAATCCATCATTAGAACCATAGAGGGAACCAACTATGAAAATGTTGTCTGGTTGAGTGACATTGGAACCTTTAGTCACACGCTCTCTTAGATCAGTGATGTGAAGAGAAAGATGAAGATGGAGGCTATGTATAACCACCTACCAACCATCTCACCAGAGAAGTTTGAGTCATTACCACTTTCTAGGGATATGCCCTCAGAAGGAAGTGTTAGTCTAGCATTCATCTTTAGGGACCCTAGAGTTCTTCGATTGGCAGAAGTAATAGTAATTTCTTCAAGTAACAAGTCTGAGGGATATGTACCACATACATCGCCATATGAGAAATGGTCTCATGAACAAATGTCTGCGAAAAGGGTAGACTACATTGTTGATGAACACCATATTGACATTGCCACTCATAAATATATATAAAATGATAAATCAGAAGGCTATTATCCTTTTTGGGATAGGTATGAACAAATGAGGGATGAACAAAAAGATAGGGAACAACAACCTGTCTTAGTCTGTAGGTTATACTCCTTTAGGTTATGTGTCAGAGAGTGAATCTGAAGGATACTCTCCACTCGACTATCTGAATAGTCACTCCATGTAATTGAAAGGATATTGAAATCCTCATGAAATGAATAAAATTATGTTTTTATAAAAAAAAGAAGTGTGTGCTTGATCTTATGTGGAATTCTTTGTGTGCATATGAATGCCATTTTTAATGTTTTCCATAAGATAGTTGATAACATAATTTAGTCTAACATGGATAAACATTCAGGTAAAAGACTGATCTTATAAGGATGGTGAGGACACAAACTAATCTTGGCAGAAGCCAAAAGGTTGGACAAGGAACCACTGGAGTTGAGGATAGGCTTGACCAAATCTTGGCAAGGTTGGCTAATATTGAGCAAGAAAGAGTTAAGGATAGGGTAGAGAATGATGTTCCCATTAATGAGAATGAGGGAGAAAATTCTTTCCATGGATGTGATGAAACCCATGATCATGAGAGGGAAAAACAATCTACGCCATCTAAGGAAAGGAATAAGAAGCTCGTGGCTTCTGAACTTTCTAAGGATATGAAGAATATTATCACACCCAAGTTTGATGGTAGCACTGAAGGTGATGAGGCTGAGGTGTGGCTTGTCCAAATGGAAAATTATTTTGAAATATGAAACTATGATGAGGTTACAAAAGCCGCATGGGGTGCATATCAGTTAGCAGGAGAAGCCTCTAACTGGTGGATGAACAAGAAGTTGGAACTTAGTATTAACTCATGGAAATTAACATGGGGGAAATTCATGGATATTTTCTATAAGAGATGGTTGCCACAACTCTATTATGACCAAAAACTCTCAGATTTCTAGGGTTTGAAACAAGGTAACATGTTAGTCAACGAATACTGGGAGAAGTTTACCCAAATTTTGTGTTATGTTCCCATATATCACAAGGATGAGCGATTCTGCATTAGAAAATTTATAATGGGACTTAATAGTCAGATCAAAGGAGACTTGGATATGCATGGTCCAACAAAAATGGATCTTGTATATGAGAAAGAAATTAAGTAGGAGAAAAAGCTTAGGGTCAACTCCACTTGTCAAGAAAGAAGAGAGCAAAAGAAGGATGTGGAAGTTTCTGACAAGATAATTCCAAAGAAGATGGAATCTGTGAAAAATGTTCCAAGACAAAAGGGAAAGAGGTTCCACAATGATGTTAAGGAGTCTAGAAGAGAGCGTAAATGAAATGATTCTAGCATGGGTAATACTAACAAGGCTAATGAAAATGTCAACAAATCTAGAGAAACCATAGGGAAAAGAGGGTCGGCTACAGGATGTTTTATATGTAGAGGGGATCACTATGCTAGCGATTGTCCCAATAAAATTTTTGGATCATGACCATATGGTTATCCATTACCCACTTAGCAAGCAATGTTTCAGCATAAGATACATGTAGTTGTGGATGATCGTCTGACAGAGTACCAAGTAACTCCAGTTGAAATGCTAGGTATTTTGTTTGGCTTACCTATTTTTGTTCTTATTGATATTGGTGCAACTGAGAATTTCATTTCACCTAGAGTAGCTAAACAATTATCTAGGAAGGCGATATACATGGCAATGTCTTAGGATTTAGAGTATGCAAACTAGACAAGAGCAAAGGTGGATCAATGTCTATTCAAGTCTAGGATAGAACTACCCAGTTTCTCTACAGAAGTAAACCTTTATGTCACACCTCTAGGATCATATGATGTTATCTTAGGTATAAATTGGTTGTGGAGACATAGGGCTAAGGTAGATTTCCATGTGAAAACTATGGAACACCTAGATGATTTTAGAAATCAAGTAAAATTTCAAGGGATACCTAGAGAGGTTAGGATTCGACAAATCATGGCAATGCAACTTATAAGAGCTAGGAAGAAAGGGTGTAAACTCTTTTCCGTAAAGATTGAAGAACTTGAAAATGATATTAATGATTTGGAGTTCCAAAGCATTCAAGGGATAGAAAATGGTGAAATTAATGAAATTGGAAAGTCAAATATGGAGAAATATCCAATATTGAGAAAAAAATTGGATGTGTTTCTAGATGAGTTACTAGGGTTGCCTCCAAAAAGAATATTTGATTTCTCTATAGATATAATTCCAGGGTCAGAACCTATTTCCAAGGTATCCTATAAGATGACAACCACTAAAATTATGGAACTTAAGGCACAATTGGATGAATTTTTGTCTAAAGGATTGATAAGACCAAGTGTTTTACCTTGGGGAGCGTCAGTCATCTTTGTTAAAAAGAAGGATGGTACCTTGCATTTGTGCATCGACTATTGTATGCTTAACAAAGCTATGGTTAAGAATAGGTATCTGTTTCCACACATAGACGATATTTTTTATCAAATGAAGGGAGCCGCTGTATTCTCTAAAATAGATCTGAGATCTAGATATCACCAATTGAGGATTAAGGATGAAGATATCTTTAAAAATGCATTCAGAACCAGATTTGGATACTATGAGTTCTCTATTTTACCCTTTGGTTTAACAAATGCACATGTAGCATTTATGAATTTGATGAATAGTGTATTTAAGGATTGCCTTGACAAATTTGTATTAGTCTTTCTAGATGATATTCTGATTTATTCTAGAAATGAGGAAGAACATTGCAAACATTTAGAAATGGTCCTACAACGTTTAAGATAACAAGTTGTATGGTAAACTATCTAAGTGTACATTCTTCCAAACGAGGATACATTATCTAGGTCATGTGGTCTCGGTAGATGGAATTTTTGTAGATCCATCTAAGATCAAGGCAGTACTTGAGTGGCATGTACCTAAGAATGTGTCAAAGTAAGAAGTTTCATGGGTCTAGCAGGGTATTATAGGAAGTTTGTTGCAAAATTTTCTAAGATCACTTTCCCAATTACTTCTTTACAAAAGAAAGGAAAGAGATTGGACTGAGAAGTGTCAAGAAGCTTTTGACCTACTCAAAGAGAATTTGACCACCACACCAATCTTGAAAGTACCAAATCACGAGGGTAACTTTACGGTTATCACAAATGCATGCAAAGAAAGGTTAGGAGGTGTATTAATGCAAGATGGGCAAGTAATTGCTTATGAATCTAGGAAGCTGAAACCTTATGAGATGAAATATGTACTGCATGATTTAGAATTATCAGTTGTGTTTCACACATTGCAAATGTGGAGGCATTACTTATTAGGAAAACCCTTTGAAATGAGAATGGATCATAATGGGTTAAAGTACCTTTTCACTCAACCTAATCTAAATGCTAGACAAAGAAGGTGGTTGGAGTTGATAGCTGATTATGAATTAAATTTTAGTTATATAAAAGGGAAGGAAAATTGGGTTGTCGATGCTCTAATTCGAAGATGTCATATTGCTTTCATAGTAACAATTCAAACCAAATTCAAAGGGAAAGTGTTGCAGAAATGCAATGAGGATGAGTACTACTTGCAATTCAAGCAAGCACTCACTAGCAATCCACAAGATTTTAGGTATGAAGGGTTCCATTTTGAACCTAATGGATTACTTAGATATATAGGTAGAATGTATGTTCCTAACGTAGAAGAGTTATGAAATATAGTATGGAAGGAAGTACATGAAGCACTGTACTCCGAAAACCTTTGAGTGACAAAAATGATGGCAGATGTAAAGCCATTATACTTTTGGAAAGGAATGAAAGGAGATGTCGCTAGTTTTGTGGCTAGGTGTCTTGAGTGTCAAAGGGTGAAAGTAGAACATCATCATCCGGTGGGATTTTTATAGCCACATGATATACTAGAGAGGAAGTGGAAAGTCATAAGTATGGACTTTGTGCAAGGATTGTATATGTCTAGGAATAAGCATAATGACATTCTTGTGGTTGTAGATAAGCTTACCAAAGTCACACATTTTATACTTGGGAATCTAACTGATGGAGCACCTATCATTGCAGGAAAATTTATGCAAGAAGTGTTTAGGTTGCATGGGATTCCTGAGAAGATTATCTCAGATATGGATGCATGAGTCACTTCTAGGTTTTGACAAACCTTGTTTTCTGCACTAGGGACTCAGTTGAATATTAGCTCATCCTATCATTCAAAAAAAGATGGAAAAACTAAAAGGGTGAATTGTAATACCCCTCCGTTTTGCTTCTTGTTCAAGTTGCTTTATGTTATGTTTGGTTGCAGTTACTTTGATACTGGATACATTTCGTTATGATGTTTTGATCGCTACTATTGAGCGACAACTATTATTGTGAGATGTAGTTATCTGATTTTGTTTCACATGCATTATGGATTAGTGATGTTGTAGAGTTAACATGAGATGTTATTATGAGATTACTGGATTATGATGGAAGTGTCAGTTTCGATGAGTGTATTGGTGAAGAGGACGGTTTCGCATCACTCGCTTGCGAGCGCCCTACGAATCTGTAATTCCTTCTTCACGGTGTGTATTATATACTGGATATATTATATGATGTTGTTTACTTGGTTGCAGGATTGCAGGTACATGACACCGACTCCACCTGGTTTCACAGGTTTGAGCGTGTCGATCCAATGGTTAAGTTGAACGGGAGATAGTAGCCAGGTAACATGTGTCAAGTTTACACCCTAGCCTTAGTGTGTCGTCAGTTGTGAGTGTCAAGTCATTGTATGTCTTGCTTTAATGTTATTTATTTTTGAAGGATTCTTGATTTGAAAATAGATATTTAGAATAATTGCATTTAAATCATGTTGATGGTTATTTAATTTAAATAATGCAATGTAGATAAAAGTTTATATTTAAATTAATTAATTATATTTAATTTATTTAATTAATTAAATTTAATCCAAGGGGGTTGAATTTAGTTATTAAATAATTAAATTAATTAATTAAACGTGATGCAAGAGAATGAAAGGAAATAAAAGAATTAAAATTAAATTTGGAATTTAATTTCAACGTATGGGAATTAAATTAGAAATTGTAATTAAATGTTTATTTGGAAATTAGTTGCAAATTTGGAAATTAATTTATTATTTGAAATGGCATTTTAAATTGAAAGTGGGTTTTCGAAAAGTGAAATTGAAATTGAAATTGAAATATCTAATTTGCATGTAATGTGAATTAGGGCTGTATTAGGTATTTTTGATTTATAAAGAATATATGTTTTAATTTTAGGGCAGAAAAAAGAGTTTTAGGAAAAAAAATACATTTTTACAGCAGGGAAGAAATTTTGGAAAATCTGCACAAGGGTTTGAAAAAAGTTTGATTGTAGAATTGATTGAAGGAAATATTGTTTGCATGAGTCACTTCTAGGTTTTGACAAACCTTGTTTTCTGCACTAGGGACTCAGTTGAATATTAGCTCATCCTATCATTCAAAAAAAGATGGAAAAACTAAAAGGGTGAATTGTAATACCCTTCCGTTTTGCTTCTTGTTCAAGTTGCTTTATGTTATGTTTGGTTGCAGTTACTTTGATACTGGATACATTTCATTATGATGTTTTGATCGTTACTATTGAGCGACAACTATTATTGTGAGATGTAGTTATCTGATTTTGTTTCACATGCATTATGGATTAGTGATGTTGTATAGTTAACATGAGATGTTATTATGAGATTACTGGATTATGATGGAAGTGTCAGTTTCGATGAGTGTATTGGTGAAGAGGACGGTTTCGCATCACTCGCTTGCGAGCGCCCTACGAATATGTAATTCCTTTTTCACGGTGTGTATTATATGCTGGATATATTATATGATGTTGTTTACTTGGTTGCAGAATTGCAGGTACATGACACCGATTCCACCTGGTTTCACAGGTTTGAGCGTGTCGATCCAACGGTTAAATTGAACGGGAGATAGTAGCTAGATAACATGTGTCAAGTTTACACCCTAGCCTTAGTGTGTCGTCAGTTGTGTGTGTCAAGTCATTGTATGTCTTGCTTTAATGTTATTTATTTTTGAAGGATTCTTGATTTGAAAATAGATATTTAGAATAATTGCATTTAAATCATGTTGATGGTTATTTAATTTAAATAATGCAATGTGGATAAAAGTTTATATTTAAATTAATTAATTATATTTAATTTATTTAATTAATTATATTTAATCCAAGGGGGTTGAATTTAGTTATTAAATAATTAAATTAATTAATTAAACGTGATGCAAGAGAATGAAAGGAAATAAAAGAATTAAAATTAAATTTGGAATTTAATTTCAACGTGTGGGAATTAAATTAGAAATTGTAATTAAATGTTTATTTGGAAATTAGTTGCAAATTTGAAAATTAATTTATTATTTGAAATGGCATTTTAAATTGAAAGTGGGTTTTCGAAAAGTGAAATTGAAATTGAAATTGAAATATCTAATTTGCATGTAATGTGAATTAGGGCTGTATTAGGTATTTTTGATTTATAAAGAATATATGTTTTAATTTTAGGGCAGAAAAAAGAGTTTTAGGAAAAAAAATACATTTTTACAGCAGGGAAGAAATTTTGGAAAATCTGCACAAGGGTTTGAAAAAAGTTTGATTGTAGAATTGATTGAAGGAAATATTGTTTGCATGAGTCACTTCTAGGTTTTGACAAACCTTGTTTTCTGCACTAGGGACTCAGTTGAATATTAGCTCATCCTATCATTCAAAAAAAGATGGAAAAACTAAAAGGGTTAATTGTAATACCCCTCCGTTTTGCTTCTTGTTCAAGTTGCTTTATGTTATGTTTAGTTGCAGTTACTTTAATATTGGATACATTTCGTTATGATGTTTTGATCGTTACTATTGAGCGACAACTATTATTGTGAGATGTAGTTATCTGATTTTGTTTCACATGCATTATGGATTAGTGATGTTGTAGAGTTAACATGAGATGTTATTATGAGATTACTGAATTATGATGGAAGTGTCAGTTTCGATGAGTGTATTGGTGAAGAGGACGGTTTTGCATCACTCGCTTGCGAGCGCCCTACGAATATGTAATTCCTTCTTCACGGTGTGTATTATATGTTGGATATATTAGATGATGTTGTTTACTTGGTTGCAGGATTGCAGGTACATGACACCGACTCCACCTAGTTTCACAGATTTGAGCGTGTCGATCCAACGGTTAAGTTGAATGGGAGATAGTAGCTAGATAACATGTGTCAAGTTTACACCCTAGCCTTAGTGTGTCGTCAGTTGTGTGTGTCAAGTCATTGTATGTCTTGCTTTAATGTTATTTATTTTTGAAGGATTCTTGATTTGAAAATAGATATTTAGAATAATTGCATTTAAATCATGTTGATGGTTATTTAATTTAAATAATGCAATGTGGATAAAAGTTTATATTTAAATTAATTAATTATATTTAATTTATTTAATTAATTAAATTTAATCCAAGGGGTTGAATTTAGTTATTAAATAATTAAATTAATTAATTAAACGTGATGCAAGAGAATGAAAGGAAATAAAAGAATTAAAATTAAATTTGGAATTTAATTTCAACGTGTGAGAATTAAATTAGAAACTGTAATTAAATATTTATTTGGAAATTAGTTGCAAATTTGGAAATTAATTTATTATTTGAAATGGCATTTTAAATTGAAAGTGGGCTTTCGAAAAGTGAAATTGAAATTGATATTGAAATATCTAATTTGCATGTAATGTGAATTAGGGCTGTATTAGGTATTTTTGATTTATAAAGAATATATGTTTTAATTTTAGGGTAGCAAAAAGAGTTTTAGGAAAAAAAATACATTTTTACAGCAGGGAAGAAATTTTCGAAAATTTGCACAAGGGTTTGAAAAAAGTTTGATTGAAGGAAATATTGTTTGCATTTGTTGGATTTTGGATTGGATTCATTGGAGGATTGAAAAAAATTCAGGAAATCTTTGGAGGCTGCTTGCATCAGAAATTCATCTCTTCCTGTAGCTTCTTGTACCAGGTTTTCCTCTTTGTATTTTATTATTTTTGATTGTTTTTCTTTAAAATAGTAATGATTAAAGATTTGTTTGCTAAATCTGTTTTAGAAAATAAATTTGATATTAAAAGAAAAGAATTAAACAAATTTACAGCTTTTGCTTGTGAAAATTTTTGAGTGAAAATTGTGAAAACCTTAATTGAATTTAAATTATTTGGGGAAATCAATTTTGTTGTTATTGAAATCAAACATAGAGATTGAACAATGCATTTAGAATGTTTTTAGAAAATGAAACCTTCTGTTTATTATTAAAAAACGGATTTTAAAATCTGCAGGATAGTTATAGTTTTCATGGTAAAATGGTCTGGTTGCATCGCCTATAACTTCACTTTCACAAACTGGGTTGCCAGGAAATTTAAAGGGTTTTTGCATTTTAAAATTTTCTTATCCTTGTCAAAAAATCGCAAATACCCAGATCGTAGTTTTTGAGTTATACTTGAAACATGAAACTGCTATTAAGTTATTTTCCCATGGCTATTTTGAAAATAAAATAATAATAAATTGATATTTATAAATATTAATATTTTATGTATTGTTATTATAATATTAAAATATTATTTAATAATATTTTATATTATAATATATAATATTAAAGTATTATATTTATTTATATTATTTTAAATAAAATTTGTATATTAGATTAGTGGAATTAAAATTATAAACGTATGGAGATTATTGTTTATTTTAAAATGGCATGTTAAAATTTAATTGAAGGAGTTAAATATTTGATTTAAAGAATCCATAATTTAAAATTTAATTGTGGAATTTAAATTCATGTGTAAAAGGTCCAATTATTAATTTGATTTAATTGGAAAGATATATATATATATTTTGGAAAATTGATGATAAGGGATATTTTATTTTGAATTAAACAATTTGATATTCTGTAAAGAATAGAAGATATGTTAATGATTAAATATATTTAAATATATTAATTTATATTTAGTATATATATATTGAAGGTATATATCCATTTGAGACAATAAATAATATTTTATCTTATTTTATTCTGTTGTTTGCAAATTGGGTATTATTAGTGTTCTAAAAAAAATGATTAGTATGTGTAGAAAATGTATAGAGAAAGATATTTTTTTTAATAGAAGTAATTATTTGATTTAAAAGAAAATATTTATTTTGTTAATATGATTGAAGAAAATATATTGAAATGTATATATATATATATATATATATATATATATATATATATATATATCCATGGGTATTTTCAATCAGTATTTACCTTGTTTTATTTAAGTGCGTGTAATTTAGCTTTGCATGAAGAATTTAAATCATAAGTTTTGAATGTATGGTCAAAATTGATAAGGAAAAAGATATTTAAATATATTGAAGAATTATAGAAATATTTATATTTAAATGTTTGTTTTAATTAATGAGATTTAATTAGAAACAATATGAATGCGTGGTCAAATAGATAAGCCAAAAGATATTTTTATACATTGATGAAATTGCATGTTTTTAAATGGATAGTTGAAGAGACATAGACTCCGGATAGAAAATTGAAAAGATTGTTTGCAATAGTGTTAGGTTGCATTAGAAGTAAATTTAGGAACTAACTATATTGAAAAAGGCAAATAGTTATTATGTTTTATTTAGTTCCATAGAGTAATCTAGTCATTGTGAATGGAATATTAAAAAATATATGTAATTAAATTTATTAATATATATATTTGGTGTCTATATAATATGGAGCATATATATATATATTAAGTGTAAAATTCATTATCGTATTTTATTTTAATGAGATGCATGCAATATATTATTGAATAGAGATTTTAAAATGGATTGATTAGTGTATATGGAAAATGGTTAGAGAAACAATATGTTATTATATTAAAGTGACTGAATGTTTTAAATAGAAAATTGAATGAGACGTAAGATTTGGTTAGGAAATGGAAAGAGTTTACTTGCATAGATTTGTGTCGATTTAAAAGTAAATTAAGAAGTTGTTTTATTGATGAGGCAATCAATTATGTTATTTATTAATTTCTATTTAGATTAATTGAATCATTGTGATTGGATTATGAAAGAGATATGGATTTAGTATATCCAAAAGTAGTATCTTCCTCATGATTATCTTAAAGGATTTAATTATCTGTATTCAGTAAAGGGAAGTAAGTTTAATTGTTTTAGATTTCCAATGATAAAAGGGGATATAGAGGTTATGATTATTTTAGATGATCTAGTTATCGTGTCTTTGACTTTATCAACACTACCTATTGAATGAGTATGGATTTAGGAAATCCAAATATTAGATTTGATTGATGACTTGAATGCTTTTGTTGCAATGTCGTCAAGTTGCATTGTTGGTTTTAGGATTTAGTGTTAGTCCTAAATTATAAGTCTTCTAGAAGAACTTAGAGGATAAGGGTTGTTGAATCCTTATGTCATCCAGTTGTTTTCCCTTGGGTAGTGCATGGCGTCTTTTCAATTTTACCCGATTTTCACGAACGGGGATGTTTGCACCTCCTTGGTTTAGGAGCGGATTATGGGATCCGTGTCTCCTTGTATGGAGTGACCTTGTTATGTGGTTTCATTTTGTTGCCTCCTATGAAAGGAGTGGACTATGTGTTTGTTGCCTCCAAGATGTTTGGAGTGATTTCTTTTATTTGTATCCTCCTTGTGTTGGAGTGGATTATGATGCCTAGTTGGTATGCACTTGTGTTTCCTTTGGTGGATTGTTTGGGTGTGTGTTGTTGAATAGAAGAGTGGCTTTTGATAGGGGCCGGAGCCCAAAATGGTAAATCGGGTAACCTTCAAAAGTGAGTTAATCAAGTGATAATTAAATTAATGTACTTAGATGATTAGGATGCATTCACATTAATCAAGATAATTTAATCCTCACTCATAGACACAAGGGCTTGTTTAGACTTGGGATGAGTGAGAAGGCCTGGAATGGCAAGATCAACTATCTTGTTCTTGCGAGAGGTAGTTGATTCCGCTTGAGTGAGTATGAGTGTCGGGATTCGGTTGAGGCCACCAGGATTACTTGTGTCGGAGCCTATGAAGAATGCCTAGAGATCTCATGACAAACCTTGCGGTGACACTCTATCTAGGACAACTGTTATTAATTATTTTATATGTATGGTTTTGTGAACATACTTGATCTACTTTATGTCTGGAAGCAATGTGACCTATGTCAGTGATGTTGGAGTTGTACTTGTATTGTACTTGATTTGTACTTGTATTGTACTTGAGTTGTACTTGATTCGTACTTGTATGGTGAATGAGTTGTACTTGTTAATTCATTTATTTGGTTATATCAATTTGAGTCAGTATGAGTCTGTCTTTGGTTAATGGATTGTAGATTTTTGTCCATGTTACTTTGTTACTATCTCCTAGCATGGGGGGTGGGCCTTCGGGTACTACATTGGTAGGGTGGAACATGCACCAAAACCGTTGGGTCCCCATCGATCTTCAGTATTTGGTGGCGAGACATCCAGATGGATAGCTCGCGGTTCTTGTTGTAATTTATTGCATTGTAATATTTTAACTTGTATAAGTTATTTTATCCCTCTTATGTTTATGAGGTGGAGTTATGTAATTGTGATATATTTGTACTATTGCCTCATTCTGGAAATGAGTGATGTAACTATTGGATTAAGATAATGTTTATGAGATTGTATCTTGGTTGATTATTTTATTATGTTATGTGGTATTCTTATGATGTATGATGTTTATTTCATAAAGTTCATAAGGCTATGGTTATATGTATTATGTATGTGTGGGTTTAAAGTAATCCTAACCTTGTAGTCTTAGAGGTTGTTAATTAGTAAGTGAATGTGTATGTTAAATGCACTTTATAAAAAAAAAAATTGGTTCGCTTATGATGTTAATTGCAACTTCCTTTAAGGTTACTTGGCGGGGCATTACATGAATCAAATATTGGAAGACCTACTTATGATGTATTGCATGGATCAACAGTACAAGTGGGAAGACTACTTGCCCTTAGTTGAATTTTATTACAATAATTCTTATCATTCTGCAATAAAGATGGATCCTTTCAAAGCCTTGTATGGCCGAAAGTGTCGAACTCCTATAAGTTGGGATAAACTTGAGGATCGAGTGATTCTTGGGCCAAAGATGTTGGCTGAAATGGATGAGCAAGTTAAGATTGTTAAGCAAAGGTTAGCTAAAGCTAACAATAGGCAGGAAAGTTACGTTGATGCTAAGAGAGTTCCCTGTAATTTTTCCATAGGTGACAAAGTGTTGTTGAGGCTGAAACCTCACAAAAAATCCATTAAATTTGGAAAGTCTTCTAAGTTAGCCCTGCGTTATGTAGGACCTTTTGAGATCCTAGAGGAAGTGAATTCAATAGCTTATCGGATCACGTTGCCACTAGCTCTTTCTAGAATGCATAATGTCTTCCATGTGTCCTACTTTAAAAATTATACACCAGGTGATAATCATATGATTGATTGGACTGCCTTACAGGTACGGGACCCCAGAGTAGTAACTCTCGAGTCCATCAAGGTGCTCAGAACATATAAGCTATGCTTACATAACAAAGAAGTATTGCAATGCAAAGTCCAGTGGGACCAATATGGAGAAGACTCAACTACTTGGGAGGACTATGTTGAGATTCAACAAAAATTTCCTTATATACTTAATGCTTATGGGAATGTTTGCAACAATATGTTGTTTGTTTTTGTGTTTTATATTGCTACCTAAAGTCATCGAGGACGATGATTCACAAGGGGGGAAGTATGTTACACCCCAATTGTATAATTACTATTTACTATTACTACTAGGGTAAATATAAATGTAAAAGTGAATTTTGGAGATGAATAAATTGTGCTTGTACCTTATTTTCAATGCAAGTTTTATCTCATGGAAAAGTACTACATATATGTGAATGGATGGTTATTGAATTACTATTCTAACTTTGGAGATGTTTTATGTATACTACATATGTTGTGAACAATTGACTGTCGTGCACATGTGTTAGTGGATGCAAGTATATGTTCCATTCCTCCAGGCGGAGGGGAAGTATCACTCAGGAGAAGATCTTAGTCGAGTAAGCGGTAATGTAAACTATTTGAGCATACACACCACAATAGAATGATTGAGTTGAGTCAGTTTGTGGGAAGTTGGTAAGTCATCCTTAGTTGATGTGTTAACATTAGTAGAGTCTTGTTTAACTATTGTATGCATTATTGGGTGATGTTTATCTATTCGAGCTTTGGATTTCTTCTTGTTACATTATGATTATATGGATAAGAGGGTCATTCATGGAGTATGTGTATATGTGTGCATGTACATAGGATTTAACGATATGTATATGCACATGTATAGATGTACCATGTGCATAAATACTTATCGATATGGTGGTAATTGTGAATTTCTACATGTGAATCGAATGTGAGCATATATATATGTATAGTATAAACACTTATCTATATGTATATCTATATCAATACACATGTACGTTGACAAACATATACGCCATATGAATGCATCAATATAGGTATACATACACATAAGTGTACATAGAGGCATATACTTATATACATGTATATATAGAGATACATTCAATATATTGTGATTATACTTGTCTAAATATTGAATAAATATTTACATTGATGGCTTATGATATATATATATGTAAATATATATTAATGTTTTTATATATATATACATATACATATATATAAATATATGATGGTATTTATATATTATGATAATATATATATATATATATATATATATATATTTAACATATTATATATTATTAGAAATCGACCAACATTTAAAATGATAGAAGCCGATTTATAAAGGTCGATTATATAGTCGTTTATGACTATGTTATTAAAGGTTGATAGTAGTTCCTTATGACTGTGTTTGGTGAATTCGAGTTTCACTCAAGCTGTTACACTTTATGAAACAAATATTTTGCATTAAGCTCGCAACATTATTTCGATATAAGACAAACTTAGTCAATGCCATGGAGAAGATTATCTTTGACTTGGTAAATTTTAATTGCCATGTTTTATACATTTGTTGATACATGAGGAATAGTCGATTACTTTGTCAAAGAGAGTTAATATCTTAAATCGACTCATCCAAAGTTTAAGTTGACGAATGCTTGGTGTTGTGAATTGGTAATTGACTGATTCTAATTGCATGAATCCGTGCCAACAATGAGAGGAGTGTGGAAGCTTTGGCACCACCTTTGGAAACCCATTTTTGTAGATGTCTATTGCTAGAGATAATTCAAATCATCCATGTGAAGATTTGAATGAGTCTTCATTTGCTGTTGATTTTGCAAGTCGATCTATAGAGGTTTTTGTTGTGTATGAGCTTGTTTGATTGCCATATTTTTGTTGAGTTTTATGTTTTGCTTTGCATGGAGTTTGTTGTCCATTTTCATGCCTAAACTATAGAATGAGAAGTTACCTTGAAGCTGTATAAATAGTAGTGCTTGCTCATTTGAGAGGATGCATCATTAGCATTATTCTTGCAAGTCTTTTTGCTACATTATTTTCTACTCTATTTTATTTGTGAGTGAGAGAGAAAGAACTCTATTTTATTTATGAGAGAGTTGTTGCTTGAGAGAAGTAAACTATCAACTTGAGGGTTAGAGTTCATTGTGACATTCTAGAGAAGTTGTTATCAAGATTGTTGTTGTTGGAAAGGGCTACATTGTTGTCAATTATTTGGATAAGTGATAACAGGCATGCGAATCTCCTTCTGTGTTATTTTACTTATGTATGATGTGTTCTCCATGTATTCTTGAATTGTCTTTTCCAGCATGTGCATTTAGAGAAATTAGAATGTCTTTGAAAAGGGAATTGAAGCTTTTATGTTGTTTTTATGATGTGCTTGTAAGTACTCCATAATAGGAGATTGGTGTTTATCATAGGCATTATATACTAGATATGATTGAACATAAGAGGCACATGTGATACACTTAGCTAAGTTATTGATTAACTAGAATAGCTTGTGTTTACTTTGAGGATTGTTTATCCAGTATGGGAGGGAGCTTGTGTACTTACTTGTTAAGTAGGTTTATTCCAAGTAGGTTAAAATCATGATAGTTTATCTATGGGATGATAGATTATCCATTGAAGGAAATGCCTATGTGTAGTTTAAGACGACCTTAAGTCAAATTGGCCCTGAGTAGTGTGTGTGATAAATGACCCTCAGTAGAAATATCGAATGAAATACTTTGGCCAAAGTAGTGTGATGACCTTTGGCTCCACTGTTAATTGATCATGATCTAATATTACATGCTAGTTCAAGATTGTGGGATTACAAGTTCTAGTTATGTAGGACATGACACTATGCTCAGTTGGTTTTCGTTATCGATTACTCTACCAATATCTTTGTCAAAGGGAAGGGTCATATATCGAATGATAGATGTGCGAGGGACCACATTAAGAGTTTGTGGTTGGTGGAAAAGCGCTTGAGTGATGCTTCTTCTCCATAGTAAGTGACAAAAGAACCGAGATTTGAAAGGAAGTTTCGCGGACCATCTTAAAGCTATTTGTTCTAAAGCTCATTGAGCTATGTATGTTAATGTATGCATTCTTGTATTGATGTAACTTATGAATTATTGTAATGAAATGAAATCTTGATTGTAATATGATATGCATATTTGTACGTATATTCTCAATAAAGAAAATAATTTTTTTTGTTGCAATTGATTGTTACTTAGTTTGTTTACTTGCAAGGTGTAAATTTTAGAAATTTTTACTTCATTAAGGGTTGGTATGTTACAGTCCCTAAGAAGGTTATTTCAAAGGAAAGCAAGCAAACAATGATAAGGTTTGTAAACCATGATCATATTATGTGAAATTCAATTGAACGAATGCTCAATATATTATTATAGCCGGATAGGCAAAACTGAAAAACCAAATCTTGACCGATTTGTAGAAAACTTATAAACTTCTATCATTGAGGTTTGATCCATTATGTGGAATAAGGGTTGAATCTTTATTATGCTGAAATAGGCTGGGAAATAGAGTTAACCTTAGACTAGAAGATTGTTAAAAAACATTAAGCGATTAGAATGATCAAGGAAACTTTGTTGATACTAAGCTTGAAATAGGAAGCAGTATCATTATGTCCGGAATTGATAGGTGTCCAAGAGAAATGTTATGCTCAAGATGGAAAAATTCAAGAGCATCACTTTTATGGTTAAGGAAAATGGATGT
This sequence comes from Sequoiadendron giganteum, assembly GCA_007115665.2. Lineage (NCBI taxonomy): Eukaryota > Viridiplantae > Streptophyta > Pinopsida > Cupressales > Cupressaceae > Sequoiadendron > Sequoiadendron giganteum. The sequence goes on from CM021102.1 coordinate 530,824,090, forward strand.
GTAAGTGATGGACGCACTAAGCTTATGAGTTATCTGTAGGTGTAAATACCAAAGGGAAGGATGAGACCCATGGTGTAGTGTACAATACTCCGACATTCCTTATCTATTTGGGTTACACTATGACATAGGTGTCATGTGGTATATAGTTACTATTGTACTTAGGATGTACATACGAGGTAAAATGATTATAATGTATAAAGCTCTTTGAGAGAGAAAGTATGTGTAAGACACACAAGTTCTCCCTATGTATCATTAAGGCCACTCGATGCAAGGTCCAGGAAGGACAAGATTGCATGGAGTGATGCTACAAGGGAAGATTATTTTTATAATTCTTACATGTTTTGGAAATGGTAAGTAAAACCATTATTTAACTTTATCTATATGTTAGAGTGCTTCAAATCATCGGGGATGATGATTCACAAGGGGGGAAGTATGTCACACCCGGTCTTGTTATTACTGAGTTACTTTTACCTTCACAGGTAAAAAGGATGATAAATGCAATCATGATTTCGATATGCTTGTTAAAAAAGTAGAATACTGAAATAGGTATTATGTGAAAGTGTTAATAAATGCTAAATGTGGCTTTGAAAGAGTAAATATGTTTACATTGATGAAGAACATACATTGCTATATGAATATGCTAAAGTTTTATGATGCATGTGGATTTATTATGAACGTCTAACTACCATTACAAATATGCTAAGCTAGTTGCAGGGACAGGTTCAATCCTCTGAAAGGGGGGGGAAGTATCACTCTGGAGAAATGATTGGTCGGATAACCTTTATGAAACCTATTTGAGCTTAAACACACACTCACTTATAGAATGATAGAGTCATGTCATAGTTTGGGGGAAAATGGTAAGTCATCCTTAAGTTTGATGTGTTTGCACTGGTAAGGGTCTTGATTACTGTTGAGTGCATTCTTGGATGATGTTTATATGTTTGGAATTTATGAGTTCTTCCTTATGCTACTATGCTTGATTGATGAGGTGAACATACACTGAATGTATATATATGCATGAATATTCATGTCAATGATATACTATATGCATGGAAGAGTATGTACATGAGAGTACATAGGTAGACATACCTATGCACGATTATGAACGGGTTGCTTATGAGCATGGTGTTATCGAAGGGACAATGTGACATGTAAGTATATATGTATATATGCATCACATGTATATTTCCTATCAATAGTATAGTAATTGTATATATGCTTGATTGTATGGTTGAATGAGTATTTGAAATATATGCCTATATGTATATATACACATGTCGATATATGTATATGTCGAATATAATGGGATGTCCATACAAGTATGTCAACATATGTATAATTATGCATATATGTATATAGACATTAATATTATGTATATACGAGGACATAATCATATGGTCAAAATAATTCAAGTATCGAATGGATTATGTGTTTATCATGTTGCTATAGAATGAGAGTGCATCTATATACATATACATATATATATACACTTAAGCATTAATGCTTATATAGAGGTGTGTATATATAAATATATATAATTTGTATTATGAATATATATTTATATAATTATTGTTATATATAAAATGATTATAAGTATTACCTTATGGAGCGCGTAGGAAGCTTACCCAACACATTGATATTAGCTTGGCTTTAAACCTTAAGCATTGTTTTTATGAATTTAAAGACATCGCATTCTTTATTGAATGGCTCATTGTCTTAACGTAATAGAGAGATTTGTATATGCCACGCAAGGCTTAGATGGAAGGTTTAGAAATCCACGTTAGAAATAAAAAAGGCAGATCTTAATTGCTACATGTTGTAGTATATAACATTGCTAGGTTTTGAAAGATCTTTGCATTAGAAATGACACACACACACACACACACATATATATGTAGCGCATATGAGAGAGAGGGAGGTGTTTAACTCAAAGTTAAATGCTACTCATAAGCAATGCATATATACATATGCTATTCAAAGTATTAAAGGCAGCTCAATGCAAGTAATGTGCAAATGATAAAGGCCGATATGGAGAAGTAAGCCATAGTCAATATCATTTAAAATGCATCGTTGTTTTATAGCAACGTATTACTTCTTCCTTTAAACACATTTATCCAAAAGATGAAAGTGATGGAAATATTAAATAATGTATTAATGTGCAAGTGATTTAAATGCAAGATAAAGGGAATAATCAGCAAGTAATGTGCTTGGTCAAAGCACAAGTCTGAATGCTATTAAATGGGAGTCGACTCATATTTTCTCTGTCAATAGAATAGACTATGACCAAGTTGACATGGAATATGTGTTTCCTAGAAATAGAGGATTGTTTCATTGAGATAAATTTTGCCAAAAGAATAGGAAAGATGGTTGTTACATGGCACCAATATATGAAAACTCTTTTTGTAGAAGTCTATCTTGTTTGCAAGTCGATCCTCTTTTTGTAGAAGTCTATCTTGTTTTCAAGTCGATCCTCATCTTTTAGGCATGGGCATATTTGAAATTAGTCTTGAATTGTTGTCAAGAAAAGGGAGGCAACTTGTAGAATACCAAGCTGAATTTTCACTTAGATTTCTACCACATTTTTGTTGTGAGAGGTGAGTCATTCAACATGTTGGAGTGGTCTCGATTGTAACACCTTTTCTTTTGGAATCAATGTCTCAATATTCTATATAAATAGATGGGCTAGCTCTCTCATTTGGGACGCATAATTCTGCAAGTTTATTCTAAGAGTTATATTTTGTGAGAGCTTAGAGATACTTTGTGAGAGCATGGAGTTATATTGTGGAAGAGAATATAAGGAAATATTACTTGGAGTAGTAAAGTGAAGTCTAGCGAGCTTCTATTTAAAAGTTGTGAATCCAGTCAGTCAATTGGATCAAGCGTATCATAGGCATGAGGATCTAATCTTCTTTATTTATCTTTTATTATGAAAGAATGAGTTTGATTGCTTTGATTGGATTTGCTTGAGAATACTTGTATTACTGAATCATGTCATTTTCTTATGGAAAGGAAAAGAATTTGTTTTATGTTTTTCTATGAAAGTGTTTGTATATACTCCATACTAGGAGTGTTTGTTTATCATTGGTAATATATACCAAGAATGATGAAATATGATTATATTAAAGGAATTGTCTTAATAATCCTATATACCCTATACGGGAATTTGGATATTGATGTTCTATACATAGATAGTTTAGACTATGTATATAATATGAAATATGTCAATTTCATAAAGTGACTAGATAGTTTTAGCTTACGATGCTAGGAGACCTTAGGAATACTAAGGTTTAGTAGAACATCAAAAAGAGATAGTATCAACTATGATAGGATGCGACATCATATTACTATTCTATATTTATGATCACTTGATCATTACTTTATTATTGAATGAAACCCTAGGTTGAGAGTAACCTATTTGGGTCAAGAAATATATTGAAACCCGAGGTTAGGAATTACCTACTAGGTTGGGAAATGTACTTAACTACCCATTGGAACCTATAGGTTGGAATTAACCTAATTGGTTGGGTTGTTCATTTGGTCTTTATTAAAGCATATAGGGCTAGATTAACCTATATAATCGGACTAGTCATTGGTTGATGCCTTTATCCTAGGATTAGGGTATACTAAGGTTGAGAATCACCCATATGATTAAGTAGATCACTTGAGTTTATGAGATACTATATGTTTGGAGACATAGGTGGGATAACCTATTGAGTTAGAGTTGCTACTTGAATTAGTTGCTTTACATTCTTGAGACGAAGTCATATTGTTGACAAGATTCTACTCTATTCAATAACTCTTTTTATTAAGGAGATTACACTCTTGAATGGAATCATCTATTGATATGATTATTCTTCGATTGAGGTCATTTATGGGTATGGATATTCTCTTGATGAGAACCATTTATTGATATGATTAATCTTCACTTTTGGGCACCTATAACTGCTAAACCATGATAAATTTGAAGATGATGCAAACTAGTGATTTGTGGCATTTTATCTGTAGATTCTAAATATATATTTTTTAAATTTTTCAGAATTAGATTGCATTTATTTTTCCATCTCCTTCAAAAACTAGTTTTTAATAGTAAACACCATTTTTAAAGAGTGATGTTCACCGTAAATAACATAACTTTTTTTCTATGAAGGATAAAATTCTATTTTTTTGAATTTAGATTTGTAAATACGATATCTAGCACATTCATTTGGTTTCATAGTGTTCTATTGATTTTTTTTTTTAATTAAGTTTTGAAGTCAAACCAATTACACTTTAGACATAGGCAGACCGTATACAACATAACTTTTTTTATGTGAATTGAAATTCAATTTTTTCTTTTTTCTGGATCAAGGGCATCAATACCTAGGACAAACATATTTTCTTAGATTTTTTTTTTGATAATATACTATTTTTCCACATGTGCAAAACAAAGAGCTTGATTTTCAGTGAAAAACCTATATTCACAAGAAATAAAAAATAAATATAATAATCAAATTAAATATATTTAAAATTATACTTTTTTAGAAGCTTATAATAAGGACTACATACTTACAAAAAATAAATTTTAAATGAATTCATTTGATCCCCCAAAAGGTAAATCAAAAGTGGTTTTTTATCAACATTTTGATAGGTGTAAAGGAGACTTCGTTATAAGTATGATTTAAAACTAGCGGGGTTCTATCCAAGAGGGTTTGATCTAAGGTGGTTTGATCAAATTCTCTTCAATTGGAATCCTTTAAATGAAACTTTTCAAAGGTTCAATCATTATATTTTCTAAAAATATGTGATTTTAGCAAAAATCAAGATGTCCCAAAAAGTGTAAACCACTATTGTGGGATCACCCCAGAAAAACACTTGAGTGATGCTTCTCCTCATCAATTGGTGGCTGAGGTTTGTGGATGTTTGCGCTAGCATTGGGGACAACTAGAGTGTATGTACTAGTGAGCGAGGACATCCAAAATGTATGCACCATCACGGCGGCATCAAGACAGCTTGTATATCTATTACCAGATGAAGCTCATAAGAGCTATGAATGTATCATGTACCCATTTATATGGAAGGATGTAATCTTGAATAATAAACTTGAGTTTATTCAATATGAAATCTATGTCATGGAAATATTGTGAAATTATAGTGAAATTTAATGAAAGTTTGGGATAGTGTTTATTTCAAATGTGCGTGTAATTTACATTATGGGAAAGAAAAAAAATTGTTGCTATGTTGTGACATCATGGTTTATTCACTTGAGGTGAAAACTTAGGAAATTTTACTTCATTGAATGATTGGAATGTTACAATTATAGATTGCTTTAAGATATGATTGCTTTGTTGATGCAAAAATGCAATAATTACTAAAAACCATATTCTAGTGTTAACTATAATTTTTTTTTCTCTACCTTGTGTTTTGTTATTTTGAACAGTAATTGAAGCTTCATTTAAACAATATTTTTCCCAAAACAAGCACCTATCCTCTAAAAACACTAGTGGTCTATTTTCGCTAATCTACTATTAAAATACTTAATCTAAAATTGGGTGTTTCACTTATTTGTGGAAAAAAAATATTTAGAAAGGTACAATTGTTTGAATAGGCACCTCCCCTAAATAGGCAAGTGAACACTAAATAGTATAGTTGTTTACATTGATACATAAGGGTGCACCTATATATGTAATTTCACATTTTTTCCTCTATTACTGAAAACCTTCAGTCATACATGAGACTCATAATGAGTTTTTTCACTGATTGAAATACCTAATTTTATTTGTATAGGAGCACACCTAAACACATAATCAATACTTAAATTTTAAAAACTAGAATTCTTTTCTTAGTTGTGCCCCTATACATCCATCTTTGTCATTTGGATTTAAAAACGAGAGACACCAACCATCATACAAGTAATAGGATTGTGCAAAAAAAATTGTTCAACAATTTGAAAATACCATTCTTTATTGAGGCATGTGCCTTGTAAGAGGATTTATAACTTTAAATCTCCTCTTACAAGGGCGTCATTGCATACTGAAAAAAGATGAACCTCCTTCCCTACTTTTGGGCTCACACCTCATAACATGACAAATTTGAGATTTGAAATAGAAAGCCCCTTCAAAGAGGTGCACCCTTATGCATTATGGGAACATATTTGATCTTTCCTCAATAATGTGTGTGCCTATCTCCATGTGTTAGTCAATTTTTTATTTTTATAATCTCCTTCTCAAAATGCACATATGTCTATGTGAAATCATTTTTTGAATCTTGAAAAGAAATCCAATTCGTAAGTGTCTACCACTATGTTAAAATTACCCTTTCAGATCACACTCACTTTGCCTTAGACAAGAATACACTTCTTAATTGAGTTCCTAACTAATAATTTGGAAATCAACTTCCCTTATTGGTATGTGCACCTCACAATGTAATTTATGAACATTTTTGAAAACTTATTTCCTTTGTATGAGTGTACACTTATATATGTGATTTCAAAATCAACCTTGAATGTTCTTTTTTTCTTATCAAATGTGCCCCTAGCAACAAATTTTTAGTTCAAATTTTTGAGTATTGATTTTCCCTTTACCAGGTATGCACCTAACAGTGCAATTTTATCTTTTAAAATGTCAAAATCCTTCCATTTAATATAGGTGTGCACCTATCAATGGAAGTCAATCTCTATGACAAGGCTTAATTATGCTAGAGTGAAAAGGTATTTACCTAATTAGTTGTTTATTACTTAGGCACCTTTTCATTCTAGCTACTTAAGCTTACATAGTTCATGTTCTTTTTGTGTCTCAAGTCTTAGGATGAGGACACATGTCATGACCTCTTTTTATCCTCACCTAGGGTTTCTCCTAGGGGATTTTTTTTCCCTTTTATTAGGATTTTTTATTGTATTCACTTAATTTTCAGGTTTGCAAATTAATGATGATTCATGTTTTAGATCAATATATCTTGGTCTCTATAGCTTTGTTTTTCTCTCTTTTTGTAATAGGTGTTGATTACAGATGATCCTTAGGAGCTATAGGGTTGAGGGATCAACTCCACCCTGGTATTGAAGCTCCAAATTTGTAATTTCCTATCTTTTTTAGAGATTTGGTCTTGGAAAAAATGGTGCATCATAGAGCCAAGCGGACCTCACTATTGCATCTAGAAGGTCTAAAAACCTTAAGATCACTTGTCCAAACAATAACATCAGAGTAGTGATTTTTTTTGTAAATTTTTCTTAGAAGCACAAGATTCAAGGCATCTATTTTCGTACCATTGTACGAATTCGTAAAGGATATACCGTCATTGTACAATCTCATGCCCCTTGCATCAACAAATTAGTTGGTCTACATTTTTTTGTGGCCTTTTAAGGTTTTTGTGCCCTTCATATGTTCGACGATGACATTTATTTGTAGTGGTGTGATTAATCTTTTCCAATGACCTTTTAAAATTTCTAGGAATCTTTTTAATGATCTATAATGGTGTCAATATTTGTGGTATTTTTGGTTTTCCGACAACATTTCAATGCTAGCGATCATAGCCTTCCAACCAACGACGATTTACAATCAATGTCGTGGCTTCCTATTTTTTCCTCTGGTTGTTGGTTGCTTTAGTTTTTCATCGACATATTTTCCTCCTACCAATGGGGACTTTTTTTGGTGGCATTTTTTATTTGGCAGTGAGTCATTTTTTGTTGGGAGAATTTTTTTATTTACATCAATGGTCGCTGAGTTTTCCACCATAGTATCCTTTCCTTATTAGCGGGCTTATTTTCTACCGCACTGACACCTTGGCAATCAACCTCTACGCGATAATATTTTTCTTCACCAACCACCCGCTCAATAAACCCTGTCAACAATGGTCTATTATATCGTAATTTTTCCCTACATTTTTAGGTTCATCTACATTGTTTTCCAATATTTTAGGATTGTGAGTATATTATATTCAATTAGGAATATTTCACCATTTTAACATCCTTTTTTCAAATTGGTATCTTTTTGGCTAGAAATGGAACATTCTAACATTATACAATATATTCTATTTGTTGATGTTAGCAGTATAGTTTGTGTATACCTATCCCCCCAAACCTTAGTTCTTTCTTCAAGGAGCTATTTTTTTATTTTTGGCATAACTTAGGCATAGGGTATCAAAATTTGGTGAACAAGATATAATTGGAAAGCTATTTTTGGGAACTTTCCAATGGTGTAGGTATTTTCCTCTAATTTTTATGCTGGATCATTTTCTCACCTATCAAATTCAAACATTTTTAGCTTTCGATCTTATAACTTTTGGCCAGTCCTCTATTTTTTACTCTTGTAGTGTTCAAAAGGTCTTTTAGAGCTCTTTATAGCTATCCATACACTTTTTCTATATTTTCCCCCAAGTATCTTTTATTCAGTTTGTAATGTTTTCACAATTTGGTTGATTACTTGGACGTTTTGGCACTTGGAAAAGTTATGTTTGTATGAGATGACTTATTTGAGACGTTTTACATGTACTTCCAACATGTTATTTTTGGGCATTGTAGGCATCTTTGAATGCACTATTTCATTTGTAGATGCACTAATATAAAGTGCCACTTGTGTGGATACTTTTTAGGGATTTCACACATCATGATTGTGCCATATTTTGTACTCACACTACATTATAAAGTTCCATGGGGTTTTTTGTGTGCATCTTCTTGTTTTCAATCACAACCTTGACTACCTTCATGTATGCGTTGTCTTGGTTTGCACACCCTTTTTTCAGTTGCAACTACACTCTTGTACACATTAAAATGTTGTTTCTTCTCCTTCATGCAATACATGGTGAAATGCAATTTCAGAGGACATGTCATCCCTCTCTCTTGTCAATATTATCAGGGGGTTCATATTGTTGGTGTTAATGCTTCCTTGGTTTTGCTTTGGAGTGAACTATGTATCTAGTATTTATTCCTATGTACTAGGTAGATGCAATGGCTAGTTACCCATCTATTTCAATGAGATGGAACACTTACCATAAAGAAACTCTTGCATTCTTGTTTTGTGGAGGTGACCTTCCAACCTTAGTTGATCAGTTTCTTTAGACTATTAGCACCTATAACTTTTACTTGTTTCTTTGCATTGGTTGAGTAGTTGTGTTGGAGTCACTTGTGTAGATTTATGTTCCATTAGTATCTTCAACTATTAAATTTATGCATTTTTCCATCTAATTGTTGTTCGAGTAGTGTTGTTGAAGGAACTCGTGTAGATTTTTGTCTTCTTGGTCCTAATCATAATCTTTGAGGGGTTCTTCATTTTCAGCATTGTATTAGACATCTTTCAATAGTTGTTTGCAACTTCTTTGTGCTTTAGTGGTGTTCTTCATGTTTCAATTCTTTTTGGAATATTTTCTTGGAGGCTTCTTAGTCATTCATTTGTCTTTCTCTCTTTTGGAGAGGAGTTTATTCCATGAGGTTTTCTCCTTTTTCTCTGGTTATGAGAGATTTTTTCATTTGTACACAGGTACATCATCAAGTCCTCTTGTCGAGACCCGTCCTTTACATTTTATGCATTTGTCATTTAGAAGTTTTAGCTACTCCCTAAGTTGAACTTAGGGGATCTGTTAAAGTAAATTGGTATTTACCTAATTAATCATTTAATTACTTAGATCCATTTTCACTCTAGCTACTTAAGCTTACTTAGATCATGTGGTTTTAGTGTCTCAAGTTTTAGGATAAGGACACATGTCTTTATCTCTTTTTATCCTTACCTAGGGTTTCTCTAGAGTTGCTTTTTACTTTTTGTTTTTTCTTTTATAAGGATTCTTTCTCATATTCACTTAATTGTGAGGTTTACACATTAATGATTATTCATGTTTTGGATCGATAGCTCTTAGCCTCTGTATCTTTGTTTTTCTCTTTTTTTGATAAGTGTTTGATTGCAGGTGATCCTTGGGAGTTGTAGGGTGGAGGGATCAACTCCAACAAATTTTACCTCATCAAGTGTACACCTAATAATGTGATTTTGGACAGATTTAAACATTTCCTTCACAAAGGTGTGCCCCTAAACTTATATAAGATGATTCTCCTCAATTGCACATGCACTCTTAACATTAGGGTTGTACTTTGACTTTGAAATTTACTTTGTCTTTGATTACCCTATATTTTTTCCTTAAAAGGATTTATTTTGGAATTCATATTTATCGATCTACAAAGATACAAAGAGAAGCAACATAACATTACATGGACCAGCAAGGAAAAACTTTAAAATTGATCATTCAAATTTATGGAAAAGATGAAGTCTTACAAAAATATTCTATGGGTAACAACATATTTTCTTTTTGTAAACATTTTTGGTGAAGGTTGTTGCAGCAAATTTTGTGACAAGGAAATGATTGCATACTCAAGATGTGATTTGAGCATTGCAGCATTGTAGGGGAAAATAAGAGTACATCTCTTTATTGCCTAAATGAATATATTTATGTTATCGTCACTATGAATATAATAGCATGCAAATAATAAATTGTTATCACTCTTCCTATTATGGAGCTAGCTAGGAGGGCAATCAAAGAAGGATTATTTTTTATAAATACAAGTTTTCTATATAGAGAAAGGATATCTTGGTTCAATTTGTGTAGACAATGGCCTAGAGTGTATTCTCAAGTGATTAAATAATGTATGTAAAAGCAAGAAAATGTTGAGGGAAATATTTTTGTGAAGTCTAAAGGAGTTACAAGAAAATATCACTCGTCAAGGGTAGGTTCACCATAGTTAGTGGTGTATTTTTGGGAGCATGTTTTTTTATCATTATTCTGAGGTAACATTTGTTGACATCTTGTAGACTTGTGATTAATCTTTAGCATCCAGTTTTGATAGGAAAAATACGTGTTATTTATAGATCTAATTAATTATTCAAACCCACACAAGGGATATTGTGGAATTTGTGATCTACAAAAAATCCTACTTTGTTTAATGTATTTTGAATCTATCAAGTTCCATTTTGAATGAATCTACAACTAGACTAATTGTATTGCATAATAAAATTCTAATTTACCTAATAGACTATGCATAAATATTTTCCCCATTTTTAGGTTCTTGACTTTGCTTCCCATTGGAGTAAGCACCAATCAAAAGTGGTTGATTAATCAAAATATTTTAAAAATTGTCATTGTTTTTTGATAAATTATTGTAAGTTATGTCCTACCAGCTTGCCTCTACTAGATATTTTTTGAGAGCCTACACTTTTTACTTTTCATTTGAGGGTTATACTTTTTTTTAGGTTTTCATAGGTTACACATGACTTAAGAAATTATTAACGATATTATGTTTGGGGATATTAACATGGCTTTGTATCTTTGATTACATTATAACCTAATATTAATAAGTTGTCTAAAGAATTATGGTCTAAAATGATTGGTAAGCCAATATAAGGGGTATTTGTTGACAATATTTGGATATTGATGCAAGAGCAGCCAGGTTCATGAGCAATTTTGTACCCCAAAAAAAAATCGTTTCAATTTTCATTTTTCTTTATTTTGTTGTTGGATTTTAATGAATTTTGTAATAAATTTATCCATAGAATTCTAGGTAAATCCGAAATTCATCTTGAAAAAGAACTTAAAAAGTGTCAACAAGTCAATGGGCCCTTGGTCTACTGGTGAAGTTGAAAGGTTCAGAATGAGCCCACCAGGGATCAAGTCTTGTTGAGTGCAAAGCCTCGACGCCTAAAAAGGGATGAGGTCGGGATCGTACCCTGACGGATTTTGGCAGAATGGATACCCCTCAGACCTTGGCTGCTAAGCTAAAGGGGACTCCCTCGAGAGTATCTCCAACGAAAATAAAAATAAAAATATCAACAATTCAAATTTGGTAAAATTTGACTAAGTGTTGACAAAGATTCAACATTCCAACAATTTGCAAAGTTTGTGAACCAGTCAATTTGCCTAACTGGTTCATCATTAAAAAAAAAAAAAAAAAAACAAGTTCAAAGAAGATTTTGTTCAGTCATTTTCACAGTTGATGAACTTTATAGTTTGTTGAAAAGGCCAAGACCTTCTAATTCGGTGAAAGCATTGGTTAGCAAAGTCCTAAGTTCACTAAAATAGAATTCATCAGAGGCTTCGACAAGTTTTGGAGTTAGCCAACTAGCCGAAAGTCAAACCTGTTGAAAGTTCGAAGTTTCCAATTCCATTGATTCGTAGAAGACAAGAGAGAAAATTTAGAAATTTGAGCAAAGTATGTTTTTGGCAAAAGGGTTAGTTAGCAAACTCACTATCTTGTCGAAAGAGGTTTGTGAAAGCTCAGTTCCACCAAAAAATGTATAAGGTTAACATATTCCAAATGGCACTAGGTACAGTAGATCAAACAAAATTTGAAATTCGATTCAGTTTTGGAGAGAATACAAATCAGTAGTGATAATTCAACTTCTCCAACCATCACATAAATAGTGATCCAAATGCCTTTTTCTAATTGTTCCAAAGAGGGGAACTTGATAAGGAAAGTTGGCAAAGAAAATTGGAGGTTGAGAAGTGAGACAAAATAGAATGTAGGTATGAATAAGTCATTAAATTATTATTTATGTGTGAACATTTGTGTTTGTAGTTGTGTGGTAGAGTTGTTTGGAAAAATCCCTTTTGACCATAATGTATCAGATGGTATCAAAGCAAGGTTTGTTTTGTTGGGAAGGTGGTGAATTTTTTTTGAATTGTTGAACGTGAATAAAGGGTGTTTCTGAGGCTCAAGAGATTGTTGAGAGGGATGTGAGACCTGTGAAGGTGCATTGGTTTTTATTAGACATATTGCAAAGATTCCCCCATGGAGAAGAAATCTCAGATTAGAAGAAATGTTTGAGCAACCACGTATGGAGATGAGGAATGAATTATGAAATTTGGTTACAATATTGAGAAGAGAGTGAAGTGGATGAACAAGAATGAGAAAATGAGTAGCCAATAGATGTTGGAGAAGAACGATTCCTAAGAGCACTCACTAAAATTGATAAAGGTAATCGAATAGAGGTTAAAAAAAAATTGGAACCTTGAACCCTGGGGATTTGATAGATTGGATAAGAGAATTGGTTTACTTTGATTTGGAGGAGATTTGTGACCCGTAGAGGGTGAAGTTGGTGCAAACTAACCTCAAGGGACACATTGCTCGCTGGTGGAGGAAATTTCAAAGAGAATGAGTGGCCAACGGTGAAATAAGAATAACCAGATGGAATCAAATGGTGGCTAGGTTGAAGGCCAAATCCATCCCTGGATATTATGAAACGGATTTGTTTAAAAGGTTACAAAATCTGAGACCAAAAGGATATGAGCATAAAAGACTATATAGAGGAGTTCTACAAACTAGCAATAAGACCTAGAAGACAAGAATGGATATAGAAAAGGTTGCTAGGTACATAAACAAGTTAAGATTTAACATTCAAGATGAGACGAGTATGTTGAAAATCACCTCAATGAAAGAGGCATACCAGTATGCACTAAAGGCAAAGGAGAATTTATTGAGGAGGCAACAAAATAATTTTGGAAGTAGAGGGTGATTTGTAGAAGATAAAGGACAAGGAAGCAGTAGCAAAGGAAGGTAATTTTTTTAGGAAGGGACCAAGCCTAATTGGAGTAGAGGGACAAGGAAAAACACAAAAGGATTTAGGAGTATTCAGTAGGAGGATGTGGTAGCAACAATAGGGTATTTCTTAGTAAGTTTTTCCAATGTCAAGAAGTTGGTCATAGGGCCTATGAATGTCCACAAATATAAAAGGGTAGCAAGAATATTACAATGAGAAACCACTTAGCACAGGAGGATGAAGAGAGTGTAGCATCATTGAAAGGTGAAGAGATCAAAGAAGGTGAATCCATCCTGATGAGGAGAGTACTAATGAAGCTGGAGGGAGCTAAAGATGGACCATCCTAGAGAAGATATCTCTTTCAAACTGTATGCAAGTTTGGAGGTAACTGTTGCAAAGTAATTGTAGATGGTAGTAGCACATATAACCTAGTCTTGGAGGAGATGGCAAAGAAACTAGGCTTGAAAAAGTGTAAACATCCCAATCTGTATAAATTTTCCTAGTTGCAAAGGGAACATGACTTGATTGTGAATTAATAATGTTTAGTTAGTTTTAAGATTGGATCCTAGAAGGATGAGGTGTTGTGTGATGTAATGTCATGAATGTTTTCCATGTGTTGTTGGGAAGGCCATGATAATTTGACAAAGAGGCCACCTATGATGATAGAAATAATGTGTGTACCATCAAGAACAATGGGCAAAAGTATGTTTTGAAGTTTATAAGAGAGAAGGAGAAACCAATAAAGGACGGCAGTCCTATTGTTTGTAAATGTAGGAAAATAATTTATAAAGGAGAAGGAGAAGGTTGACACAACATCATGGAAGTGCCTAAGGAGCATATTACAAATGGAAAGAGTGGGCATCATATTGGTTTTATGCAACAATAATGTAAGGGCAAAGAGAACTATAGACAAAAAATATGTAATGGTCAGAGAGGTGGAGGTTTGGGAAGGATACATCCCATGCTATAGTTGGAAAGTTGCAAAATTTCTCATGGAGGCCTTGAATCGATCCTACATAACAAGACCAGCAAGGGTAATTGGTGTGTTGCAGGTAAAGAGGAAGGGTTGAAAGAAGATTCAAAAAAACTCAAAAGGATAATGAGCAAAGGTAGATCAAGAATGAACATGAGATTACCATCCTATGCACCTTCAAATGTTCCTGAATTTTCCAAACTCATGAAACATTTCACTTATCCGATGTGTTTGATGTAGGAGCATCTAAGTTCAGGACAATCATATATCCCCAAAAACATTCCCTTTCAGTTTTTGTTTTGCTCTATTTTTTTGTTGGAATTTTGGTAAAGTTTGCAAGAAATTTCTCCATGGAATTTTAGCTTTCTGAGTTCACCTTGGGAAAGAACTTCAAGAATCTCAACAGTTCAAATTTGCTGAAATTTGGCTAAGTGTTGGCAAAGATTCAGTGTTTTGGCAATTTGTGAGGTTTGTGAACCAGGCGATTCACCACAGTGGTTCATCGCCGAAGTGGTTTGCTGAAGTGGTTCGTCATCGAAAAACAAGTTCATGAAGCTCTTGTTCAGTCATTTTCATAATTTGTGAACTTTATAGTTTGTCGAAAAAGCCAAGCTCTTCTAATTCAATGAAAGCCTTGGTTAGTGAACTCCTAAGTTTGTCAAAACAACATTTATTAAAGGCTTCGACAAGTTTTGGAGTTAGCAAACTGGTCGGTTCGTTGAGAGAAACCTGCCGAAAGTTCTGAGTTTTCTAATTGTGTCGATTCATCGAAGATAGGAGGAAGAAATGTTATAAGTTTGAACAAAGTGTGTTTTCGACATAAGTGTGTGTTAGCAAACTCACTATCTTGTCGAAAGAGGTTTGTGAAAGCTCAATTCCATCAAGAATTGTTAAGATTAACGGATTCTAGAT
The DNA here is from genome assembly GCA_007115665.2 of Sequoiadendron giganteum. Lineage (NCBI taxonomy): Eukaryota > Viridiplantae > Streptophyta > Pinopsida > Cupressales > Cupressaceae > Sequoiadendron > Sequoiadendron giganteum. Next base: position 530,839,459 of record CM021102.1, read on the forward strand.
GGCGCTTGGTACAATAGATCAAACAAAATTTGGAATCCGATTAAGTTTTTGGAGAGAATATGAATGAGTTGTGACAGTTCAACTTCTCCAGCCACCATATAAATAGTGATCCAAATGCCTTTAAAAAATTGATTTAGTTGTTATAAGGTTTGGGCATAGAAGGTGAATATTTGAAGGATGAATTTCTTCGTACCGAACAACAATTGAATTTCAAGATCATTTTTTAATAAGATTTCATTGAGTTTTTTGAACTGGTAATTTAGAATTATTTGACTGTAATTTGAAACAAGATAGAATGCAAGTTTAATAAAAATAAAATTATTTTTTGTGTGAACATTTGTGTTTGTGGCAACATCATAGTTTGGCAAAAAATTTCGACCACGACTACATCAGATATCCTTATGTATAAAGTATGGCTAAGCTGTGTGATCATACTATTTTCATTTCTCTTTCATTGTTTTGCAAAAATTTCTATGAACACCCTCAATAGCCTAGCAGAGCCACAAGTGTACAAAAATTGGGCACTCTTGTCAATTAACCCAAATTACTTCTTGTTTGATCATGAATCCCACCTAGTTTATTTGAATCGACTTTATTCCCCAAATTTAAATTTTGAGGCATGTCTTATAAAATTATAGGGTACAATTTGGAGCACCAACACTTCAATTTTTTTGTGATTAGCACCTATTCTTTCTCAAATTTCTTTGTTAGTAGGTATGTTCCTATGATTCGTCATCATGATAGCTAGCTCTTATGTTAATTCACATACCTATGAGAAATGGAGAAAAAATTATAGAAGCTGAACAAAAAAAATTGCACACAATAATATTATGCTTCTAGTTCACCTTTTTGTTTGATAAGACATTACATATATAAATAGGATTTTTCATATCCTAAATTATAAGAGGGTTGTTATACCTCCTATAACAACTCCATTTACATAGACAAGTTGTTCTAACAACTTGAAATACAACCCCAACCAATTACAATATAATTATTCATATGGTAAACCATAATACATACTAACCAACTTTTTTTACCAAGAGGAATCAAGAGTTTACCTAGTGACCTAGAGCTTAGCTATTTACAGGGAAAGCCACCCTATAACCTCTTGAGCGATGTGCAACATACCCTCATCCACACCGCAAACAAATCAGGAGTTGAACCCATGACCTAGGCTACCTAAAGTAGCAATAGAGACCAAGTGAGCTAACCCTAGGGATCACACTAACTAATGCAATAAATGATGTAATATTCCTAACAATACCATGTTTGTTATGCTAATCTTTATTATTCTCCTAACACTTATACATATGATATCACTCTTACATGTTTATCATGTTGTCATGATCATATGATTTTCATGTTTACATGTATATGTTTAAAACATTTACATTTTTCCATATGATTGTCACCTTTATCCTTTATGATTCCATGTTATGTTAACATGATTCAATGTTATGATCTTTATCATGCATGTATCTTATGAGCCTATGTTATGATCCTTATCATGTTCATATCTTTCACATTTTATTATGCTTACGTGTTTCTCATTGAACATCCATAGCTATTATTATCTTCTTGTTTGCCTACATCAAGAACAACATTGGAAGCTATGCTTTTTTTCCACGATCAAATCTATCTTATGTCCATGTATAGTTATCACATGACACCTTTTACTATGTTTACATCTTTTATCGTGATCATATTTTTTCTCCTTACCTTTATTCCTTGCATACATTGTATGTAACCAAGTGGAGGGGAGGGGACCATATTTGCCACCAATATTCTTTTATGAGATATGTTATATAGTGATGGAATTATCATTTCCATATTGAAGGAGCTTCTATGAATCTTTTTGCACTATCAAAAGTTTCCACATAGTCGAAATCCTATTTTCATTCTGATAAAGTTCTATCACTTTCTACTTCAATAAAATCCCCTACCTTCTTTCTATTTATATTATCTTTTAATATATTTTTCAAGCAAGTTATAATTAGTCTCTTTTAAAAGTGACAAATGATACTCATTGCTTCTTTTTTTGTAGTATAAGTTTCTAATGTAGAACTCATTGCAAGAAGAATACAAGAATCGTCATTCATTCATATATGTATCTTTTGTGTTTTCAAAATATTAACTCTCTATGTTGACCTTTGTTTTACTTTGGTGTACATTTTCAAAGTAATTCCCATGTACATCAAAGTGAGGACAAAATGTAATGGTGAAAATTGCATATTTATACCCCTTCTATTATGTTTTTGACTCACTTGAACTCAATTGTCTTTTATGAAATAACAAGCATGCATGTGATTGAGAATAATTCTAATAAAAATTATATAATTATTTTTTGCATCAACATTTTAGATCATGCTTCATGATCCATCATCAAAATAAATAAAATTATAAAAAGATTATAAACTTTACTAAATAAATAAATGAAAATGAAAATAGTAAAAACAATAAAAACAATAGAAATAACAAACAATAAAAATGAAAAGAAGTAGAATACAAAATATACAAATAATTATCTAATTAATTATAGACCTATATTTTAATTGGCAAAGATTAAATAATTAGTAATGGAGTAATAAATAAAAAAGGGTAGTCATAAAAGTCTTGATATAATTGTAAGGTCAAGTTCAAATTAGTTGAAGTATTATTGTAAAATTAAAAGGAATAACCTACTACTAGAACTTATGATATACAAATCAAAATGATATTAGGATTGTTGTAACAATCAAAATGATATTAGGAAAGTACTATTATAAAAATGTTATAATCCTAATATTATCAAGTTGTGATCTAAATAGAACAAATATAATTATTATATTTAAATAGAACAGTATTATTATAATATTGTAAAGGGGCGAGGGGCCTAGTTCGATTGGCTATAGCATCATGTTGCAAGCAAGAGTTCATGAGGTCTAGTCTCCCCTCATCCTCGTGGTACCGGAGGGCATGTCATGCCAATGTCACCAATCACGTGAAAAAAGTTTACCAAACACACTACAGTTTATAAGAGAGCTACACAATCCATGCAATCTTATATATATCCTCGTGGTACTAGAGGGCGTGTCATCCCAACGTCACCAAAAAGTTTACCAAACGCACTACAGTTTATAAGAGGGCTACACAATTCATGCAATCTTATATATATATCCTCGTGGTACCAGAGGGCATGTCATGCCAACGTCACCAATCACGTGAAAAAAGTTAAAAAAACACACTATAGTTTATAAGAGGGCTACACAATCCATGCAATCTTATATAGATATATATATATCGTACGTATTAAAATTATAGTATTTTAAAATTACAATCAAAGGTGTGATATTCTTGTGCTGAATTCAACTCAAGTATCTCTATTATCACTCATTCCTAAAAATCAGCTCTGATCCTTGGATCGGTGCAAAATTGACTCAAGCCAGTTCCATGCATGGATTTAAGCAACTCAAAATTAAAATTTAACCTTGTCACTCTTGTCCTACTATTCATCAACTAAACTAACACACATTTGCATGGATTTGTATTCAAGGGCAATGTCCTACTTCGTTATTATCATCTAGATCAAGGAGTATTCCTGATAAATCCTTAGGCATACTCACGGTTCTTTCTTGTCCCTAATGATACACTACTTCAGCCACGAGTACACCTAGTCAAGGCACATCTCCAACAATTATCAATTTTCTAACATTTCACTTCTGCAGATCAAATTCATTTCCATATGCTAGGTTCACCTATGCAAGCATGAAGTTCAATTTGACAAATTATGAGGCATTCGTCCAACAAGGTCCTATTTTTCTATACAATAATAATTCAATTCCAATCTCATTTATTATATTCCTCGTGGATTTAAGTACCGAATTTAATTTATTTTAATTGTGTAAACACAATTCTACATTTGTTGTTGCATTCCCACCTCGAAAATCCTAGGCTTTTATCATTATTTAATTTCTTGTTCTAGGTAATTTGTGTTGAAAGCCCTTTATTTTCCAACACAACTAATAAGCAAATAGCTTATCTTTGGGGATAGTGAGAACATGAAGGATAAACAGGCAAGTTTTGTTCCTTTCAAAGTACTCTCTTCTGCCATGCATAATTTCAAAATAACGAATTGCAAATTTAGTATTAATCCCACGTACGACCATGGTTTTATTGATATACAAGAGAGATGTTATAAGCTGAAATATGAATCCAAACAGCGTCATGAAAACTTTTACTGTTGCGATAAGAATAGGATCGGTGGTCTGTGTAAATGTCTTGGCAGCCCATGTTTACCATTATTGCTGAGTGAAAAAGGAAAAGTTATGCACTGAGATGTTGCACTCAAGCCACGTATTCCCCGTGTTTTTATTTATGTGCAATTCAAAATCACTGAATTAGCGTATTAATAGAGGTATCATTAGTAATTGTGCTACCTTTACTTAATTAATATGTTCTCCACGGCCAAGAATATTCTACCTTTTTTATTTTGAGCACACAATATGCAGTGATAACTGTGTTTGGTGTAAAATAAAAAAATCGGGCCTGTACTTCAGAAATAGTTTGACCCCACTTGAAAAAATAAATCATAGATCAGCACTTTTTTTCTGAATATATCAGAAATATTCCTTTAAAGTAATAGCATTTTATGTCTGGCTTGTTCAATTGCTAACAATACTCTTGAAAAAATAAATCTTAGAATCGGCACATCTGTTTCTGAATGTATCAGAAGTATTCCTTTAAGTGATGGCATTTATGTCTGGCTTGTTCAATTGTCAACAATACTCATCAAAAATTAAATCGTAGAATCAGCACATTTGTTTCTGAATATATCAGAAATATTCCTTTAACGTGATAAGCATTTGTCTGGCTTGTTCAATTGCTAACAATACCCTTCGCAAATCCGACTGTTTTTAAGAATCCCTTTCAATTTATATTTTTTATTACACTTCATTTACTAAATTGCTAGTCCCACTATTACCACTTGGTTAAATATTAAATAGTTTTTGCCAACAAATACCATTTGTTTGTAACATAGTACAATCTGCATATACTAAGCATAAACTAATATATTTCCTTTATTATCAATAAAGAACTACATCATGCTTCCACCTATCTATTTCATTTAGAGATTAGTCTAGCTTAAAAAGTTTCCAATTCCAAGCGTTCGCCAGAAAATATCACCTTTTACAATATCCATAATCAGAATTGTCAATTTTTGGAGACAAAAGATAACCTAAATTTAGTCCAACTTAAAGTCAACCATCTTCATTACAATACTCTCAACACGATGTCAGCTTGAACAGTGATATCAATATACACACCATACCAGATGACTAAAGAGATCTACATGAGATATCTCTAGAATAATTGAAGTGAAATGAAAATCTTGCACGACTATCAAAAGTCGCTTTCTATATTTCAGTTACAGCCTGGGCAAACTCACAAAACTAGTAAGTTGAACAAATGAGCCTTTACATGAAACTCAGCATTCCAACATATAGAATAAATTATTTAAAGATGATCAGTATGTCACTGAACAGCGGCTGAATCCTAATCTACATTAAAAACTTTACAAAGAAACAAGAAAATCTTGCTTCTAATTTACCAGCCAGGGTGTGAAACACCTTGACTGGTTGATTTTGAACAAGATTGAAAAATAACCCACTCAAAACAATTCTGTAGCAAATAGAATCACCTCACAGAAGTATACAAGGGACTAACCGTGATAGGGTACACTCTAATATAACATTTTTGGCATGCAGTATCTGAAGTTCAATAGCTTTTAGGCAGGCATTCTCGCCAGTATCTTGTCTTTTGTCATATTTTGGACCACAACCTGTAACTTTAAGCATGGTTTGAGTCCACAGCAGCACCTGACCTTGCCTGCAAAAGGAGCTAATCAGGTTCAGAGGTACAAAAAAAATATCCTTTGAAAACCTTTTTAGGAAATATATTCATCAGCACAAATTATCTGCTTATATACTGCACCTGTGAAATTCTATTTGCATAAATTGTTACAAGTCGCAGTTGGGTACTGCTCAGGCTTCCAAGATAAGGTAAAAATGCTTTTCCAAGGACAATATATATGTCCACTAGACAAAAAACGACAGTCTGTAGAAGCAGATAAATCAAGACTTTAAAATCCCTTTTTCTTCAGTCTGAATAACATATTTTCAGGCTTGAACATAAAAGAACTTAAGCAAAGAAAATATTAAGAGGCAGAAAATCTACAGCGACCTACATTTAGTAGCAACAAATAAATATATTTGGAAGCTAAAAAACAAAAGCCTACCTTCCGAACATCTGCACTTTGGTTCCCAAAAGCATCAAATAAAGCAGGCAAAAATGAAGGTAACTGAGCCATAAGTTCCTCCGATGGAAGTCGACCCACAAGCTACAGAACCAACAAAAATAAGTCAGTTCTTAATCAATGAAACATGAACCAGTACAAATAAAACCACAGCAAGACATGGCATTGATAAAGGTGCTTGCTTTTACAGGATCTATTAAACAAATTAGCATCCACCATTACCACCTGATTGTGTGTTGAAGTATGCAATATCTGTTGAGGCTAAAATTATTGCCAATCTAGGTGACGAGTTTTGAGGAGAATATGCTAAGCTAAATCTGCAGAGATGCAAACCTTTGGTGGAGTACAGAATTTAAAATTGATTAATCAATCAATTTAACAGAAATATCTTTTCTAATAAGGTTAGACTTATTTTTGCATGCCAAGATGTCTGTTCTAATGACATGGTTATGAATCATACTTCTGTAAAATGGGATGATCCTTTGTGGTAGCTAGTTCATATAAGTTTATATCCACTGTACAGAACACAATCGAGACAGGAGATCCTTGTACAAATCAGACCCCAGCACAACATATCACTGGTAAAAGTGCTTGTTTTTTACAGGATAATTAAACAAATTAGCACCCACCATTACCGTCTGCTTGTCTATTGTGAGATAATTCCAATTATCCTATGCATACAATAATTAATGAGTACGTAAGTGTCTTTTCTAGTAAGGTTAGGCCTATTTTTTGCATGGTAAGATGTCTGTTCAAATGACATGAGCATAAATCCTACTACTGTGAAATGGCATGATCCTTTATGCAGTAGCTAAGCAATATAAGTTTGTGCCCACTATAAAGAACTCGATATGCCAAAAAAAAAAAAATCAAATCAATACTTTCTGGAACATATCAGGCAAGATTTTCTGGCCATCTCAGTCTAAAAGCAATGTAGTGAGAATTCCATAATCAAAAACACCTCATACAGACCCCAAGTAAATTGGCCAACTAGAATATTTATGGCTTACTGTTCACGATTGAAAATGCATAAATGTTTAAAACCATAGAAAGGTCTTTCAACTATTTAAAAACACTAGTTCCCCTACCTTAGTTAAACAGCCGATGCAAGTCACCAAAGTTTTATCATCTTCGCTGACCAACAGAGGTACCACAACCTGCAATTAAATCAAACAATATTCAAACTTCAAATATCTGACCAGACTTGAAGTAATAGAACAAAAGAATAGATCATACTGTGAGGCACCGATAAGGATCATATTGAGATAACACAGTTGTTGCACACCGATCTGCTTCACTGGACACCTGAATTAGACAAATGAAATTTGGAATAAGGAAAATAAGACATCATATAATAAAAAAATATTAAAATATAATCTATCTAGCATTCAACTTTTCAAATTCTACCTTTGCAACTGGATCTTTCGTTGCATGGAGCAGCTTCTCCAATAAAATTTCAACAGAATCCTCTAGAGTATCTTTCTGAATCACAAAAAAAAAATCTCATGAAAATGCAGCATGATGTTACAGACATCCATATAAAAATTCATCTTCTCACACTAGGCCAGACAAAAAATTCTAGAACATAATATTAAAAACACAGCTGCAGAATGGAGCTTGACAGACCTGATTATTAAGCATTTCAACAATAACAGAGAGCGCAAGCTCCCTAACAGCAGAATCAGGATCATCAAGTACCTCAAGAACACTTGTTAAGATCTGGTTGAAGTACTGCAAGTGGCAAAGAAGATTGAATGTATAATAGAAAATATATTAAGATAAAAATATTATTCATGCAATTTACACATTTTCAAATATGATATTGCTGTATTACTTGCACAAAATCATGCAAATTGAAGATAAAACAGATAGAATTTGCATTTGGTAAAATAGATAACAAAAATAATTGCTCTCATTGTAGAGTGCAATTTTACATGCTTTCATCACTGATTTCTCTTAGCGGTGATGTTAATATCCTCCAACTGAAAACACATACCGACATAGGAACAAAGAATAAGGTTCTGTAAGACAGCTTCAAAAAATGTGCTCAAACTAAACGCTACCTTCAAAGAGGAAAACAAGATATGTAAAACTGTAATCACTAATAAGCAGCAATAAGAAAATGTTATAGCTATAAGTACTGATTGCAAGCTTGTCTGTGATTATTGACTGAACCATTTTTCAATTATTTTTGTGTTAGGGTGTGGATGCAAAGACATGGGGTGCACCAAATGTCTCAATAGTCGATATTTATAGGCTGCAGGAGAAATATCTAAAGGTGTTGGGACAAGGTGTCTCAACTCTCAACCTTGCATTCCTATGTTCACTTTTAATCTTTTGTATGCATTCACTATTTCATCTTTTGTGTATTTTGTTTTCATGTGGGAGAGTTGGCATCCTACTAGAAGGTGACATGGATTTCGTTTTTGGTGGATCCTGTCCTCATATGAGGAGGTAGGCATCCCACATTGAGATGGTCTTTCAGCCATGTGTCAGCATCTTGCAGCATAAGGTCATCATGATGAGAGTTATATATGATTGATTCTATGACATATGTAAGAGCATGATTATAGGGAGTTACAAGACAGAACAAGAATCTTGACCAGTAACATAAGCATCTTTCTAAATAAATGCCAAAAGTTGGGTGCCCAAGTTGGTGGGTTGAATATGATAAGTTTATTGTGTCTTACAACATGGCTATTTTTTGCCTATTTGACCCATAATGGAAAAGGGGCATCGGAATTTCGGTCACATGGACTTTGTGCGCCATACTACCCTTGGTTGGTCCATAGGTTTCCAAAACCATTTGTGGTTTCTTTTGATGGTGTTTGCCTGTTTATTTGGGTGCTTGGGTTGGTATGATATAATGATTTTTGTTTGCAGGCTTATAATGTCAAATGCTCCCCAGAGGAGCAAGATGTAGATCTCCATTTATGGCTCTAGGCCTGCAAGTGTATTTCAACTTGTTTTTCATTGCAGATTAATATATTGGTTCAGTGCTTTAGAGTGGAGTTTTTTTACCCAAAAGGGTTTTCCCCACGTATACTGGTGTTTCTTCTCTGCTGTCTATTCTTTTTTTATTCTTTTTCATTCTTATTCTTAGAACTGTTACTTTACATGTCATTATGCTGCTGAAATTTACTTAGATCTTAAATCTAAATTACTTTTCTCAAAGGGTTAATGTGGGAAATTAAACTTGTCCTGATTCTGCTTTATGGGCATCGTTGTCTGCGCTTGTATCAAGCATGTTGTTAAGAAAATTGCACAGTACTGGAGGTGCATACTGGAAAAGTTTTTCCTTCCAAAAGGTGTAGGAAATTAAATGACTAAACACCTCTAAAGACTAAATATTGTGAACCAAAACCCCATTAAGACTATATTGTGAATAAAAAATATCCATTTACATTGTTATAGATTAAATATAAAAGAATAATTTCTTTTGCAACATCATGATTGATGATTCATAAAATGTTTATATTTAGTCAGTATTAAGGGATCTCTAAAGAATTTTAGGGGGTTTCATGAAGGTGCAGCTATGGGCTATTAAAAAAAATTAGGAGTTTTGTGTTTATTGAGTTATACTCAACTTCTCAATCTCGTCACTTGGGTTAGCTGTATTATAAGGTTTATAGATTTGGTTTCAAGCTAAGCTACCAAATAGGCCTAAAAACCCAATGATTCAAGGTACGAAACGTTTTGGAATTGAAATAAAAACCAATTCATCTGTGGATTCAGGTAAGGCAAAAAAATTTGAAGCCAAAATTGTTTGGAATTGAACCTGGGCAATCCTAGGCATGTCAGGGCAGTAATTTTGAATGCAATTTGACCAATATTCATTTACTTTCAACCTTCAAAAAGTTGCCCTAATCCCTAAACCAACATTCATAACTAATACAAACACAAATAAAAACATATTTTCAGCTCCTCAAACTTTCCTATCCATTCTCAAATTCAATCTTGTTGCTTCCATGCCAACTATACAAGCATCTGACATGGCCCATTTTCAAATATTTTGTGACATGTTCTGTTTTTTTCACCTATTTTGGGATGTTACCAAGTTGTTTGACAGTAAATTAGAGATGTGGTTGGTCTCCATGACTGCAGTTTGCAACTTACAAAGCCTACATTTCTCTTAGTGCATTTTGTTAAATAGTTAAGCCCAAAACATTTAGCCTTCAATTGCTTGGATACCTCATTTTGCAACCAAAATAGCAAATACACAAAACTTTGGAACTCTGTATATTTGTAACTATTAAACTAATTGTTTTGTTTTAACTTTTTTGTTGTACATTTGTGGTTTAAAATTTTAATCATTAAGTGATTTAGCCTTGTAGGATTTTTTTTTCATTTGCTTGGATTTTGGAACATGCTCTCTGTTTGTTTTCCCAACTCGTTGCCTTCGGGATATTTTGGTAGCCAGTTCTAATTTCGTGGGCCAACCCCATTTTAAAATCGATTCAATTCACTTTTGTGGAGGCATATAGAAATGATAGAGCAGATTCCATGTGGTGGGACATATGTTTCAATCTAAAATAGATGTGGTCAACAGTATACAATCTCATACAGTTGGGTGAAAGCCCATTTGTGTGTCATTCTTGGCATGGGAATAAAAGCTTGCCCAAGGAAGAATGGTGTACCTATGCCTACTCTGAAGCAAATGCAACAATTGTTCTTAGCTATGTTTCGAATTTGAATTCGGCAACAATGAAATTCGGATGAAATTTGACAAAGGAAAAAAATTGAAAAAAATAAAAATAAAAATTGTTAATAAATTCGCTTTATATAATTTTTTTTAAAATATAAAAATATACCCACAAAATTATCAAAATAAGAAATACTATATTTTTTAATTTAATTTAAATATTTTAATTTAAGTTTGTTAAGATTTATATATTAATAAGTAAAAATCTAAATTGAATATTCTAAGATATTAAAATTTAAATTTACTAAATGCTAAAATTAAAAAATTAAATTTCAGGCAAAACCAATTCCCAGGGTGTGACGGGCGGTGTGTACAGGGCCCAGGTACATATTCACCGTGGCATGCTGATCCGCGATTACTATTATATTAAATATATAATATATTTAATATGAAGTTTTTTTTAATAAAAATCAATTATAAATTTAAAATTTATTATTGCACCATTAAAATTAAAAAAACCTAAATTAAAAATAATAATAATAACAAAACAACAAACTGAATTGCTGCATATTGTGCAGATGGAGATAAATCGAAGGTTCGTAAGAGAGATTGCAACGACTAATGATTTTTTAAATATTTAAACTTGTAATTACTCATGTCGTGTTCACTTGAGGGATTTTTATGCCTTTCATGCCGCATTCACTCAAGGATTTTTTATGCACCACTACTTCTCAGAATGCCTAATGATGTTGTAATGCCTAAAACGCCACCGCTTCTTAGAACTCCTCATCTCGAGCTCGCAACTCTCCTTTAAAACATGTAGGTGTCACTCCTCTTAGTTTGATTGTGAGTTCATTTTAAATATCAAAAAACCCAAACACACGAATGCTTTTTAAACATATATTTTAATTAAAAAACCTTCGCTTGTTTTCCGTACGAATTTGAAAGTGAATTTAAACGAATTTCATACATTTCTCATAAATTTGTCGAATTTTGAACTTGAAGCCGAAAATTCGGCGAACCTTGTGACATAGGTTCTTAGAACAAGGCATCCTTTGAGGAGATGAAAGGGGTCATCAAAGCTTGCCCAAGGAAGAATGGTGTACCTATGCCAACTATTAAAATAGAAAAATATATCAAACAGCAGGAGGAAGCAGATGAAACAATTATTCTTAGAGCAAGGCATCCTTTGAGGAGAGAAAGGGGTCAGAAAGCCCACTACTTCCCCATCTCCTAGCATCATCCTTTAACTTTTGGTAGAGAACCACTCATTTTATGTAGGAATAAAGAGGAGCCTACTAATGTGAAGAGAACGAAAATGCCATTAGAGAAGGCATTTTAAAATGACACTGGAAAGATTGCCAATCAAAACATTGCAAGATGCCTTTGTACAAATGGTTTGTCTTTCAATAATGTTTGATCACCATTTTGGTAAGATATGGTGAAAAAAATAAATGATGCTCCAAAAGGGTACACAGGCTCAGATTATGAAATGGTGTGCAACACTTTATTTTCAAAGCAAGTCAAAAATATAAAAAACTTCATTGGATCCCATTAAGCATTTGTGAAAACTATATAGAGGTGTCCATCATTTTCATGGATGGAAAGATGCCAAAAAAATCGATCATTGATCAATGTGATTGCAGTGTCTTTAAAAGGAGCAATGTTTCTAAAATATGTGAACTAAAAGGGGCAAGTGAAGGATGTGCAATTTATCACTGGCATCCTTATAAAGTGGATTGAGGAATTAGGTTCTCAAAATCTTGCCAAGTCATAACAAACAACACAAAGAATTGTTGATTGATTGGCATGTTGGTTGAGGCAGGATATTCACATATATTTTTTGCTCCTTGTGGTGTTCACTCAATCAACCTCATGATATAAAAGTTGGGCAAGAAAATAGATTGGATCAAACAAGTCTGAGTTGAAGCCAAAGAGATCCACATGTTCATCACAAACCACCACATGAATGGGCCATTTTCAAATCATTCTCACAATTGGAGCTACTAAAGATAATTCAAACCATAATTTCACTACTCACCAAGTACTCGGCAAGCCACTAAGTACTTGCCAAAACTTTGCAGTGTCGAGTTTTAACAAGAAAAATTGCCAAGTTTTAGTGGCGATTTTTTGGCAAGTTTGCACCATAACTCATGTGAGTACTTGGTGAGTCCAAGTGCAAAACTTGCCCCATGTAAAAAAAAGAAAAGGCGCATGTAGGAAAAATGCGGGTTTTTGGCTTCATAAGCCCTATTCGCCCAAAGTAAAGAGCCACACTAGCATTTCAAGCATTGTTGAGCAAATTGAAATGATTTTATAATGGATTCAAAGAGCAAATTTTATTCCTACCATTTTAAATTCTTTATAAATTTTAAAATTTACAAATTTAATTTCATTGGATCAATTAATATAAATTTTATTGTTGATTTACACAAATTTTTGTGAATGAAATTGTTTTACTTTTCCCCAAATATGTGGTTTACATTTTATAATAAAAGCATGTTGTTTGTGTCAAATTAATTAATGTGATCACTATCTAATTACCATATTACATTTCAAATGTATTTACATAACTTCTTTTTTTAAATCATGTTCAAATTGATTTATTTGTTTAAATGTAATTTTTTGTCTCTATTAATATTGCAATTTGGTATATAATGGCATCTAGCTCTATAGTAGGTTCGGACTCAACAAATGGAAGTCATCCTATTGGAAGTTGTGACTCCACTAGGAAATACATTGTAATGGAATTGGTGGTTGGGAGTGTAATTTCTATCTTGTACATAAAGAAGCTTAATGGAGGCATCAATCATGTCAAATACCATATTGTAAGCAATCCTAATTGTGACACCAAGTTGTGTGAAAATTCCCCAGAAGAGGCAAGATGAAAGATGCAAGCACTTCTTGCATTGTTGGATGAGAAGAAATTAGAGAGGCAAGGGCACAAGCAACCATAGCAGCCACTCTTAATCCTGATTTGACAACAAAAGTCAAAGTAGATACAACAAGTATTCTAGTCTCCAATCACAGTCCACACATAAGTGGCACATCCATCTCATCCAGATCAAGCATAGCCTAATCAAAGGACCTTTTTACCCTCGAAAACATGCCTAGCGCACAACCTTCACTACAAGGTGCAAGCGTGCACCTACAAATAAGGCATGCACAACATTTTTGGTATTTAACCAACCTTCCCTTCAACATGGTAAAGAGCCCATACTAAAGAGTATTTTGGTGATAGCATTGACAATTGCAAGGTAAGGGTATAAGGCGCCCTCTCCAAGAGAGTTAAAAGGGAGGTTGCTCCAAAATGCTATTGCAGATGCAAAAACAAATGTGGAAAATCAAAGTAGTAGTGACGAAAGTTCAAATGCACGATTCTTTCAAATGGGTGGATGCATGGAAGGAAACGCACCCCATCAAGTTTTTGGTGGCTTCAAATGGTGAGTTGATTTGGTGCCTCCAACAAAATAAAGAAAACAAAAAAATTGAGCTTGATGTCGAAGAGATTGTTTTAGAGGAGGGCATACAAAATGTTTATGCAAGTTGCCACTATGCAACAACATACATAGTGGCTAGAAGATTGCTTCAAGAGAGGCATTTGTCACTCTTTTGGACCCCTTGTGTGGCTGATTGCCTTAACCTTCTTTTGGACGACATGGGCAAAATTGATTGGGTGAGATGCAAGGAACATCACAAATATATATTTATAATCACCCTTGAGTTCTCAACTTGATAAAAGATCATACCAAGGGAAAAGAACTTGTGCGATTGGATGTCACAAAGTTTGCAACTAAATTTCTAACGTTGCAAAGCATTTGTAATTCATTGACATCCTTGAAGTAGATATTTGTAAGTCAAGTGTGATTAGACTCGACATATCCAAAACACAATGAGATACATTTATGAGGCCATGGATAGGGCCAAAGAAGCTATCCAAAAATATTAGAAGGGGGTAGGAGTACAGTTGATCCCATTTGGGAGATCATTGACTAGAGGTGGAGCAATCAACTCCTCCAACCCTTTCATGCAGTGAGGTACTACCTCAACCCCAAGATTTTCTTCTTCGATAGTTTCAAAAATGCTAACGGGGAGGTTATGGAGGGCCTGTCAACATGCATTGAAAGATTGTCACTCAAGGATGATGTGAGAAACTTCATTATTTCAAAGTTGTGAAATTACAAGCAAGCTAGAGGGTGGCTCTTTCTTTGCCACTAGTTATCCAAGGAAGATCCACCCAAAATTGAAATCTTATATGTGGTATTCTTAACTCAACTCCTGATTTTAGGTTGCAAATATGCATATATTTATGATTTTTATATTTTTTTGTAATGATGTACCCAGCCCAAATTAAAAAGTTGCCATATCAAAGTATCTTACCTACATACCCAAGCCCAACTCTAATTCAACAACTTAGGTTTCAAGAACACCTATGATTTTAACAACCTAATCATGCATCCTTTCTGATGACTAGATTGCAATGGTCACAAAGGTTTATTGCCAAGCTTCTATAAACATGACCCTATATGATCTAAAAGTATTTGGCACTTTTATCAGCTAGTGGTGCAACAGTGTTACTCTATGACATATGTCATCTCGCTGCAAACTTTGTGACCCTCCAAAGAACGTGTAGTGATATCCCAAAGCTCTAGCTCCTCTTCTTTCATGCCAGCTCTGATGTTGTCATCCTTAATCAATGCAGCTTCTCTGAAGCATTTATAAAAAATAATGAAACAAAAAGATGAACAAATAGAAGGCAAACAATTGCATTTCTTGTAAATAACATGACACCACTTCATCTTCCTCACTTGTATGTAATATTGCTATTATTTGATAGCATTGTGTACTACAGAGCATTGACATCTTGTGGCACACAACTACTCTCTTGAATCTCATTCAAAATTGTTTTAGCATGGTTTGGTAGAGTTCTTGAATCCTCTCTTTGTAATGTCCCCTTTTGGGGATATACCTGATTTTGCCCAAAAAATAACAATTCCAACAAATGCAATTTATTTACAAATAGAATTCTATAAAATTACATAATTGCGATACAATTTAGAGAAAATCTTAATTAACATCAAAGCATTAATATCAAGGATCTATGATCATATACAAATAATCTCTATTGAAATCAAAATAACCTAATTCATTCATATCTATCTCATAATTTATTTCCAATAGCCAACCATATTAAGCATCCAATGGAAAAGCTTGATAGGATGTCGGGAGACTGTCCTCCTCAACCAAGCCCAAGGGCACGGAATGGGCCTCTAAGTCATTCAGCCCCTTGGCCCACAAGCATGGCACATCCATCTTGGGGTTGGCGTACTTGATGATGGAACCAATACTATTGCATCTCCCTATCACATGTTTCACATTGATTCCAAACATTGTTGCAATAACCTAATTTTTACAAGATTTTTATATGGCTGTTCTTAATTTATATTCTAAAATTATTCTTCAATTTGATTTTTGAATTCTTTCAATTGCATATTGATGTCTTGGATGATTGATATTTGAATGATTGTTGGCTTATGGATGATTCAAGGCTAGAATAGTTGATGTTGAATGATGGAAGTTTGTATGTTTGATTGATTGAATGAATTGATAATTTATGATGATGGTTTGCTGATTGGTTGTTTGCTTGATTTGATGGATTCATGAGTGATGATTGAATGAGTGCTGATTTGATGCATTGGCAAGTGATGATTGATTAGTGATCCTTGAATGCTTGGAATGATTTCTCTTTTCTACTTTATTGGTGAAAGAATCACCACTTTTCATAAGAGTTGTCACCACCCTTCATTGCTTCCTTTTTGAGAATAATAAATTATTTTTCCAAATAGATCTCTCTTGCATGTCCTCCTCAAATGAAACCTTCTACCCTTTATATCTTCCAATGTAAGGGAGAAGTCGCACCTCTTCATCATGTCTGCCCTTTGCAAGAGTCACAACCCTTCACAATTACCACCCTTTGAAATAGAACAACCCTTCATAATTTCTGCCCTTTGAAAGAGTCACTTCCTTATTTTCTTCCCATTCATCTCTTCTTCCATTAATCCCTCCTTGATTCATATGCTCCTTACTTTTTTCCTCCTCCTTTTTCAAATGAACTCTTCTCCCTTTTAAACCTCATGTTTGAGGGAGTCACACCTCTTCATTTCATGCCTTTTGACCATTCATTAAACTTAATTAAATTTTAATTATATTATATTTTATTTTTACTTTTTTTATATATTTTAATTTTATTATTATTATTTATTATTAAATCCTATTTCAAAAAGGGGACATTACACTCTTGTCAAATAATATTCTGATTTGATATTTGCTCCCTATCACTCTTATATTCATTTCTATGCATAAAACATTTTAATCCATTTTAAGTGTGATGCACCCGAAGCAGACCTGGGCCCTAAATCAGCGGTATCAGAGCCAAGCCTACAATCACTTAGCAGTGGCCAGGGCCATGAATACCAGGGAAGGCAGCACCAACCTAAGGTTCGGGAAGGCTTTGGTGCTCCCTTTACGTCTATCCTTCTGCCAATAGTTTACACCATTTTTGGGGGACACCAGAACATTTCCACTCCTCAACTTCCCATCACTCCTTTTTATGGCAGCAGGGGACTGTGGATTCTGCATATGGGGGTTCAGCCTTGTGGTGGTCCAAAGTTGTATGCCCGCATGGAGAAATGTTATTTTGCAATGCAAAAGATACAATACCTAACGTATATCATTGATGTGCATGGATTGCATGTAGATCCATCTAAGATGAGCATCATTCAGGAAGGGCCTATGCCAAAGACCCTCATGGAACCTGGCATATTTTGCATTTGGCAAATTTCTATCAGAAGTTTGTTATTGGTTTTTCCCAAATCATTTGAACACTAAATCAAGTCACCATACGTAATACAAAAGTAACATGCACCTAGTTGGTTGCACAACAAAAAGAATTTGAGGGATTGGAGTGCACACTTCTTTCAACAATGGTGTTTGCATTTACTGACCTTCAGCAACCATTTGAGATTGAATCTAATACACATTTGAATGTTTGTGTGGAGCAATCACTACTCAATTTGATCATCCAGTACTTACCAAAGTGAGAGAATATCCCACATGTCACCACGAGATTTATGCTATTAGTATTACCTAAACTGGTAAGCATTGCAAGCACTATATTATGGAAAAGGGGACCATAATCCCTACTCATCACAAAACATTAAAGCTCTTGCAAATGCAGAACAAGTTGCAGTAAGACTGGCACTAAAAATGGTCTACATATCTTCCACGGTTCAACTTGAACATCACAAATAAGAAGGTACATGGCAATCCAGCAACAGATTGTTTGAGCAAAACCCCAATCCACATCTTCTCTCCATGCTTGACGTATGAGGACATGAAACCAACACTTGGCTGGAGTTATATAAAATTGATTCAAACTTTGTAGATATTTATCAAGCATTGCATAGCCATGACAACAGCAGAAGCCAATATGGGAAGCTCACTTCAATGACGTTGCAAGTCATTTTGGAGTTGAAAAGCCTCCTGCAATTTTGAAAAAGTTAACACTTACACCACTTTTTAGATCAGATGTTTATTAAATACAATCAAAGCTTGAACTCCAACTGCTACTCCCCACTTGGCTAACGAAAAGCAAGGGATATACTCCTTTGTTGATGCCAAATGAGCTTTTGCAGTCAATTTACATGGGTTTCCTTTAAATTCCACCTACTTGCAAAAATTGGTAATAAATATAGTAGTTCTTAGATTTCCAAAGATGGCAATTCTTGTGACATAAAAATCTCAGCTCATATCAAGAAAAATTCGATTGTACATTTCACTTCAAATCACTATCTACCATTACATTTGATTGGTACACATGATTCTTGAGCCAATTCTGGATAACACTTTCATCAATAATGGGCATAAAGTTGACAAAATCTATTGCATTCTATCCTCAAATTAGTGGAGAATTGAAAGTAATAATTAGGATGACCGTGCATCTTCTCAAAATATAAATTTCCAAGAAGCTTGCATGAGAGATAAAAGTCTTCCTTTAATGCAGCATCGCTATAATAGGGCTCTATGCAAAACAACTAAAAATTGCTCTTTTCCTTTAGCTCAACACAACGTAGGAAAGGTAATGAATTTCATTGAGTGCATTCAACAACAGTAGAAACCATTCTGTAGAAGATTAAAGCCAAATAGAAGTAGAGCCACAATCAAAATATAGCCGTTCAGGGTTGGCAACAAGTATGGCTTCATCTACAAAAGGAAACACTCATAGTACCTGGCACCTCACCTTAAGATCCACCCTCTTCTATGTAGCATGTACACTCTTACCAAGAAAGTTGGAGACAAGATATTCAAGCATAACCTTGGCCTGCACCCACTTTTCGTTGCAGAATTCTTACACCATTATTTTCCACATTTTATGGATACAATAGATGTTACAAAACTTCGACCAATGGAGATCAGTACTAATTGCAACTGTCATAGCATAAAACTCATCACCTGTTACATTTGCCATTCTGTTTCCCATGATTTTCAAAAGATTCTGATATTCTTTTATAAATACCTTTTTTTGGCTCTCTTTTTTTATAGCATTATGGTATTTTAAATTTTCTTTTTTTAAGTTTTACTTTGAATAGATTTTTTGTACAAGTTAAATTGTAAATCTTAACAAAGGGTTTTCTTCTAAACTATACGCTAGTAAGTGTTTAATTTTAAAATGTTAGGTGGCCCCGAAAATGGTAGGCCATATTCCATGACAGAGCGTCCTACTGTTTTAGCCTTTTAAGACCAAAATGAGGATTGCAGGAGACAGCCCCTAGTCGTTTACTGTCCTCTAGGAAAATTGGGGTGTGTCACCTTTTTTTAATTTCAAATAAAAAGTCAGTTTTTTCAAAAAATAATAGGAAAAAGAAGAAAGTGAGTGGGGGGGTCTCGTAAGCTCTCTCACAAACCTATATGTAATAACATACTTGCCCATTTACATTGCCACTCACTATTACCACAATCATTTAGCACTTGCAACTGTGAACTTGATTGGGGAGGAAAGAAGTGGAAGGAAGTAAGCATAGTTTTTGAATATTCACATTGCACACACAAATAAAGAAGGCATTAAGTTTAAACTGCAATTAGCAAACTTGTCACACACTCACAAGTCATTTTCCAAACTAGTACTGTAAAGGTAAACTAGCCAGTTCGAGATGGCTGAGTTTTCGGCCAATAGTAGTTAGATTTTAGACCAGAAATGTAAATAAGCAGAAATACAACACATGAAACAAAGAACACAGCAAGATACCCTGGGAAAACCCTCCTTCTCGAGGGAGAAAAACCCAGCAAAATATATCTCTTATATATTGCAAGAATAAGAGCAGAAATCTGCTTTCAAATCAGACCCAACACAAGGTCGAATACAATGAATAATGATGCCTCTCCTTGGCACAAGAATACACATAAATATGCTTCTCAAGAAATCTGATCTGCTGCTATAAGAATGGCGATCTGCTGCTGGAGGGTGAACTTCTTGGAAATGCGAACTTGAATGAGAGAATGAATTGATGTACAAATGGAGAAGCATTACCTTGTATATATACATGACTAGGGCGGCCTACTCACTAGGTCGGCCCTAGAAGAAATAATACTATTGAAAAATAAGGAAGGTCGACCTGCCTTTATGAATGATTATTTTATTTTATTTGGAGAAAATATCTCCTGCCGCTATAAACATTAACACTCCCTCTTAACTAGGGAGGTATTTTCCAAGTATCCTCGTCATGGAGTCTCTCGACATGACGCTCACAATGGCTACACCCATTTGTGAAAAACCACATCTCAGTCACAGAGATGTACAAGAGTTCATCACGGAGTCTCTCAACGTGATGTCATCATGGAGTCTCTCAACATGACGTCCACCATGGCTACTCCCATGTGTGGAAAGAAGCATATGTACAAGTGTTCATCACAGAGTCTCTCAACGTGATTTCGTCATGGAGTCTCTCAACATGACGTCCACCATGGCTACTCCCATGTGTGGAAAGAACACAAGTACAAGGGTTCGTCACGGAGTCTCTCGATGTGATGTCATCATGGAGTCTCTCAACATGATGTCCACCATGGCTACTCCCATGTGTGGAAAGAACCGCATCTCCGTCTCAGAGATGTACAAGGGCTTTCACCTCATATTTCTCTGTCTCAGAGAAATATGCATTATAGCAAAGCTCACTGATGTTGAATCTCCCTCTTAGCAAAGGCGACATTCTCCACTACCCCAAGCTTGTCTCGGAAATATACAAACTTCACTCTGGAAAGAGGCTTGGCAAGAATATCAGCCGTCTGCTCATCAGTGCAAATGTACTTGAGTTGAATTGCTTTCCTCATCACCATGTCTCTAATGTAATGATACTTGATTTCCACATGCTTTGTTCTATCATGGAACATTGGATTTATTGAGAGCTTCACACAGCTTTGATTATCACAATGAATCACAGTCGGCTCCAATGTTTGACCAACAATCCTACAATGAGCTTTCGAAGCCACGCCGCTTCTCGGGTTGTCACACATGTTGCAGTATATTCAGCCTTCACAATGCTCAGTGCCATAGAAGTCTGCTTCTTGCTACACCAAAAAATCATGGCAAACCCCAAACTAAAGCAACATCCAGAGGTGCTCTTCCTATCAATTACACTCCCGGCCCAATCAGAATCAGAGTAGCCTTGTAACTTCAAATCTTCACAGGAAGCATATCTCAAGTCATATCCCACAATGCCACGCAAGTATCTCAAAATATGCTTTGTTGCAACTAGATGTATTTGTCTTGGCTCACACATGAATTGGTTGAGAGCACTCACCGCATAACAAATGTCTAGTCTGATGTTGACTAGATACATCAATGATCCAATCAATTGTCTATACATGGTGCGATCTACCAAATTTGAATCAGCTGCAGAGTCACTCAATTTCTTCAAATTTGTATCCATAGGTGTAGAGATGGACTTGCAGTCCATCATTCCAAATCTCTTCAAGATGTCTATAGTGTATTTTCCTTGACTTAGAATAATCTCATTAGGTCTTTGCCACACTTCTAGTCCCAGGAAGTAATGCATAAGACCAAGATCCTTCATCTCAAACTCGGAGGCTAACTCTTTCTTGCATTTGATAATGAGATGCTCTTCTCCAATGAGAAATAAATCATCAACATAAAGAACCAATATCAAAGCCTCACCATCGACTATCTTGAAGTAAAGATTGGAATTTGCATCATTCTGGAGAATCCCAAGCTCGTCAAATATCGATCAATCCTTTCATACCATGCACAAGGAGCCTGCTTAAGGCCATACAATGCCTTCTTCAATCTGCATACATGAGAATCCTTTCCATGAATCACAAAACCATCTGGCTGCTCGATGTACACTTCTTCTTCAATCACACCATTAAGAAATGCAATCTTTACGTCCATTTGATCTAACTTCCAACCTTTAGCGAATGCAATAGCTATAATTGTTCTGATAGAAGTGTATTGAGCAACAAGAGCAAATGTTTTCTCATAATCTATTCCCTCCTTCTGAGAGAAACCTCTTGCCATGAATCTTGCCTTGTGCTTTTCAATGCTACCATCAGCTGCATGCTTGATTTTGTAGAGCCATTTGGAAGACACTACCGATTTTTCTGTAGATCTCAAAACAATATCCCATACATCATTCTTAATGATGGACTGATACTCTTTTGTCATTGCATCTCTCCATACCTGTTGGTTGGATGCCTCCTCAAAACTGGAAGGCTCAGAATCAATGATATGAATCATCAATGCCACATAACCTAGAAACTTTTGCGGTCTCTTGCTTTCCCTAAAGGTGCCTCGAGGAGCTGCATACTTTTTTGCCTCTTGCATAGTTTGTCGAGCCCATAGAGGCCTCTTCCGACCTACTACAATGCCTCTAGGCCCATCAGTTGGTTCCATAGGAGCAACTGGATTAATAGTCTCAGTCAGTTTGTTGGGCTCCCTCTGAATGTCAGGAGTATGATCAGGAGATATGTCCATATCCTAATAAGTCTCTTGCTCTTCACTGTCTATCTCCATGTAAGACCCTTTAGATCTTTTGAAGGCTACTTCCTCTTCGTAGGAGACATCTCAATCTATTTATGTCTTGGAATATAAATCTTGTAGGTTTTTGAAGACTCACTGTATCCCACAAATGTACCTTTCTTGCCCGAAGGTTCTAGCTTAGACCTTTTATCCTTTGGCACATGAATGTAAACAGGACAACCAAAATTTCTTAAATGACTAACCTCACGTTTCACACCTGTGAAGGCTTCCTCAGGAGTCATGTTTCCCAATATACGATGAGGGCTTTTGTTCTGAACATACACGGCGATTCTGGAAGCTTTTGCCCGTAGGAAGGTTTGTAAATCCTGATCATGAACCATAGCCTTGGCTGCCTCTACTATGGACCTGTTCTTTCTTTTGGCAACACCATTTTGCTGAGGGTTGTATGGAACACAAAACTCCCTCTTGATCCTTGCCTCAATGCAAAAATTACGAAAACCTCCAAAAGCGTATTCTCCTCCATTGTCTAATCTCAGAACTTTAATCCTTTTTCCGAACATGTTTTCAACTTGAGCCTTGAATTCTTTGAATCTATCAAGTACTTCTTCAAACTCCTTAGATTTCAAGAAGTAAATCCAAGTCTTTCGAGAATAATCATCAATGAAAATCACATAGTACCAAAATCTACTCAAAGATGCCACAGACATTGGACCACATAAATCAAAATGAACAAGATCTAAAATTCCCTTAGATCTACTGTCACTACTATGAAAGGGACTCTTGATATTCTTACCAAGTGCACATCCTCTGCAAATGCCACCATGCTTCAAACCAAGCTTAGGAAGACCCAAGACCATCTTCTCCATAGATGGAAGGGCTCCGAAGTGTAAGTGAGCAAGTCTCCTATGCCAAAGCTCACTCAAACTGATAGAGTCATGCAATAAGGCCTGAATTGGACGAATTGATAATCTGTATAGGCTCTCCTGACGAACGCCAATTACACAAGCTGATTTTATACTAGAGTTCTTAGGCCAAGCAAGAACTTTCCCTTCAAAAAAGGCAACCTTGTATCCTTTGTCCTCCAAAGCTGAAATGGAGACTATTTCTTTTGATCCCTAGTACAAACAAAACATCACTCAAATGAAGAGGGATACTTGAATCTAGTTGGAAAGAAGTGGCCCTAGCTCCCTTTACGGAATAACAAGCATCATCTTCGATTACCACTTGCAAGTCGGTTTCTTTCTCTACCAAGTCTGTAAGATGCTCTCTATATCCTGTAATATGTCGAGAAGCACCACTGTCAATGAACCAAGTGTCACTGTCGGTTGGAACATTGCTTGAAAGAGCGAAGATGAATAGAAATCCCTCTAAGACGTCTCTAGATTCCTTTTGAGGTGACACATCATCAACATTTGCAGCAGAAGCATGTTGCTTCAGTTTTGATATGCAATCTCGAGCATAGTGACCATACTTGTGACACCTGAAACATTGAATGTGAGAGAGGTCTTTCTTCTTCTTCGGTTTTGGAATAGAATCCGATTTTTTGTCTCTATTCCTCCTGAAATTTCCTTTTCCCCTTCTCTTCCTTTTCTTTTGGAAGTTTGTGCAGCAAGGACATGGTTTTCTTCATTATGAGTATTTCGCCCATTTCTTCTTGCTGCCAATCTGGATTCTTCTTGAATATAATCAGCTCGAAGATGATCAAACTTGGGCAGCTTAGATCTCCCACTGATGCTTTGAATAAAGGGCTCCCAAGATTGAGGAAGACCGTTCAACGCTAACATAACCAAATTTCTATCTTTGACTATGTCTCCAATAGCGCATAGCTAATCTCTCAATTCCGAAATCTTCATGAAGAAGGAGATGACTGAATCTCCTTTAGCCATTTTTATATGATGGAGCTATTGTCTCAATGCAAGGGCTCTGCTGGTATTGTAGATCTCATACAATCCTTGTAGAGCCTAAAACATGTCTTTGGCTGTGTTCATCTTAAAGATGATCGGAACTAGGTGATCCTTCACGGAATCTATCATGATCTTTCTAACCTTCGTGCCATTTTTCTTCCATTGAATTTTCTCAGCATTATCGGATGGCTCGGGCACATCATTTTCCACGAAATCTAGAAGATTTTCTTCTAAGGCAATAAGTACTTTGAATTTCCAAGAGGTGAAATTTGATGCTCCATCAAGCCTATCTTCAACTTTGACTCCATTCACCATCTTCAATTCTTTGATAGATCTGCCCTAGATATAAGATGTCTTGACTGCTTAAACAAATCTGATCTGGATTCTTCTTGAATATAATCAGCTCGAAAACGATCAAACTTGGGCAGCTTAGATCTCCCACTGATGCTTTGAATAAAGGGCTCCCAAGATTGAGGAAGACCGTTCAGCGCTAACATAACCAAATTTCTATCTTTGACTATGTCTCCAATAGCGCATAGCTAATCTCTCAATTCCGAAATCTTCATGAAGAAGGAGATGACTGAATCTCCTTTAGCCATTTTTATATGATGGAGCTATTGTCTCAATGCAAGGGCTCTGCTGGTATTGTAGATCTCATACAATCCTTGTAGAGCCTCAAACATGTCTTTGGCTGTCTTCATCTTAAAGATGATCGGAACTAGGTGATCCTTCACGGAATCTATCATGATCTTTCTAACCTTCGTGCCATTTTTCTTCCATTGAATTTTCTCAGCATTATTGGATGGCTCGGGCACATCATTTTCCACGAAATCTAGAAGATTTTCTTCTAAGGCAATAAGTACTCTGAATTTCCAAGAGGTGAAATTTGATGCTCCATCAAGCCTATCTTCAACTTTGACTCCGTTCACCATCTTCAATTCTTTGATAGATCTGCCCTAGATATAAGATGTCTTGACTGCTTAAACAAATTTGATCGGATCTTAGCTTAAACCCGCTCTGATACCATGTTAGATTTTAGACCAGAAATGTAAATAAGCAGAAATACAACACACGAAACAAAGAACACAGCAAGATACCCTGGGAGCAAGGTACCCTGGGAACACCCTCCTCAAGGGAGAAAAACCCAGCAAAATATATCTCTTATATATTGCAAGAATAAGAGCAGAAATCTGCTTTCAAATCAGACCCAAACACAAGGTCGAATACAATGAATAATGATGCCTCTCCTTGGTACAAGAATACACATAAATATGCTTCTCAAGAAATCTGATCTGCTGCTATAAGAATGGCAATCTGCTGCTGGAGGGCGAACTTCTTCTTGGAAATGCGAACTTGAATGAGAGAATGAATTGATCTACAAATGGAGAAGCATTACCTTGTATATATACATGACTAGGGTGGCCTACTCACTATGTCGGCCCTAGAAGAAATAAAATTATTGAAAAATAAGGAAGGCCGGCCTGCCTTTATATTATTTTATTTTATTTGGAGAAAATATCTCCCGCCGCTATAAACATTAACAGTAGTGACATGGAGAATTGACGAGTACTAGCAGAGCTTTTGGCAAATCTATCTGAAAAAATTGTAGGACGCAGTTTGGACATGGTTCAAACGCTGCAAAACATTTTTAAATGTGGTTTCTTGCCTTCCTAAAAAACATGAAAAAAGTTATGCACCCTGAAGGTTTGTGTGGTTTTGAAGGTCTTCATTTGGGCTCAGTGGCAAGGGCTCTGCCCCTCAACCCCACCCTGTACCACAACATGAAACATGCCAAGGGTGCTGCCCCCAGACCCCCATGAGGGTTACTGTCCCTAACCACACTGGGGTCATTGCCCCTAAACCCTTACCAAAATCATTTGATACATTTTGTAGCTGTATTTTGCATAAAATGTGTTTTTTCTAAAAATAATGTATTTCTTAAGTTGCCGAGTTTTCACAGAGTTTTTGGTCTATTGGGTTCAAGTTTGCAGACTATGATTTAAACTACACCTTGCTCAATGCCTAATATGATTCTACAAAATTTAAAAGTGGTCCTAAAGGCATCTCAGGAATGTTGGATACAACAATTTGCTTGATATATTTTGATGCCCTCCACCTCCCCTCCCTCTCTCTCATCATTCTCCTATCCTTTCTTACCCCCTGGACTATTGTTCCCAAAACGCATCACACAATCCCTTGCCATCCCCAAAAAAAGGCCACCTAAAATATATCTCACCATCCCCTATTGTCCCACCCCAGATACACAATGGAACATAGTGACAATGGTAATCAAATCCACGTTGCTTGCTCTCATCATTTTAAGGAGGTTGTGTCCAAGGTCGCATAAGCAGGGCCTTGTTATTTTCAACTAGGGGTGACAAAATTTGGGATTGCTATCTTGGATAAGAACTATTCCAAGGCAATGTACTAGAGAAATGAACAATGCACACACAGACATTGGCAAATTACTGAATCAAACAGATTGTACCCCATGCAAGAGATGTGTAAATGTTTATCAGCAATTAGCACATCACATGCACTATTTTGATCCTCTAAGAAGGAATACATTCAAGTGTAGGTGTTGATCATGATGCAGTAGTGTATGCTCCCACAAAGATGATATGTGGAAAAATAAAATCATTAGGGCTGTGTTGCTTATTAGAAGATCAATGCTGAAATCTCTTTCCTCACCAGACCTACAATGAGCACCTTCACAAACATGGGATTTGACATATCCTGTTTGCAGAGAACAACATTATAAGTATTGCCTTGATCACAGAAAATCAGACCTGCATAAGTGTGGTGAAGACACATATAAAGATGGACCAGGCAGTAGACTGCAGGTAGTGCATACATTGTGGATCAATGGGTGAATGTAGTTAGGCAAGCAAATTGCCAAGTTGCATATTTGCCATTTTTCAGCCATCAAGTCTTCTAAGGAATTCTGAAAAGAATTTTGGGTACATAAGAAAATAGATATCTCACAAAGTTGAACTAAAATCTTATGTCACAAAGCACCTCTTTATTCAGATTTCAATCTCTCTAACTCAAAGTTATGTTGCCCATAAAAGGCAAACAGTTATAATATTAGAATATTGATATGCATAATTCAAAAAAAAAATTTGACATTAGCCACCTCAAAAAAGACAAACATTTCATGATAATCTTGCAAAAAAAAATGACCCCAATGGATATCCTATGGTTTCTTTTAGATTTGATTCTTTAAGGCATTTTTGGTTGCGTTTTACTTTAACCCAAACAAAGAGAAACTCACAGTCAAGACAAGTTAACAAATTTCAAAGATGAGGAAATGCTCTTTTGAATCTCGGATGAGAGTAACATCTGTAAAAACTTATCCACCAATTGGTTCCATATCAGATAATGAGAAACACTATTACAGACCAGACAGAATACAAGCATTCCACTTTCAGTACTACATAATTAAACAGGAAATCATATTCTACTTTAAGCAAGTAGACAAACCTTGGACCAAATGGATGTATCATTTGTCCTAGATACTTCGACCAACATTTGAAGAGCTTCTCGTTTCTTTCTCACAGATATTTCATCATTACCATTGCACATCTGTGGAAATCGGCACACCACAACTTATTAGGACAGACAACAAAAGATGCTTGCCATTGCCTATCAGATGTACCTCCTCAAAATGCCATTATAAATAGTGTTGCTAAAACCAAGATAGTACCAGAACCACACTAGATTACTGATTTTTTGCAAAATCTAGTTCATCAAGACATACCTGGTGGATAAGTGTAGGTATACTAGGCCCAGATTCCTGCAGCGGTTCATGTGTAATTGTCTCATTTATCAACTCTTCCTCGGGATGTGGTTCTCCACTAAATTTGGTGTCTAAAACTCCTTGCTGTGTATCAATGTTTGTGAATCCACGAGGATCTCGATGTGGGGTCCCAACAGAATTCTCATATTCAAGCCTTGTATCAAGGTTGGGAGGAAGTGTGTCATCAATCCATGTTGCGAATTTTTCTGTTGCTGCCTCTATACTATTTCTTGAATCCTTAATTTTAACATAACTATGAACCTCCTCAAGATTGATTGGAGACTCATAGTTTTGATAAACATGTTTCTGTTGTTCTTCTGACATTGTCTCCCTAGTAACATTGCTGCTAAACTGCATTGGTTCTTGAACAGAACTCCATTTCCTCCCGCCATCACTATCAACTGATCCGGAGGAATATCTTCCATAAAACTGAGCTTTCCTTGTCCCAGTTCCCGAATATCCTTCTTCGGAAGATGTCCCAACTATATCAGATTGGTCATATAAAGATTTAGATCGTGCTCGTTGGTTCTTACTTTGCAAAAAATTCATGAGATCAACCTCAATCCTTGGTGTATATTGCTTTAGGGCTCGGCGCAAGGTGCTTTGCTCTTCAATGGAAAGGCCCAGAATAAAATTTAGGACAGATGTTGAATCAAAATGAGTATAAACAGATATAATACCAGTAACAGCTGTCTCCTTGAGTTTTGTATTCTTATCATTTGCTAGTGGCGCCAACTTTGCAAGCCATAGCTTTAGCAAACCACTTCCACTAGAAGTCTCCCCATTCATTCCTAATTTTGTAAATGAGGATATAGCAAACTCTATAACAGCAACCTTGGCCTTCGGTGAGCGCTGCTCATCAAGCGATCGCAGCAAGGCAGGAAGAATTAGATCAATACTATAAGTATTTCCTACAATTTCCAATAATGATGAACAAAGTTGCCTAATAACCTCCTTGGGATCAACCAGCCGTGAAAAGACATGTGGTAGAATTCTTTCAAGGTAACTATCAAATGGTTTTCGACAAGAAGGAACCAATTCAGTAAGTGTAGAAAGTGCCGCCTGGGCTACTTTATGATGTGGATCATCTAAATGCTGAAAAAACAACTTCATGATCTTCTCAAAATTTTGTATCACATCCTGGACACCTTTAGGCCCTTGTTGTAGAAGTTTCTTTATGTAGTTAAAAGCTGCAACTCTAGCAGACCAATCTGCACTAACACTAAGTCCCTCTGTAAGGGCATCATTGAGAGACATGAGACCATCCATATAGTTATACATTTCTCCAGCTGGTAGTTGGTTATCTTCAATACTTAATCTATTGCTCGCAGATGACCTTCCAGTTCCATACTTACGCAACAGTGGTCTCTGGAAATTTGGTATCGAATTATACTGTGAATCCTTGTGACTTGAATCCTTGTAAGGGGTATCCAGATATAGTTTTTCCATCTGTGGTTCTAATCTGAGAACACGCCTTGGTGCTTTAATGTCATTCTCTTCAAACGAACTTCGCTGATTCAACCTCTCATATGTCAGTGGAACTCTTTTTGCAGTGTAGGATGTAGTCAGTGCAGATGATGTATCATTGTTCACACCACTCAAATAAGATGTTCTGCCAACATCTATAGAAACAGGAACTTGAGAAGGTGTCACATCAAGATAGTCACCAATTAAAGCATTACCACGGGCAGCAGATTTATACATACTAGCACTGGTAGATGTTCGATTAGCGATCTGACCCATTGTAGAAGCAGAAGCAGGAAATGGTGGATCACGAGAAGATGGAGGATCAACTCCACTGCGGATAGGAAAACCAGATGTTTGTATCCTTCGGTAGCTTCCTCCCACTGAACAGGATAACTCAAATAGAAATTAGAAGGATTAAACTTAATCAGAATGCTTTCAACGAGATGTTGTATAAATTAAAGGAAAAAAAGAGGGGCAACCAAGTTCACAAATGATTCGCATTCGTGCATACCTTCATTAGCAGGATCCTTGAAAGCGGGCCTTGCAATTGTAGAACCGCTCCCTTTGTCAGAAGAATCTAATCCTCTCAACATACTTTCAATGGCACTGACTTGCTGTTTGCTAGCTTGAAGAACACTTTCAAGGCTTCTTTCAGTAGCTTGTTCAGAATGTTTTCTCTGTGGCACTAGCAAACTCCCATGGATGGGCAATGATGATCCTGATGATAAACTTGCACTACGATCCATAGCCACAATAGCAGAGGTTCCATATCCTGGGACCATTGATGTTGCCAAAGGCTGTATATTTGTGTTTGTCTGTACTGGATTGCGCAAGGGCTGTGCGGCCCTGTCACGAATTGATGGAGAAGCATATCTCTTATGAATACCACCTTCCTCCTCATTTATAAGCTGGTAAGGGTATACATACAATGCATCAAACAGATGGTTTGTAGTATTGTATTATTTGACAGAAAGTAATTGAAAGTTGAAACCCTATTATAACATAAGGTGGTTACTACTTCAGGTTTGTGTCACATACATGCTCAAATAGAAATATTAACAAATACTGAGAACAGAAAGACAGATAATTGAATAAATAATGCCACTTTCAAATCACATGCATTGCTTACCCTCTGAACTGTATGATCAAAACTTGAAAAGAGGC
This sequence comes from Sequoiadendron giganteum, assembly GCA_007115665.2. Lineage (NCBI taxonomy): Eukaryota > Viridiplantae > Streptophyta > Pinopsida > Cupressales > Cupressaceae > Sequoiadendron > Sequoiadendron giganteum. The sequence goes on from CM021102.1 coordinate 530,870,779, forward strand.
GTCGAGACCGCTCTGGCCATGTTTTTGTGAACATTCGGTAACACATCCTTGCCATTGATCGAACCTGCAAATCTAAATTGATTTTCAATGGCACTAAACTACTGTGGTAGACAAAGCTTTATACCAATGGATCTTAAAAAGTTCAAACCTTAGATACAAATTCTCATGAACAACACTAGGCTCAAATCAGGGAACATCAATAAGCCTCAACTGTCTCACAATAACTCAGCTTGATAAATACATTAGAAGAATATCTTGAACCAAAAAATGTTAAATAAACAGGAATCAACTGTCTCACAATAACTCATGATTGACTAAAAACATTTTTCATAGTCAGATTAAGCCCTTGTGAAAAAGGAAGGGCAACTAGTATAGCACCTGACTCCAGGTCTTATATTAGAAAATAACAATAAAGTACATCAAAATCAAAACTAGGGAAATTAACGCATATTACCATCCCAATCAGATTCTTTTAATAGACCTTCTCAATATAACAAGTCTTGAAAGGTTATACATACTAAATCAATATGAACTGTTATAGAGAAGATCAAAGCATATTACAGAATCAGGAAGAACTACATAAGAATAATTATAACACCTTAATTACTTTGCAATTAGCATAGTGCACTGATCCGTTTATGGTTGAGCTTTCTTTTCTGTTCATCATGAGATCTTGCACTATATTCCTTCATCCTTTGTTAAATTCATTATTTTATTATTTGGATTCCTCTCCTTATTTTTATATTTTTGGGGCCAAAAGAGTGAATTATAAGTCTAACAAAGGGATTTTGTTCAGGAATTCCAAGTAGAGTGGCAATCAACAAGCTTGAGCTGCAGCAAAGAATAGAGGGGAGGGTCAAGGTTGATCATTGTGCAAGAGTTGCAGAGGTTGAGAGGCTTTCTTGAGAGGCAGGGACCACCACTGAAAGACACTACAGTTTTGATCCTCCTCAGTACACCATTTGGCAAGACAATCTGCAACTGAGTAACTCCATCTGCAAGACAATCTGCAACAGCAGAATGTTACTCAGGACCTCTTGAAATTTAATGATCAGAGGGTGATACGGCCTCGTCCGTAGAACACGTGGCAGCAATGGTTTCTTATACAAAATCCATAGTCTTCTGCCAGATTTGCAAAATGACACTTTGATGACTTTGGAAAATCCACCAGTTCCATTTGTGCCAGATTTGCCAGAGAATAAAAATAGGCCGAAGCTCCCAAGCAAAGAATAGTAGCTGTGAAAAGAGGTTGACCCATGTTTGCCCAGAAGTCAAACAAGGAAGTAGAATGAATGATGGGCCAGTTCCAAATCCACCACCATAGCCCCCAAATACCTAAAGCAAAGAGACAATGGATGAAAAAGTGAGCAGCAAATTCTTCCTCCATACTAAATAGAAGAGATTTTGAAGAGCCTTGAAATCCTCTCTTTTTAATCCAGGCGAAACATTTGTTTTGACAAAGCAGCCATATAAAGAAATTGCATTTAGGCAAGCTGGATGTATTCCAAATTTTGTTCCAAGGGAAATCTCTATTTTCACCATTATTTAAGACAAGGGACTTGTAACCAAGAGCCACCATAGAAATTCTTTTAAAATCATTACTCCAAGAAAAAATGTTTGTTTCCTCTAGAGAGCAACATGGCCAATTTGCAAGAATGGAAGATAGGGTGGCTTGGCTTCCAATGTCCCTCATTCAAGTCCTCTCCTAGGATCTTTCCAATGATAGATCAAGGATCTCCACACCTCAAGAATGCTCTTAAAATTAGCAACAATAGACCAACCCATAGTCACAAAGACTTGGCTTAAAGGCTGTTGGAATAGGAAAAGAAGAGAGGAGCTGGGGTTGGAGATCCCAAGCATCATTCTGAAGAGAGTCCTCTGACCATTTCTAACAATCCAAAAGAGACCATTTTGACAAGTAAAGCCCCATTCTTAATAATGTTCCAAAAGATTGAGCCTTTTCCTGCCAAATTCATTCTCAGAATGTTAGATCAACAACTCTGTCCAGATATTTTGAATTAAGAATTCTTCCCAAGCCTGATCTAGATGCTTACACCACCACCAATAAAACTTAGCAGCCAAGGCTTGGCTATTGAGAACAATCTACCTAAATCCCAAGCCTCCATTCTACTTAGGCCTACACTTGATCCCAACTTGCCCATTATGAAAATCCAAATTGCCCACCCATAAGAATTTCTTGGAGAGAGCATCGAAGTCATTAAGGATGCTTTTAGGGGCAGATAAAACAAGGAACCTATAGATGGGCAGAGCCTGTAGAACAGACTCTCACAAAGTCGATCGGCTAGCAAAAGACAACCATCAAAAGGTCCAATGATCTTTCACTGAGCTCTTTGGGGATTACCAGCAAATAAGAGGATGCCAAGATATCAAACAAAAGCTACCTAATTTTAAAATGAAGAATATGAGCTATTTTTTGTTGGATGTTCCAAGAGGGTATTAAAGAAGAAGATATTGGACTTGTCCTCATTAATCTATTGTCCAAAAGCGGCCAAATAGATATCCAGACATTCCTGAGATTAATAGCTTCCTAAATCCTAACAACACCCAGAATAGTCATGTCACAAACAAATTGAAGATAAGTTTGCAAGTCTAGATACTGTGCAATAGTCCAACCATGTATGTTGCCATTGGTTTGGTCCAACTATGGATGTTGCCATTGGTTTTTTTGTCCTTTAAAACTTAAAAGTCTACCATACCATCAGCCTTGAGGATGAAGAGGTAAGGGATTAAGGTATCGCCTTGTTTTAGCCACTTGGAGGCAAAGAAGAAAGGGGAGGGGATGCCATTAATTAAAACTTAAAATGATGGAAAGCCAACACAATTCATCACCCAATCAATCCATGCCAAGTAAAAACCAAAGGCAGGCCAGAAGAATGTTCTTGAGGAATGACCATCTAATCCTATCATAGGCTTTGGAGTCTTGGACATATCCAACTTGGTAAACAAAGCTTTATCTCTATAGTGGGACATAGAATGGATGCCCTCGATGGCTATGACAATACCCTCAAGGATCTAGTGACCCTTCACAAACCCTCCTTGCTCAAGAGCATTGAGGGAATCCATAATCCTCTTCAAACAATCCACAATGAGTTTGGTAATGATCTTATACATGGCATTGCAAAGGGCAATAGGGTGGATCAAATCAAAAGAGTTAACACCCTCCTTTCTAGGAATTCAGGTAAGAACAGTTGTATTAAATGCTTCGAGCATCCACTTGTTAGACTAGGACTCTCTAACCACCTCTAAAAGATCAAGCTTCAAGATATCCTAAAATTAATATGTACGGTGGGCCTCATAAGTGACTTCATATCCAAAGAGATACCCCCATTTAGGGGTGCCTAGAATTCAGAAACATCACGAATGTCTACCAAGCAAGGAGACACCCCACAATTGCCTAGAATCAATTCTTGGTGTCCGGCGTTGCTCAACCCTAGCAAGCTCAAGTACCTCAAAAATGTTTAGGAAATCAAAACTATTATTGAACTTTCCTCTTGAAAAGTTTCCTTTCTAGCAATTCAATGTCCTTCCTCTATTGTGGGTTTTCGCATGCATGAAGCCATTTGAATCCAATCCATCAGCATGAACTAAAGCTTTTCCTTTTGCTTTAGCTTTTGCTTCGGAACTATCTACAAGAAGTTGGGAAGGAACTGTGACCATTTGTGGGCAATCTCTTTGTAAATGCCCATAGACATGACAAATGTGGCCACGAAATGGTAGGACTTCATAGTCTAATTGCTGAATCCGTTGCATGTTTCTCAATATAATCTCTAAAGAGTCAAGCAAAGGCTTATTGACATCAATTTCAACACAAATACAAGTATAAGTAGTTACCTTCACCTCCATCAAGAGATGAGGGAAACCCACGAGTTTCCCAAGGAACACAACAACGGATTTTAGAATGTGAAGTCTCTTGAACTCCATGATCAACCAAAAAAGGCAGATCCAACCAAGTATTCATGAAGGAAGCTCTTCTATATGATCAAATCCTACATGCCAAGGTTTGATAAAGAAACCCGCTTGATTGCAAAAAATAGAGCCTCCTTCAAAGGCCATACGTTGATCAGCCATTCTTGAAAAAACCACAAAAAAGTATCCACTCGGCAAGGATAATCTCCATTCCCCTCATGTTGCCAAGTTCAACAAGCCCAATTCTTCAAGAAGGGTTATGAGACTTGATTCCCAACAACTTGCAAAGCAGGCATGCACTAAGACGTATAACACATCATCCACAATTGGATTGGGATTGATGACAAGAATGGGCCAATCCTCACTCTTCTACAAGCAACCATTAGATCTTGGACATTTTTAAAATTTCTAATTGGATTTAATCTCATTCCTAGCCTACAGCAAGAAACAAATAGAATTTTCATTATTTGAGGAACAATGCTCATTAGCCTCGAGCAAATCCTTAAAAGAGAAGGGAGGGGGGGCCTCAAAAAAACGAGACCATGGCTGCCACAACCACAGCCAATCAGCTGTAAAATACAACAAAACCCTAAACCATCTGCTGCCTCAGTTCACTCACATGCAGTTGGTTCCCTTATCCCAGATTCCTCTCTTTATTGCTTTAGCACTATTTATTCAAATATTGGCTAAGTTGCCGAATCAGTACGGGTACGTGGGTACGAGTACGGGTACGGTATGCCAATTCGGCAATTTTTTTGGGGGGGGGGGTGGGTAAGTCCGTACATAAAAAATTAGTATAATTATAATTTACAATTATTATATAATATTATTATAAATTTATTATTTTATAATACTAATTTAAAATTTTAAAATTTTAAACTATCATAAATTTATAATACTAATTATATTATAATAATATATATAAATTATAATTAAAATTTAATATTATGCTATTAAATAAATTAATAATAATATTATAAAATGATAAGTAGGTGATATAATAGGACATATTATATATTAAAAATTAAAATTAAAATTTATAAGTTATAAATGTATAATAAAAATAATAAATTTATAAACAATAATATAAATAATTTTATAAACTAGTATAGAAAAGATTTAAAAGAAAAAATGACAAAAAAACAATTGAAAAAATACATTGAGAAAACACGCAGTCGGGAGATAGCGGGAGATGGCGGGAGAAGATGTCGTTGGTCCACAACCGTGCCTCAAGTCTGCAACCTCCTGCAACCTGGCAGACCGACGAAGTCACAGGGCCTGAATCGGAATAAAATCACCTTAGGGTTTTTGCACAGAAGAAAACAAGCCAAAAATGACGGAGAGAAATAAACGCCACCGTGAAAAGAGAAATAAACGCGTTTAGGTTTTCTAAGCTAAAATTTCACACGAAAACGTTGCAATAAGTTTCAAAATCCTTGAAAAACGCTTTGAAAACTCTGCAAAATAAACGCCACATCATGTAAAAACAGTAAGAAAAATGCGGATGCGTTTCAGACGTGGAAATACCGTACCCCGTCTAATTCAGCAACGATTCAGGGAAGTATCTGTTTGCAGACGTACCCGTACCTAGAATCGGCAGGGTAAAGGGCCGATTCTGATAACTTAGAATATTGGTCTTCCTATTTTTGCATTACATTATTTTATTTCAATTTTTTGTTATTTAAGCACAGTAAACATAAAATATCAATACAATTGGGCATCAAAGCAATGTATTGGTAGAGCTATTGTTGGAAACAATTTTCTAAATTTACCATAGTTCCACGAAGTTTCTCGATGGGGAAGAGGGGGGTGGGGACAAGGTGTCCAAGGGCCTAAGATTGGGGACGACGAGGGGACAATGGCACAAGGGCGACGAGGTGGTAGGGGGCACTGACGCAAATACATATGGTACTTGAAAAATTAGTTATGAAAAGATGTGCAAGGAATAAGTATAAGAATTGCAAATGAACCTTTGGCATACTAAGTAAACTTTAAACTAATAAACATTAAAAACATGGCAATGAACATTAACAATGCTGGGTAGAGGTTTGAGGGAAAATAAGAAATAAGTATAAGAATTGCAAATGAAACTTTAGCATACTAAGTAAAGTTTAAACTAATAAACATTAAAATCATTTCAATGATTGCATTGGACAATAGCAATGGTGGGTGGAGGTTTGGGATCAAGGGGCAATGCCCCTTGCGAGGGGTTTGGGAGTAGAGTCCCCAGTGGGGTCAAGGGGTGAGGTTGAGAGGCAATTTCCCTCGCAGGATTGGGGGGCAATGCCCTTGGCGTGTTCCATGTTGGATGCAAGGCAAGGTCGAGGGGCAGAGCCCCTACCACCAAGCACAAATTAAGACCTTCAAAACCTCACAAACCTTCATGACGAATGTCATTTTCACAATTTTATCACTTATTCTTTGCAACACCTTGAAGTCCCCAGGACGATTGGGAAACTCTTTGAAGTCTCTTGGACATCTCGGGGTCGTCCTAGAGTCCCCAAACTAGGTAGCGTCTCAAAAACGTGCCCAAGACTTGAGGGGCAGTGGTGGGATGGCAAGGGGATGTTTCCCCCAAGTCCCCACATCTCGAAGACGTCCCTGTCCCAAAAACATGGGGCTTTTTTGGGGGGATGCATCCTCGTGGAACACTAAAATTTACATTATCCAAAATTCAATCATGATTCCCAACCCAAATACTTTGTAGAAGCCATTAGCTTTTACTTGAGAAATTAAAGACAAAAGCATGGCAGTTTAATGGTTCACATTAGAAGTGTCCATAGAGTTGAAGGATAACGGTAACCATTCTGAAATATTATCCCTAATTGATAGAGTTGACTGCAAGGATGTCGAAAATATTGACCACTAGGAGAATTCAAAAACTCTACTCCTTTAGGATACCAACTCTCACGACTTTATAACCAAGATTGAAGCCAAGTTCTAATCAAAGAACTATGGCAAACACTAGCATTTGAGAACTAAGAAATATACGAAAACTTTCCAAAGAGTTAAAAGACTACAACTAGTTTGAAGCCAAGTTCTAATCAAAGAACTATGGCACACACTAGCATACGGGCACTACGACATATATGAAAACTTTCCAAAGAGTTAAAAGACTACCTAAACAGTATTCAAGTAGATATTCTCAAGCAAACCAGCAAACTAACTTAAAGTTAGTATCACAAAATTACAGTTTCACTACTTTGTCATTTGTATAGTTGATGATAATGATCCAATGACATGGAATAGTCTCGCCAGTTTGTTATTTCTTTGGTTGATGTTGATGACCCAACAATGTGGATCAGGCAAATGGAACAATTCTTTGAGCTATAGATTTGTTTTAAAGTTGAATTAGCATCCTTGTAATGCAGAAGGGGAGTAATAGCAACATACTAGAGGACACTGAAATAAAGAAACAGTGATCCTTATATGTGATTAACATTTGTGGGTCAAACTTGTGTATCAGCAGCGGATTATACCATACAAATCCCAAGCTTGTAATAAGTTTCAACAATGTAACAAATGAAAATATACAACATAATCAGTTAAAGGAGTTTACCCAACATGAAATTAGTCCTACTTGACATATTATCAAAACCGAGCCAGGCCTTTGCTCAATTCTATTATACATTAATTGGGATTGGGATTGACTCAGAAAATTAAATGTATAAAGTCATTCAATTATATGGGATTTAATCAGGAACAAATAGAGGAATTAAAAACACTGAGTTTATCACAGAAGTGGGGAAATCTCTATGTTCCACGACGTTTCGGGGACGGGGACAGGGGGATGGCAGGGGACGCGTTTCCAGGACGTTTCCTAAGGGGTAATTTTTAGGGGACGGCGACATACAAAATACATATATATATGATTTTTTCAAAATTTATTAATATATTAGAGAGAGAGGGAAAGAAAGATAGATATGTCGATAAATTGATAATTGATAACAACAATATCAATATGTAAATAAATCGTGAGAGTAGTACTATAACAGCATAAGAAATGTCATTAAAGCATTATAAAATTTATCACAGCAGTATCAAACATCAATAAAACCATGGTATATCAATATCCAAATGTCTGAAACATGTATCCAGAAGTCTCAAAATTCAAACATGAAAATCAAAATATTAAATACAACAGTCTATGAAATTAAGCCTCATTCGGGCTATGAATATCCAAAGACTCAGAACTATATATATTCTGACTTTTGGTCAAGGAAGATACAAATAAAGATATATTCATTAAGAAATACTCTTTTCTCAAGCTGTGAGCTAGCTATTTACTCTATATAATCATCACTTTTTTGGTTCTAAAATATTTGTCATGTGTATTGAAGAGTATCTATCTTATATCACATTAGATAAAAGTAAATTAGTAAATTACATATTGAAAAATACATCAATTAGCTACATTAGGTCCATAAAAAAAACTCCTCTCCTAAAGATGTCTTGTTTTGATTTAAACATTACATAATGTGTAACATTCAAAATTTATCCTATTCTTGCACTCTGTAGGACTTTATCAATTTCTCATACCACCTTTTGTATGATCGACAATTTGGTTATTGTTAATTATAGCTTTCATGATAATCCCTGATCTTAACGGTGGTATCAGAGTATGTAGGTAGAAGTTTAATAAGCTTTTAAGAAATCGAATTTTTTTATTGTTTTTCAATGTTTGAAGCTCTCAGCCTGTAGGTGACAGCTAGCCGTCCCCGGTATGATTGGGGACGTTTCCAACATCCCCAATCCGTACCGGGGATGGGGAACCATCCCCAAACTGCTGGAAACATTTCCTGCAGTTTCCTATGAATTTTGCTGTTTCGGGGATGGCAGGGGGACGTCCCCTTTGCGTCCCCCCATTCCGAGGACGGCAGGGGATGGGGACATGGGGTTTTGGGGCAAGGGACGCATCCCCCTATAACCCTGGGAAATCTTGTTGTCTTTGTTATTCCAAACTGATTAAATGAAAAAAACACTAATTTTCCATTTAACACGGTCCAGATAATAAAAGAAAAAAAAATTGCTTTTTAATAATAGAGCAAGAATCTAGGGGCAGCAACCCCCAGTGGAATTGAGGGACAGTCATTTTTTTAAATTATATCACTTTTAACCAAGCTCCAAACTCTTCAAAAATGGTAGGAGGCATGGCCATAAAGCACATGTATAATTATTGCTATTGATAGTCTGCAAGGCTATGCTCGGTACAGCTAAATATTGTCACATCAACAATCTTACCCAACATTCAACATACTATTTATTACACCAAAAGCTTGCAAATTGTTAATTAAGACCAAGGTTACAAAACCCACCTAAACTCGCCCAGACTCGGCGAGTCCCCAAGCAAACCAAGCTCAACAAGTCTGGGAGACTCGAACCCCAAGTACTCACCAAACTCGCTGAGTCTAGACGAGTCTCGAGCTTGGGATTCGGCCGCAATAGGCATAAAGTGGAAACAAAAAAAGAAACATAAACAATGACAATCACTTAAACTTTTTTGTTTTTATTTGTCTCCTTCACCCTAAAAGGCACTTCATTTCATTTTCATGCCAAAGAAGAAGGAAAAAAGAGAGATTTATTTATTTGCATTGAAGGAAGACCAGCAAGGAGATTGAGCAAAAATTGGTGGTTGAATCACATTTGGGCAGGTTTGTTAGCTGCTCTTGGTGCTTCTAGAGGAATCTACAAAGGATTGGAAAGAGCTCACCATTGATTTCAAGGAAGATTTAAGAGGTAGGTTTAAATTTTGAAAGTCTTTTTGTTCTTTTTAACCAAAATTTCATTTCTCTTCTACATTTCTTCTTTCTTTTTTGTATTTTGTTTTAGTGGAACAAAAAACAAACCCTAGGTGGGTTTAAGGTTTTTGTTGAACAAACCAACCCTAGGTGTTTTTGTAAAAACAAATAGTTTTATAGTTGCAAACCCTAGGTTTTTTAATATTAGTTTAATTATAAATTATGAATGTTAATATTTTTCTATTTATGTGTTATTGTAGCATTGTTTAGATTTATAAATTGTCTTTATCACAATGTCTCAAACTTCAACTAGAAATGACCCTTGTCGGAAACATGCCATTATTACCCCTGGGCAAAAGAAATGAGAGGTAACATGTTTTCATTGCAAAGCAACTATGCTTGGGGGAGGCATTAATAGATTGAAATATCATCTTGCACGTAAACGAGATTGAGATGCTAATCCATGCCCAAAAATGCCTCCTAAGGTTATGCTTGAAGTGCAAGTTCAATTGGAAACCTTTGAGCGGCAAAAAGAACTAAAAAAGAGACAAGAGAGGAGATGGCAACCATTGGTGGAGTTGGAGACACTTCTTCTTCCATTTCCTCCATCTTCGGGTGTTGGTGGTGCCAGTGCTAGTGCTAGTGCTAGTGTCAGTGGCAGTGTTAGCATTGGGCCTAAAGTTCGTGCATCTAGGTTGGATTCATATATTTTGGCACGCACTACTCCGGGTTCCCAACCATCACTTGAGAGCATGGGTTGGAACAAAGATAAACATGATGCAACCAAAAATGCAATTGGAGATTTTTGTTCTATTGCGACAATCCATTCCACACAACCATGTAATTCTTTTTTTGTTTTGTTTTAAAATATATAGCTTGATAGTTGATTCTTTGTCTCTTGAATTTTTATATTTAAAGCTATGTTGAATTCAAATTTAAATTCTCCATTTTAAAATACTTATTTTATTTTATTTATTTGTGTTAGGTCTCCTTATTGGCAAAACATGGTTGATGCCATTACTGTTTGTGCAGTGGGGTTCAAAGCCCCTAATGATGAGGAGATAAAAGGCCCCATTTTGACACAAAAGGTGGTTGATGTGAAAGCCACAATAGAAGAGCAACGACACATATGGAGAAAGAAGGGTTGCACCATCATGATTGGTGGTTGAACAAATAGAAGAAATAGAAAATTGCTCAATTTTTTGGTTTCTTCATCAAGTGATTTTACTTCCTAAAATGCATTGATTTAGTGATTAACAATCAAGATTTTTAATTTATGTTTTATTGAATCATTGGTTGTGTTTCTTCTCAGGTGGCACAATGTTCATCAAATCTATTGATGCATTGAGGAACACCAAAAATGTTGAATTCCTTTGCAACGCTTTGGAGGAAGTCATGGCTGATGTAGGTGAGGAGAATGCGGTGCAAGTAGCTATAGATAATGCAGCAAATTATGTTGCTACAAGTAGACTATTGATGGATAGGCACCCATCATTATTTTGGCCTCTTTGTGTTGCTCATTGCCTTGGTCTCACATTGGAGGATCTAAAGCATGTGTGGAGATAGCAAAAAATATTTATAAATTCATATACAATCACACATACATCCTCAACCTAATGAGGCAATTCACAAGGCAGAAGGAGTTGGCTCGTCTTGGAATAACTCGGTTTCCTACCAATTTCATCACATTACAATCCTTGCTACAATCAAAGGGAGCTTTGAGGCGCATGTTTGTTAGTGAGGAGTGGACTTCCTTATCATATGCTAAAGACCAATGCGGGTGAGGATGTGGCAAATTGGATTTTAGATGAGCAAGGCTTTTGGGTACCTACTATGAAGATCGTAAAGGTAAATGTAATTAGTAATTACTAATTCTACATTATATTTTCATTCCTATTTTTATTTTATTTGCTTATTTTGTCAACTCTTACTTATGCTAATCTTTCACAATAATTGCAATTCACATAGCCTTAGTGGTTCTCCTACAAGTTGTTGATGGGGAGAAGCTTGCAAAGGGCTACATATATGAGGGCATGGATAGGGCCAAAAAGGCCGTTAGATCCATTTATGGAGGAGTTGATAAGTGTCACCCCATTTGGGAGATCATTGGTCAACAATGGCATCTCCATCTTCACAAGCCACTACACGTACCAGCATATTTCCTCAATCCAGCATTCCAATTCCACTCTAATTTCAAGGCGAATGAGGAGGTTCTGAGTAGGCTCTACATAGTCATAGAGCGGATGATGTGTGACTCTGGTGTTGGAGCGCAAATAGTCACCAAGATTGAGATTTTTAGATTCACAAGATCTCTTTGCACGAAATATATGCAACCCTACTAAGTTGACATTGCAGCCAGGTAAAAATTTATTAAGGGCATAATATAAGTTTAAAAATTAAAACTTTTCTTTTTTTTCTATTATTATTAAATATTGAAAGTTAAATTTGGACAATGAGATTGACTTTTTTCTTTTTCTCATCTTAGATGCACAGTGGGAAAGATTTGGTGCTAAGGTACGAAATCTTCAGAGGACTGCAGTTAGAGTGTTGAGCCAACCATGCAATGCTTCAGGTTGTGAGCGCAACTGGAGTATGTTCGAACACAAATACTCCAAGAAGTGCAATAGATTGTTAGAGCAAAGGTTGAATGATCTAGTTTATGTTCATTACAACCTTTTCCTTCGACATAGACAAATTTTGGGCATTGACTTATCACCATCAGACTAGAGGAGGTTGATCCACAATCAGATTGAATCACTGAGGCTGAGGATCCTATCTTTAGCGGTGAGGACCTTGATTGGGTTGACCAGGTGGATAGAAGTAGTAGCCATGGCAGAGGAGGAGGGTAGGGCATGAGCAAACACCTTGGATGTTGATGTGAGTGTCACTAAGACACAGGCAAACATCATGGCTGCATCATCATCCAAAACCTATCTTAGACGCCTATGTAGGAGGGTCGAGTCATGCATGCTCCTCTAAGCCATAGACTTCTAGCTTTTGTTTTGATATTTGTTTGGAACTTTTCACGCCATGGATTTCATATCCATGAGTATTGAATACATTTGACAACATTTATAAATCTAATTGTGTTACTATTGTTATTTCCTTCAAGTAAAATTTGTGTTTATACTTTTGTCATCGATGTATGTTTGTCTATGTGATCAAAGTAGTTTCTATTTGATGAGGTTATTGTGTCCTTAAGGTTTATTTATTAAAGGGTGCATGAAACAAGTTTTAAATCCTTAAAATCTTTGAATTTCTTGGGTTTTTCAATTTGTTGAGTTTGGTCACCAAGTTCGAGTCTAAGTCAAAAATCAACTTGTCGAGTCTGAGGCGAGTCCAAGTCTTGTAACACTGGTTAATACACAAGCATCAACCAATTGTATTTAATCCTTGCCACTAAGAATATATGACCATCAACATCTACAATTAAATTTGTCGAGTTTGGTCACCAAGTTCGAGTCTAAGTCAAAAATGAACTTGTCGAGTTTGAGGCGAGTCCAAGTCTTGTAACACTGGCTAATACACAAGCATCAACCAACTATATTTAATCCTTGCCACTAAGAATATATGACCATCAACATCTACAATTGAGCCCTCAATTGTCCCTACTTCCTACCAATAAATGTGTCATTACCACTACATGAGCAAGAGGTAGATACTAAAACAATACTAGAGGAAGACATAAAAAATGAACAAAAAGAGAGGTGGACTCTACTTATGCAAGTTCTACACAGAAAAAGACAACAAAAAATGTTTACACTAAAATACTACTAGCACTAGATGCAAAAATAGAATCACAAACTATAACTATAACACAATAAAATAAAAAAGAACAATGGATTTAATGAAAAATATAGTTTACAATTCAATGCTTTGGCACAAGGAGCCTTGTAACATCAATTTCCTTACCACAATATTCATCTTGATATTTATTAGACCAAACACTTGTAACATGATAGTTAACACACAACCGTCACCCAAATGTTTTTATTATTTTATCATCATTGCCATGGATATATGACAATCAACACGTCTAACATACACATTACAATATAAACTGTGGAGAGAAGAAATTTGTCAATCTTATCATACCATGCATGAGGTTCCTACATCAACCATTATAAAGGCTATTAAATCCTAAACCCAAGCTTCATGTCTCCTTTTGACAGCTCCTTATAGATTTCTTCTTTTAAAATACCATTAAGGAACTAACATACACATCAATATGATGCATGTCAAATCCAAACCTCATTGCAAGAGCTAGAAGAATACACACTGATTCTATCTTGGCAACACGTGAATAAGCACATAGTTTGAGGACTCTGCGAGTCCTAGAAAAGACTCTTGGGACTCGCGAGTCCTAGGGCTCGCCAAGTCGACTTGCTAAGGACTCTCGAGCTGAGTCCTGGAGAGTCCATGCTAGGAATCTTGAGTCCTAGCGAGTGACTTGCGCAGGTCCCAACTTACGACTCTTGGCATCGCCTAGAAACAATGAGTATGAATGTTTAAAACTTGTGTTTTGTTTTTTTTTTTCATTTGAAAGTTTGAAACTATTAGTATGAATGATGAAATTTCAAATATTAAGTGTGAAGATCATATAACGTGTAATATTTGAATTATGAGAAATTGATAATCAAATTAGGCTCTTATGTTCTCTAACTGCATTAATTTACTTTATTTTTTTGTAAAACTACGGTTTTCTTCTTTGCAGAGTCCTAGCCCAGTTTTTTGCCGAGTCCTGAGTCTGAGTCCTATTTTGGGCTGCTGAGTCCACGCCAGGTCCGAGTTTTCAAACTTTGAATAAGCATCCCAATGGTCAAACCCCTCCTATGAAATCCTTTGGCTAAAATGCTCTAAGCAAATCATTCAAAAGTGAATTTTTGTTTGTTAATCCACTTGCATTTCACAATGTGTAATGTCCACTTTTTAAGGTTTCCTTATTTGGTCGTTCATGCTATCTTTCGAAATCTGTGTCTACTTATTCAAAGGAGTATATTGGTATTACCAATGAAGTTTTTTGGGTTTTTTTTTGGACCTTGGTGGGCAAATTTGCTATTTTTAGCAATGTCTATTTTTAGTCACTTACTAGTGCATCTTAGTTTGGGCCAATTTAGAGTTTGGACACACTATTTTTAGCAACTTGCTATTTTTAGTAAGTGTTATTTTGGGCACTTGGTCTTGGCAGCAGTGGAGTGCAGACTTTCTATTTTTGGTAGGCGTGAGTTCTCTCAGTGATTGGAATCAATATTTGTTTATTTGCCACTTAAGTTTATACAGTTCTTATTTTAAGTAAGTGAGAAGGGCATGGGTTATAAGAGCCCCCCTTGGCCTAGTAGAGTAAAGTTGTTTTCAAAAAGTGAACAATGTTATCTCATGTTGACGCCTAAAAAGAAGGCTATATTTCATATTTTTAAGGCTTAATATTTGCCTCCAAAGGTGGACGCCCCCTTTGGAGAGAATTTTATGAAATTTCAAAAAGATTAAGTTCAATGTAAATTTTGGAGAGCTAGACAGGGGTGTGGTCTTTTGGAGGGAAGAGATGAGTTTGAAATTGTGTTGCCCTAATTTCCCCCTCTTTATCTATTTATTCTCTTTGGAGCTCTCATTTGGGTATGAGAACTTTGCCAACTTAAGGAGACTCTGCTGGATTGTTTCCAGAATTCATCTACTGCTGGTTGAGGATGAAAACCCTCATCTCTAGTTGCTGGTTTTGGTGGTGAGAGATCCACCCTAGCTGGTTGGGTGTTTTCACACAGGAAACACATTGATTTTCACAAAGTTTTGGGATTTCAGGGTTTCGAAAGAATGAAGATTTTTGAGGTAAACTGATTGCAGATATATCTGAGTTTTTGGTGTGGATTTTGGTTTGGTTTTAGCATGTTCTTTAAGCAGATTGCAGGAACCTTTGGGTCTGGCCGTACCATTTGTGGCCTTAGTTGGCCGTACATCATATTTTGTGCAATTTTTGGTGATTAGTCTCTTGAAATTCATCATATCAGACCTGGAGATATTCATTGGGGTTGGGCAATCAAGCTTGGAGTCATTTTAAGCCTGTGTTATCAGTGGCACGAAATTAAAAGCAGGTCATATCACATTGCAGGATGCCTGGACATGGGCGTGAGTCTTCCCAGATCAAAGGCGCTTGGGTTTTAGGGGCAATTTCATCACAATAGGTGGCGCCAGGCTTGGTATATCAGTTTCAGGTTGTTTGGGCATGGTTTCAACACAGTCTGAAGAAGTTTTGGTAATTTGTACCCAGCCACCTCTGCCTCCAGCACCCAGGTTTATGGTCTGTGCATAACTGTAATCATTTTGCAGCCCTTTTCTTTCATATCTCTTCCATGGTTGAGGTGACTGCTGGTATTGATGGATGTTTTTTTTTACAGTGAATTCATTACAGAAGGTTTGGAGTGGACTTTCAGTATAATTTCATGGAGGTACTTCTCTTCTATTATAAACATAATCTATTGGCTGTTATATTGAATGTTATTAGAGTGATTTGGACATCTCATAATCATGTAATCAGCACTGGAAATGAATGTAATCAGATTCTTCAAAAAGTAGTAGCCGAGTTTATCTATGATAGTCTCCATTATCTATGTTCATTGATATGCAAGATATAAAACATTGATTTAAAAATCCCAAAAACATTAGGAAACAAATACTGGATTTCAATAAGTTTCCACCTCATGAATCACTTCGTAGGCAACACTCGTCATATGATTTCAGTTCATCAAAACAACTTCATGTCCTTTTCATAGACTTTTCACTTCCGCTAAAATAGTAACTAGAGGAACTACCACTAGAATGTAAAAATCATAGTTATCAAGAGCTTGGTACTCACACCAGTATGGGAGTCAGGGTTGGGTACAACTTACAAGTATGTCATTACAGGTACTTAGAGACCAGAAAAAAAAAAAATTAGAAATAAATATTAAACATTGTATGCAAGTTTTTTAAAAATGAAAAAATACAAAAAGAAAAAAGAAAACTAACAATTCAAAGTACATAAGTATTGAATATTGTATTGAAATTGATGATCAACATAATGGCATATACAATTAATTTGTCAAGTTTTAAAACTACGAGTTAATAACACATGAAGACCAATATGATGTCAAGTCCCTTAGATCAAGAATACATATAAAGTAATGACACATAAAGACCAATATGATGTCAAGACTCTTGGATCAAGGGAACATATTACACTTTGGAATACTTACTATGAGTATAAAGTATACATTTAAAAAGAAATATAAAGTATAAATTTAAAAATAACTAAAGAGTATAAATTTGAAATCTAAATTTAATAGCACAAAAAAATATACTTTGTCATGCTATTAAATTTTAAATTTAAGTATTTATAGAACTCAGCAAAATTCTAAAAAAAAATTTAAATAATACATGTAAACAATAGAACTTAAAAAACGTAATACTAAAGACTAATATTAAAATAAGTAAAAACTAAACACTAAAGCTAAAAATGAAACCATAACTAAAAAAATACAACGTTAAACATTAAACCTTAAAAACTAAGACCATATGCATCACATTATAAAAAAATTCAAAATGCAAGTGGCAATATTAATTAAAAAACATTCAGAATCCAACAATTAAAATGATTTGAAGATGAGGAGGAAGAGGACAAGTGGAATGGAGCTTTTGTCAACAAGCATGAAGAATTGCTGCTGGATCTATGGTTTGATGCCCATTTGAAGGAAAATTTGAAGGATTCTATGGCAAAATGTGTGGCTGCTAAGAAGGAAGTCTCCCATGTCTCAGTAGGTACATCAACGGTGGTTGTGGATCAATGCTCTCCTATGGTCTACAGCTTGCAGAAAGGTTGAAACGTGGGTTTCTCCTCCCACCCCGAGTGTAAGGCTCAACGCAAGTTAGCCCCTGTCGATGCATTATGTAAATGTTGGGGGTGACTCTTTCCTTGGTGGTGTTGGGGTAGGTGTTTAACCCCACAAAAATCTTGTGAACATTGCTAGTATTTTTTCTTCGTTAAGGTACATGCTTGCTCCCTTGGGGAGAAAGACAAATCTGCGATGCTGATTGTGTATGGGGCTGGCATTTTTTCCACTTCACTAGTAGGGGGCAGTTTGGTGTGGGTGCTACAGTGCCTCTTGTTGTTGATGGCATAGCTGGTTCTAATATTCTGTTGGCTATGTCTTCAAGAGCAGATGTGGTCATTGATGGGCAGAGTTACTTTGCTTATCCCTCTCCCTTGCCACTTACTGAGGGTACTATGAGTCTTCATCTGCAAATTCCTAATTCTCTGGTTCACAGGGCTTCCTCCACGCTGAAGTTTTCTTTCATTAGGAGATATTTTGGAGCCATGCCAAACATTGACATTTTCAGGGATTGGGCCAAGAGAAAGTGGAAATTTTGAGACCATTTTGAAATAGTTGCCATAAAGAATGGCCTTTTTCTTGAATTCATTCTCAACCCATGAAGATTGTGCTCGGATCCTCTTGCAGGGTTCATAGTTTCTAGGCAGATAAGCTCTCTTCCTGAAAAAATGGGACACTGGTTTCAATCCTGAGAAGGAATGCATCAATCAAGTTCCTTTATGGGTGAGACTACCATGCTTAGTGATGACGTATTGAGAGGAGGTGTTGGTGGGCATTGCTAGCACTTTTGGTCGACTCATTGCCATTGATGAGGTCACCAAATCTTGCAAATGTCTGTTGTATGCTAGATTCTGTGTAAATACTATGATGGATTTGGTTCTCCCATCTGCTATAACTTTGTCTTCCAATTTTGAGGTATGGAGGCAAGAGATTGTCTAGAAAGATTCTTCTATCAAGTGCCAAAAATGCCACAAGCTTGGCTACTCAGTTTACAGTTGTTCAAACATTAGGAGGGCAGCATATTCTTGGAAGGAAAAAACAATATGGATCCTTTTGCTCAACCTCAGAGGTTGTACCTGTGATGAGTTGTATCACAGATGGTGACCATTCTTCGAAAACCCATGAAATTAATTGTGCCCTATCCTGAATTCCTCTTTTGGCTCTGTTGGAAGGGGTTTTGAGTTGGCTAGTCAACTGCAGAAGTTGGTGGATGTGGACATGGTTAGTACTTCACCCATTTCACTTTCCAAATGCAAGGAAAAAAGGATGTCACCTTTGGATGAGACGTCTTTTGATTCAGGAGCAACAACCAAAAAAGGGAATGTTCTACTTCTTACTGAGAAATCAAGAATTTATGGTTCATTGGTTAGGCCTGGCGGCCGTATTCAAAGCGCTTTGGAGCATTTTGGTGAGCTTCTTGTTTTCTTTTGGCCCCTAGTTGGCTTTTTGTCTTCGTTGGGCAGCTCTACAGTTGTTGTTTGTTTCTAGCCCTAGGGCTTTTACTTCCTTCTTGTGATCCTCCACTTGGATACTAGGCTTCATTGCTATATCTTTTATGTTCCATGTAAAAGGTTTTGGGATCTTTTCAAAACCCTCTTTTTACCCCTAACAAATAAAATTTAGAACGATTTGAAAAACATTCAGAATACAACATTTAGAAGGATTCAAAGAATGTTGAGGGCACACTGTAAGAGGATTGATGGAGCAAGACAGTAAGAAGGATCCAATACTGCTCTTCAAAAATCAATAAACAAATCTCAAAAGAAATTGCTGTCTAAGATATCAGACACTGCCAAATCCCAAAAAAATCAATCGCCAAAAAACATGCCTTCAGAAATCACTGTCAGAGAAACTGCAATGTCAATCGGAGAATAAGATCACTCTTATAAAATACATTTCTAGGGTTTTAGAATTTCATTTTCACTTTCAGGGATTTTTAATAGATTTTGAGAGAGATCGCAAGAGACATCATGGAAAATGTCAGGAAGAAAAAGTGTTGTGGTTTCATGTCTTTTCAAAAATTGCTACCTTTACGTAAATACAATTTGTTTCCAATAAAGCTTTCATTTACATTGCAAAATCATCTTTGCTTACTCAATTCATTTTCCTTTGCTTCAATATAACACATTAAGTTTCTTTAATTTAGTGCATGTTGTCCATAGGATCAAAATTTTAGTGTCAATTAGCCGATAGGAATTCCAGAGCTGCTACATTCATTTTGTTCAAGACAAAAAGCTAAGTTAAATGATGGTCAATTTTGCATTGGAAGGACAGCTTTTAGAGCCCATCGCAATCATGAAATGAAACGAAAAACAAGAAAATATTTTAAAAAGAGAACAACCAAGATCAGTTGATAGGTTAAACAACCCTTCAAAAGGAAAAGGAGATGAGATGACTGTCATCAGAACCCACACCTCACTTATTGCATCCCCTACACAGCACTTTATGAGGTCTTCATAAAGATCAGCTGCACGTTGTATTTCAGGAGCATCAGCCCAATATTCTAGGACCAGTAATGCATACTCACAACACCTGTAGAACAAGAAAGAATATATATCATATTCTAACTCCAAAGCATTACAGATGCAACAATTTCTCATGTACATCTCCTCAAAAGTGCTTCTACCTGGCACGGAGAGCAGCATTGCGATCATTCTTGGCAGTATCAGCAATGCGAGGAAGAATACGAGAAACTTTGCAGTTGCGCAGCATCTGAAAGACAAAAATTGATACATTTTAAGAAATGGATCACAAATAACACATATATGAAATACAATAAGAAAAAACATTCACCATATATGTTCATATAAGAGCAGCCCTACCGTCTTTATGCAATTATCGGCAGATTCAGCGATAACAAGGACTGTTATGACAACAAGTTTGAAAAGAGCCTGGCAAAAACAAAGGAAAAAAGAAGATTAGAAAAGCTATAGTAAAAGTTATCAAGCTATCATCAATGGATAGAAGTTAAAACAAGCAATTAGAGAAAAGTTAAATGTTTATTTAATAAAAAAATCAAAAGTGCCATTGAAATTAAAATGTAAGATACAAAAGAAAAAGAATTGCACTTACAGGTATAAACAATTCAGCACAAGCCTCAAAATCTCCCAAAAGCTCTTTCGACAAAAGGCTCAACAAATGGCATGCCTAAATGAAGTTAGAACTATTATTAGTATTTAAATATGTAGTGGATGTGCAGCAGCATCAATTTTCAGAATTCAGGTAACTGTGTATTCACCAAAATGGAAGTTTATGAACATGGATGTAATAGAACATGTAACTAAAACTATAACAAATAGATTAATAAATAAACTGCGAAATCCATGATTTGCTAATTTAAACACAATCCTGCCTTCCAACCATCTTTTGCATTTTTTAAATGTATCATTAGTAATCATTCATTTTCATTGTATTCTGTTATGTGTTTGATGCAGGGTGTATTCCATCTATCATATATTCGTATACGATGTTCATACTCAAACTATATTTCCACAAAATTCAAAATCAAGAAATGTATTCTAGTGAATATCCTACAAGGATCTCTTTTGGTCACCAAACATAGTTGTTTGCAAATAACCAGCAGGAAGCAGACTATTTTCATATAATTTCAGCCATAGAAATTCAAGCTTTTACAGTATACGGATTAAATGACTCTTACGGAATCAAAAGCATGGTGTCTTTATTGTCTGATGATTTGTCTCTCTCTAAAGGACCCATCATTAAGGATAAGTAAACCAGTGCTTCAGAATATGAAGCAGATATTAAGTCTCATAAATATGCTTTCAATAATGACGGACATAGGAAGTGGTATAGGTTAGAAATATAATAAAGCATGGAGAAAGATTGGAGAGAAAATAGGGCGGGGTTGACTGCAAGATTAATTAATCTATTAAGTAAATAACTAATTAACCGATAAAATAATTAATATAAGGAAAGAAATAGAATAGATAATAAAGAAAGATTGGAAGAGGATAGTGAGGCTGAGTGGGTGATCTCCAAGAGTAATTAAATCTTTTAGTAGATAATTATCAAATTAATTAATTATTAATCATATAGATAATTCATGAAGTCCATCAGCTTTCCAAATAATTTATCTCTAAATTCGCCCAGTACATTTAGCTTTTTCCAAGTTCATGCATTAAAGGCCAAGTTACTGAAACCAGTATTAATTCAGGTTAAGGTTCAGCAGTTCAGTTTGCAGATTTCGTCCCAAACAAAAATTAGGGTTGGATTCATTTTGAGTTCGTCCATACAAAAACTGAAAATCATATAAAAACTATAAATATATACATATTTACAAACTAATAATTTAATAACAAAAATATACACATTTCTTCATATTATAAACCTTATACAATATTAATAAAATTAATATATTTATAATATAATAATATATTATAAATAAAATTTATATTAATAAAAAACTAAATAAAGTTTATATTTTACCATCGTAATCTCCCGTAGTATATGAACTACATAAATAAATAAAATTTAAATAAGCAAATAAAGTTTACAGTTTAAACTTCCAGACCACACTGCCCAATGCTCAAACCAGCACGCACTATTGATTGAAATGGAACCAATTGGATTACTAGAACTACAGGTACACCATTCCCTCCGCACTGCTTTTGTCCAATTCTGCATGTGAGCTAAACCTTTCCTCGCCAAGAACTCTCCCTTGTGTGCATTTTTTCCATGGTCTTATGAATAAATCTACAGATCAGACGTGTGAGTAGGAGAGCAACACGTGAGCAAGAAGGCAACACGTGATTGGGAGGGCAAAGGCCGCAGCAAGCAAAAATTCTGCCCAGCAATTTTCCATTTAGGGGAACAGATTTATTTTATGCATCCACAAACAATTAAAAAAATGTCAAAAAAACGTCTGTGTATTGAAGGTTCTGTAAATTTCACAGGGTTTGACATGGGTTTGTTCAGGACAAACCCACAAGCTAAACCAAGACTAATGGCCGCACCCCCACCTGCACCGGACCAAGCTCCAACTACGGAGCAGATCATACCCAGATCCAAAAGGCAGCAGGGACGAACCACTAACATAGATTAAAGGTATTAAGACTAATTGAACTTCCAACCACCATCTCTATTGAATTATTCAGCTAATTTTCTGTTTATATAACATCCCTTAATCTTTCGGCCTTCCAATAGCTCTCTAATGCTAGAATTTGTGCACACTCAATACAGATGGGGCCCTTGTTCTGCTTACATTTAATATGTTATATGAGAGAAATAGGATCAGCCTCTTCTATACATGACCCCACTGTTGCAGTATACCTTGTATTTAACCATGGCTTCCTTAGAGCAGAAAACTTTTGTAGAGCCATATATTTGTATTTAAAGCGACATGAAACTTAGCTTGAATGAAAAAACAAAACATTGGGCACGACTCTTCTCTAAAGGCAAATCCTAAACTTGTTGATTTGACCTTGGCTTCACTCATTTGAAACTTAAGAATACATGGTTTTGTGCTTATAGCACCATATCTTTACTTCCATTAACATTTGAAAGCTTGTATTCTAGTAAGATCTGGGCACAGACCTGTTATAACTTATATGCAGTCTTATTAGTGAGTGGAAACTATGGTAGAATTAAACAACACAGTTGTAGATGTGGTTTGTGGACTGCAAAAAAATAAGAGATCTTCAATTGAGCATTGCAGATTGCTTGTCATTAGTAAGATTTATAGTTGCCAGGAAACTCCATAATGGGAACATAGACAACGTACCAGCCCCCGTACCCAAAATTTCCGGTGAATCATTTACATATAAAATAGACATCTCCTTATTCATTTAACTCATGTACCCTAATTTGATTGGCATCCCCATCCCCGTACCAGTAACAGAACCCTGAGTCTCCCGCTATCTATGGTAAGATCTTAAACTGAAGTAAAAAATATGAAACTATCTTCAGATATCAAGTTTAGAGTATTTGGACATGATAATAAAATATATAAGGGTTGTTCATACAAGAAATATGAAACTAATCTTCAGATATCAAGTTCAGAGTATTTGGACTTGATAATAAAGAATATAGGGATTGTTCGAAGACCATTTTGGTGACTTTTAATTGAAAATACATATCTTGTATGGTGTAACATATCACTTAATTAAGAGTGCTATGAACTTGGAAACATTGAAATTTAGTAGTGTGTTGGTCTGACTTGATACGAATATGATTATTTTTCCTACTGTTGGTTGTTGACTAATAAGGAAAGGTCATTGTGTAATTCATATTGCTTAAAAGATACTATATGCTATACTTGGAAGCCACCTGTATGAAATTTACATCTTATCTACCACAACTGTTGGTATACATTATAATTTTTACCATGGAAATCTTGTCTGAAAATTGTCTTTGCTGTTTTGGCAGAATTGTTACTGGCATATCAGAGTACACTCTTTATTAGATGATGCAAGAGCATCTTGGGGTTTGGGCAATCAGCATCAACCGAAGAAAAAAAAATCAATTTTGTATTCGTGTTTGTGAACAAAGACCTTAGGCTGCTATGGTACTGAAAATATCAGGGATTTTACTTCTGAGCATTTTTAAATATTATTTATGATGTGGTTTGGAGCATCCCACTTAATGGGAATCTTGGAGATCCTCTCTTGCCACATAAATTGATTCTTGATAGGTTATGATGCCTCTTCAATAAATGGGGTTATACATGACAGTATCTATGACATGTAAGTGGATCTATGATGCATCATAGGTCATACAGCATACTTACATGCAGATGAAATCTTTGACTCTTCCAAATTGATCCTTGGGACTGGAGTGTTTCAACTAGCTAATTTTAGCCGGGTGTACGAGAAATCAAGTAAGCATCTATATAATGCTTGGAAATTGAAGGATAGGCTAGCTTTCAGAGAGACGATTAGTAGATAGCAAGAAGGCGAGTGGACTTTTTTTTTTGCAGGTTGCGAAGGTGCTCAAGCATGGAGAACAATGGTTGTCGGCATGTGGCATTTGTTGCATGTATTGGATTCAGGAGGTGTCACATGTTTGTGTCATTTTGCAGCTTGAAATGTTGTATTTGCAAGGGGAAACTCTGTCAAAATTTCCCCAGATTTGGTGTACATGTTGTTGGGTAGAAATCTTAAGTCTTGTGGAGCAAATGTTTGCAATGGATCATGATTTTTTATACAGAAAAGAGTTGTAATAACATTAAGCGTTCTTAGATGCAGGTTTTGTTGTAGTCTCTAGGGGAGACTTTGTCAGATTTTCCATAGAATCCATGCATGTATGTCTATCTTGTGACTTGAATCAATCAAATCAGATACACTATTGAGTCAATCTTTGTGTAAGTGTGAATTGGAGATGTTGCATGTGTTTACATTAGATTGTTGAATTCTAGTGGGCGCGTCTTTGGTGTTGACTGCAACGACAAGGCTGCCGTTCATTTACCCCGCTATCCTTGACTGCATCAATGTTAAATTACTTATCTTCCTATGATAAAAACTAATTCTGTGATCAATGAATCCTTGTATGACCATTCTACTGGGATACTCTTTTGTTTATGGTGATGCCTCAATTCAAAGGCTGGAGATTTATAATCTTAATCTTCATCAACCATTGATTGGATATGATCAAAACTTCATTGATAATGGACATTTATATAGATATCAAGCCAATAGACTGGATATATTCTTGTTGTTATCTTCAGTATGCCATATACATTGATTTATAATTTTATATTAAATCTCTTAAACTGATTCTTCTACTAGGAATGCTGATCAAATAACACTCAATGGATAACAGGAATTCCTTTTAGTGATTACCTGAGGTCTCATGGATCTTCCTTCCTAACAGGGTCATGGATCTTGAGGGGCTACCAAGATTCATGGTGATGGATTAAGGACAAGTTCTATAATGATTCAAACACCAAACACTGAATAACTTCATCGAGTTTTGGGGTTGGAGCTATTTTTGTCTTTGGCCAAACAATTTTGTTTAATTAAGTCCATTCATTAATTTTTTGTTCTATTGCGGTTCTGCTTAAATGATTGTGGTTGTGTGATACACATTACATGTTGCTTGGGAATCATTTCTATTTATGTTCTCTCTCTTCTATTGGATTTTATCTATTAAATCCAACATTAAAAGAAGGAATACATCCCATTAGGGATTGGGTTAGTAAGAGAGTCACATGAGCTCTGTGGTTGGTGGTAAAGCACTCCCATAAAACTTTCTATCCCAGATTACATGGAGATAATTACTTGTAACACTTGACTCAGTCCATTATCTTCAGTTGTGTGGCTGAACCCAGCCCTGCTGAAGCCAAGGAGAGGGAATCAGTGAACCACCAAACCAAAACCTCAAATCTGAATCTGAACTTGACCCTGAACCAGCAACTTAGCTGCTTTATGATGTTGGCTTACATAAGAACCTCAATTTACATGTAAAAACAGTAGCATCATTACTCAATCAAGTAGGATCAACGGACAATAACCAATATGGTTATCAGCTCTTTTATAATTTTATTTCAAGATCTGTTGCCTCATATCTCATAGTGGCCCATTTTATTTCATAAAGTGAACCAATTCCAAATATTTAGAACCACAATATGATATCACAAAATATGAGCTTCATACCAGGATAGCTCATTACATAACATCACAAAAAAATAATGGCATACGACTAGAGCTTACTCAAATATTTTTAATTAAAGTTGCTCTAAGAGAGTAGAGTTAAAACATAAAAGGAAGAAATCGCCAACTTTCTTCACCTTCTATTAGCTATTTTTATGTTATATCAACCTTCAGTCTTGCTCATTAATTATTTGCTTTCCATATATTGTGTTTCCAAAGCTCACAACACAAAGCATAGCAATGTTTCACTAGAATACTTGTTAGAATGTTATATTCTTGATATTTAATGGTCAATGCATATATAGTGTTTCTACTGTTGCTACAGTAGTTTGCTATACTAGTCGGCTATTAGACATTTAATGTCTATAGTTGTATTTTCCTTTTATATATTATGTAATTTCTTTTCATGTTAATGTATGAAAGCTTTTTACCATTTCATGGTATCAGAGCCATAAAAGAAACCCTAAAAAATTTGTGGGCTTAAAAAAAAAAAAAGAAGTTATAATTCGAGTTTTTTCTGTGTTAGGGTTTCTCAAATATTTTTCGTGGCTTTTTGGGCATTCGCGCGCGCAACCTTTCTGATGTTCGTGGCCGTATTTCTCTGCTGTTTCTGGGTGTGATCTTTTGGTCGCGCGACTGCAGACCTGTCTTTTTTCTGGGCGACCCTCTCTGGCTCGCGCAACCTCTGCTGGGCACGTTTTTTCTTCAACCAGTGCGTTTTTTTTTTTTTTCCTACAAGTTCACACGTGTTTTTTCGCGCATCTTCGACCCCTCTACAAGTTTGTGCGTTCTCTTTTTCAGGCCCGCAAAACCCTCCTACTGTGTTTCTATCCGCGCAATCTCTGCAAACGTGATTTCCATTCTTTTTCTAGGCGCTTTCAAGTCGCTTTTTTTTTTTTTGTTTTTGTCCGCACGTGACCTCCTGCGTTTTTCTAGACGTGTTTCTGGTCGCGATTTTGGACCTGATCTAGACGCCATCCTTCTGGCCGTGATCTACAAATTTCTAGGTGCATTTTTTCTGTTTTTTTTAAGATTTTTTTTTAAAACGTGACCTGCACCTAGGGTTTTGGGATTTTCTCCTTCATCTGAGGTCAAAAAAAAAATTTCAATCACAGATTCCTTGTGGGTTTTTCGTAAGCTCAACTGGGTTGTCGTTTTTTTTGGGTACCTTGATTTTCGTGCCTCGAGATTTGTGCCATTGGGTGTTGACGAAATTTTATGGGTATTCAAAACAATTTATGGGTTTTCAGCATTCTTATCTGGGTACTCTTCAAATCTTCTAGTTTTTGTCCTCAACGTACCTCGAAATCCGTGCTAGGGTTTCATCTTTGAATTTGTGCATTTTTTTATTTTCGTTTTGCCTTCACTAGTTTGACCTTAGGGTACGTGATGGCATCTCTGACGAACATAATGCTCGAAAGCAGCCAGAAGTTCAACGGGAAGAATTACAACACCTGGAAGCAACGCATGATTACGATCTTTGAATATCGTTGCCTTGATCAAATCGTTTTGGGGAACTCGTCTCGTCCCATTGTAGTCGGAAAGGACCAGGACAAATGGGATGAACGCAACCGGGAAACCATCATGCTCATCAAACTCTCAGTCACAAATGAGCAGCTACCTCAGGTACCGTCTGGCAAAACTGCTCCAGAAATCTGGGATCATCTGAAGGCCCTTCATGAAACCTCCGATAAGAGCAGAGCGTTCTTTCTCAAGAACATGCTCTTTTCCATCATGATGGATGAGAAAATGTCCTTACAGGAACATCTCACGAAGATTAAGGACATTCGTGATCAATTGGAGGCGATTGGTCGAACAATGGAGGAAGAAGACATGGTCGTCATTACTCTAAAGAGTCTTCCGCGTTCATATGAGCACTTCATCAAGACATTGAATATCACCTCCACCAATGTTGATCTCAAATTTGAAGATCTTTGCAACAAGCTCTTGCAGCAGGATCGATGGCGACAACAATTTGGAAGCAGTACTAGTTCAACCTCCACAGAGCAAGCGTTCTCTGCCAAACCTTTTGCTAAGAACAAAGGGAAGGCTCAATCTTCTCAGCCGAAAGGCTCTAGTTCTTCTCAGGACAGCAAAAAGAAGAAGAACGTTCAGTGCAATTATTGCCACAAATATGGTCACATAAAGGCTGATTGTCAAATTCGGATGGCTTTTGAACAAAAGAAGCAGGGAGGGTCTCAACAAAAGGCAAATGTCGCGGAGCACACCGAGCAAAAAGAGTCTGCATTCTATGCATTTATGGCCAAGCGAACTGCAAATCCAATCCAATCTTCTACTTGGTATATTGATTTTGGGGCTTCTCGGCATTTTACTCATCGTCGAGATTGGTTCACCAAATATGAACCATTCACTGACTTGGTGATCTTTGGAGGCGGCGAAGAGTACATAGTTGCTGGTAAAGGCAATGTTCGGATTCACTCTGGAGGAAGAAATTTACTCTTTCTTGATGTCTACTATGTTCCCGGCATGGAACATAATCTTCTCTCCGTCAGCCAGATCATGAAGCATTCTCCTCAGTTGGATGTTATTTTCAGTTCGTCCACCTGCAGCATTGTTGATAAGGCGACACGTACTACGATTGCTATGGGACTTGAGGATCATGATCTGTATAAACTTGTTGATTCCGGTGATTCTCAAGAACACGCTCTAGCAGCCAAGAGTACTTCCATCAGCAAACTTTGGCATCAACGTTATGGGCACTTGAATGTGCACTATCTCTCTCAACTGTCTCGGGAGGGTTTGGTTGCTGGTCTACCTAAGATCCAAACTCAAAATCATGGAATTTGTGGAGCTTGTCAAGCTGGAAAGCAGCATCGAACACCGTTCTCGGATGGTGATTCTTGGCGAGCCTCCAAGGTACTTCAATTGGTTCATGCTGATGTTTGTGGACCAATGAACACTCCATCTGTTACTGGGTCCAGGTACTTTTTACTTTTTGTTGATGATTTCAGTCGGAAAATGTGGGTGTAGTTTTTGAAAAACAAATCAGATGTGTTTAGTACATTTCAGCAGTATAAGGCCTTGGTTGAGAAAGAATCAGGTTCTCACATTGTTACTCTAAGGTCAGATAATGGGGGGGAGTTTTGTTCAGCTGACTTCTCTTCTTTTTGTGCTCAACACGGCATCAAACGCCAACTCACCACACCATACACCCCTCAATAGAATGGTGTTGTTGAACGTAGGAATCGCACCATTACTGAAATGGCTCGTTCTATGCTGGAGTACAGAAATGTACCTAAGAAATACTGGGCTGAAGCAATTTATATTGCAGTCTACCTCTTGAATCGGTCACCTACACAAGCCGTTAAGAAGATGACTCCAAAAGAAGCCTAGTCAGGACGTAAGCCTAAGGTGGGCCATCTAAAAGTCTTTGGTTCTACAGCTCATGTATGGATCCCAGACGCCAAGCGTGCCAAGTTGGACTCCAGCCCTAAGGATCAGCCTATGAAGGTTCCTAATGATGGTGTTCGTCTTCCTCTTGGTTCCCTTGATGGGAGGGCTTAAGAGCACTCTGACTCTGAAGATGAGGAGTCTACTGGTCATGATCTAGCACCACCTGATCTTCCTCAGGATTCACATCCAGATGACTTTGTTCCAGAAATCCCAGATGATGCTCTTTCTCCTATTCCAGATGTTGGTACTTCTACTCGTCGGCCTAGGTGGTGGCTCAAGACTATCAGTGATCTTCATAATGATGAACTCGTTGAGGGTAGATCAACTCGTAACAAGAGCAAGCAGCAACACAGTCAATTATGCTCTTATGGCCAACATCCATAGCATCTATGAGCCTCAGACATATTCAGAGGCTAAAGGAATTCCAGAGTGGGAAAAGGCTATGCAAACAGAATACCATAGTCTTCTGAAGAATCACACTTGGGATCTCTCCGATCTTCCTCCTGGGAAGAAACCTATTAGCTGCAAATGGGTTTATAAGGTCAAGTATCATGCAGATGGCACTTTGGATAAATATAAGGCTAGATTAGTTGCTCGCGGATTCACACAACGGGAGGGCATTGACTACGAGGAGACTTTTGCTCCTACTGCCAAGATGAGCACAATTCGTCTTCTTCTCGCTATTGCAGCCCAATTCGCATGGACGGTTCATCAAATGGATGTCAAGAGTGCCTTTCTCAGCGGTGAGTTGTAGGAAGAAGTCTATATGACGCAGTCTCCTGGTTTCAAGGTTGCTGGAAAAGATCATCAGGTTTGTAGGCTCGTGAAAGCACTCTATGGACTAAAACAAGCTCCCCGTGCATGGTATATCAAGATTGATCAGTACTTGGTTGATCATGGTTTTCAGCACAGCCCTTCTGACACTAATCTGTATGTCAAACACTCTGGTGATGATATTCTCTTTCTTGTTGTCTATGTTGATGACTTGATCATTACTGGCAGTTCAATACATTTGATTGCAGCAATCAAACAAGACTTGTGTCAGGCTTTTGACATGACAAATTTGGGGCTTCTCCATTATTGTTTGGGTATTGAAGTTTGGCAGACCGTTGGTGGCATCTTTATCTCTTAGTCCAAATATGCCAGAAGTCTGCTTGACAAATTTCGGATGCAGGATTGCAAACCTGCCTCCACACCTATGGAAAAGGGGCTGAAGTTATCAGCCAACTCTGATTCACCTCCCGTTGATGAAACGACATTCAGGCAACTAGTGGGCAGTCTCATCTACCTCACTGCCACTAGACCTGACATCAGTTTTACAGTGAGCTACATTTCTCGCTTCATGACAGCTCTGAAAGTTGATCATTGGCTTGCAGCGAAGCGAGTGCTGAGATATGTTAAGAGCACTTCCGATTATGGCATTTTGTATGGCAGGTGCAAGGATCCAAAGCTGATTGGTTATACAGATTCAGACTGGGCAGGTTTAGTGGATGACAAAAAATCTACTTCTGGATATGTATTCAGTTTGGGTACCGGTGCTATAACATGGACTAGCAAGAAGCAACAGGCAGTGGCTCTTTCCTCGACCGAAGCAGAATATCGAGGAACAGTTAAAGCAGCATGTGAGGCAATTTGGCTCCGTCGGATGCTTTCTGACATGCACATGTCACAAGCAGGTCCTTCTCCCTTGTACACTGACAATCAAGGGGTGCTCAAACTGGCCAAAAATCCAATCTTCCATGAACGTACCAAGCATGTCGAGCTTCATTGTCACTACATCCGCAAGCTGGTAGAAGACGGATCAGTTCAACTACAGTATTTTCCAACAGCGGATCAGACTGCCGATATTCTCACCAAGTCTCTGAGCCCGGATAAGTTTGTCAAATTCAAGGGGCAACTTGGTGTTTTTGACCGATTGACCATTAAGGGAGGGTGTTAGAATGTTATATTCTTGATATTTAATGGTCAATGCATATATAGTGTTTCTACTGTTGCTACAGTAGTCTGCTACAGTAGTCGGCTGTTAGACATTTAATGTCTATAATTGTATTTTCCTTTTATATATTATGTAACTTTTTTTTCATGTTAATGTATGAAAGCTTTTTACCATTTCAATACTGAGAACCACTAAATCATAATACCAATATCCCACACAGTCACTAGCCTAGTGCAATTGGACGTGATAAAGATGGAATCAAAACAAATTGAGGGGTAACAGTTTAACATTATCTCAAAATTCCATTTAATGGAAGTTGATCGCACCTTCCAACCACCCACTTTAATCTTTTGAAACAAAACTGTAATAAAGCAAAATCAGTAAGTTCATTGATTTTTCACACATTCAAACCTTCACATGATAAACTTAAACTCTTCTTAATTAAACCTACATCAAATTTCAGTCATACTATATTAGATCCAAAATAGCTTTGTATAAATATTTTTTATGCCTTATTGCTTGCTCAAGTATCAGAATATATATTGGAAATTTCCCAGAAAATTAACTATTGATGAATATAACTTTAAAACCCAGCTGTAGATTCTACGAAGGCTCAGACAGTCTATATATAGAAAAATATATGCAGAAATGTTAAACAATAGTTTTGGGATGCAATACAAATCATTCAGTCTAAAATTGGCTTATAATGAACACATTGTGTAACTCAATAAACCCAGTATAACATCAGCCAATAAAATCATCTAAACTTTTAAAAAAACAAGAGTTTTGAGATATGACAACTTTGTTGTAGCATGAAGCCTGTTGGCAGTCTGCTTACACCTTCGTCACTATCCTCATACACCTTCGTCACTAACCTCACAAATAATGTGTTTCCCACACTTCACATTTTTCACAAATTTTGAACAAGCAAAATTGATACATATATCAATGACAATAAAAACAAGATAACCCCTACCACAGTGTGGGGGCACATTATGGGGCAGTTCTGATAACAACCTGAGATGCCAAGGTAGCCTGTTTGGTAAAGCTTTAACAAAAATAAGGCTTATCATGGATATGGTTGTAGAGCTGGCATCAAGGGGGTGAGAACACAATAGATAGGAACTACTGAGTGCCAATGTTGCAAAAACCTGGGTGTTATTTGCAACAATCTGGCAGAGGCCTTATCCAAGAAACTGCCTATTTGACAATATTATTGAAGATGTCCACATCCTGGTGGCTACGTTCAACAAAATTATCACTGATGATTGGACATCTGCAAATAAGATTACCAAAATAGCATTGGAATGTAATTACAATATAAGATCAGCTTGTGGATGAAAAATGATGCAATATCTTCAACTCTATACCTTGGATGCTCACCCAAAGTAGTCGCTAACGGTGGGGATGTTCCTTGTGATCCATTCAAGCCTTCTTCTACTCCTAGGACTAAGTTTAAAGAGCTTCCTAAAACCCTATAGTACTTACCAAAATCAGACCTAAGGTGACTATGTTATATTTTATATTTATTTTTTTCTCTTCTCCATTTCATTCTCAAGAAAAGGTCCTTAGGACCCCCATTCTAAAGGAACAATCTTGCTGCTCGGTAATTAGTAGTGTTACAAGACTCGCCTAAACTCGGCGAGTATTGGCGAGTCTCGAGGCGGGTGAGGCTAGGCGAGTCAAAATGACTCGGATGCCGAGTACTCACCGAGACTCGCCGGACTCGCCAAACTCGGAAGACTCGGGCATTTTATGTTTATTTTAAAAAAAAAAATCAATCTTTCGTTTACAATTTTTTTAATTAAATGGTGTGCGCCTTGAAGGTTTGTGTGGTTTTGAAGGTCCTTCATTTGGGCTTGGTGGCTGCGTCAGCGACTCCCGCTGGGCTGCTGCGCTGCGAGGACCCCCCTCGACCCCATTGGGGTGTTTCCCCCAAACTCTCATCAAACTATAGGTCTAAGCATGTTATAGGCCAATGATGAATCATGATCATAAAACCTACAAAATACATATCCCCTGTTGCAAATCTTTGCATCTTTCACAGTCAAAGCCATAATCAAGGATTATCTTGTTCCATACATTAGACAACAAAACATGCAGTCTTGAAGGCTACAATAAAATTTTAATAACAAATTCCTCACTTGAATATACATACTAATCATTGAGACACAAGCAAATATCATGGCTACATCATCATCTAGGACCTATCTTAGACACTAGCGCATGACTTGTCGTGATGTTGGGATGAGTAATCCAAACTCTTCTAAGCCATAGACTTATATTTTTAGTTTTGATATTTGTCTTGATGCCATGGATTTCATATTCCACAAGTTTTGTATACATTTGACAATATTTATATATCTGAATGTGTTATTTCCTTCAGGTAAAACTTGCGTTTATACTTATGTGATCGATGTATGTTTGTGTATGGGATCATAGTAATTTCTATTTGATGATATTATTGCATCTTTAAGGTTTATTTACTAAAGGGTGCATGAAACAAGCTTTAAATTCTTAAAAATCTCTAAATTTCTTGGGTTTTTCTATTTGTCGAGTCTTTGCCGAGTCTTGGGCGAGTCTGGGCTCCTAGTCTGAGTCCGAGTCCGAGTCAAAAATCGGCTTGCCGAGTCCAAGGCGAGTCCGAGTCTTGTAACACTGGTAATTAGGTTGCACCCTCATTGCCCAATTTTCATTTTATTCCTCTCTTGTCTCTTAATTAAGTGCTTATTTTAATTGGATGATTTGTAATGTACTGTCTACTCCACAGTTATGACCAAGATGAGAATTGAGTAGGAAGCTTTTCAGATTAGTGGTAATGCCTGCTTTCCCATGCCTTGCCATCACTTCAATTTGCCATCCTCTAAATAGTGATTACCAAAACTCAGGTTGATCTTGCACTACATAATTTTTTACTTCATAGATCATCACTGCCCATATAAACACCAAGAATGATAAAAGAAGCAGCACTACTGTCTGTAGAAGAGAAGAACCCTTCAGTAAACAGATAACTGAGAAAAGTTGGAGAAGCATATTAAGATAGCTTCAAAGTACCTTAGATAGATTACAAATTAAGGAGCATCTTTTGTTTCATTGCTATCCCATCTTATTACTCTTTTCTCATAGTCACAACTATGCTAAATCCTACATGTTGACCCTAAATTTTAGGCCAAAATATATAACAAGTAACAAATGGCAACAGCTTGTATTCTAAGGTACAAATGAAAATTAGGAATAATGAGTAAAGTCATTGTAAAAACCAACATGAAGATAAAATCAACATCACTGATTCGAGGATGTCCAAAACACCTTTCACAAGAAGGTAGAAACATAATGAATATGGCACAGAACCTGCTTTACAATACTAGAACGACGATCAGAGAGTTGAACAGTCAAAGGTCCCACTAGCTGCTTCAGAAGTGTTGGAAAGCATGCATAATCAGTAGCGCCTGGAGAAAAAGAACAAAAATTAGTGGAAGGTTATTCATACAGCTAAAATTTAAATTAAAAAATTGAGTTTAGGTCAAGAGATTTGTTGCTTTACCTGCTTAACTTATTTCTATGCATATAAGAAGAAATTTGTAGATATTTTCTGTTAGGATACTTTCATTGAAACTACAAATTTGATATACTACAATATTATAACTAGGATACTTAAAAAAATCAACTGAAAATATCTAGATTCAGCCTACAGGTGTATTCCAGGTTCCCAAACAGTTTTTCCATCCAAATGATAACCTTCTGTAGGACTGATATCAACTTCTGTATGTGAGATTCAACCCTTGGGAAAATCGCATGTGAGATTCAACCCTTGGGAAAATAGAAATGTAATGAGGACTGCCTTCTAAGCTGAACCGCTATTCTAAATGTGGCATCCTAAGGAATCTCTTCTAATGAGTAGTAATGCTAATCGACAGTTAAATTAGTAATACTTGGTGCATAATTATCCTAAAAGAGAATGTAAAATTAGATTTTTTGTAGTTAACTTTCAATAATGGAGATCGAGTAAAATAGAAAAAGGTGGTGCTCACCAACAAATATAAATCTTTAAATTATAATTAAAAAAAAATTATAAATCTACATGAAACACCAAGCTCACTGATGCATCAAGGCCAAATGTACTGACCTCCAAAAACGAGACCTTCAATTCTTTGCATGGCTGTGATCCTTACCAACCAGTCCTGCTCTGGTGCAAGCATCCCAATAATCTTATCTATTTCCCTAAATAGCTCTTTCTCAGAATATACTTTCACAGGATCAACAGGCTTCTCAGTAACTTCATTATCCCCTGCCATTCACATTAAGAATGAGATAATAATCCTAATTACCTTAAATATGCTAACTTTACTTTAAACATAACCTCTCTCATTGAAGAATAAAGTAAAATAAATAGTCATTGAAATCAAAATATACTCTAAAGAAGGAAACGAAGAGGTGTCCTGATGCATATGTTTCTTAAGAAAACAGACCTTTGATGAAAATCCAGTTCATAAAGTACGCTCATTGTATTAAAATGTTAAAATCAGACTGATACATATGTTCCGTGAGAAAACCATATCTTTGATTAAAATCCAGTTTATAGAGTAAAGTCGTTGTATTACAATGTTGAAGACAGACAAAGACAATGCAAGTCCTCCAACAGAATCAAAAGATAAAAGATAGATATGTTCATTAAGACTTATATAATGTACAGGCACTGCAAAAAAATGTACCCAACAAGATCTTTCAAAAAAAGCACAAAAGAAAATGAGTGAGTGAAAATCTACATAATTAATTTAATTCAAAGCACAAACTCCTACAAAAAAATTGTGATTCAACTGCAAGTTTGTGCTGATAGTAACATAAGAGGCATTTTCTCAAAAAAGAGGCTGATCCTAGCACAAAGAATGCGGATCAAATTTTAGAAGATGATGCATAATTTAATAATTATGTAATTTGATAGCTCATACAACATCCAACATATTTCTAGTAAAATCAAACCAAACTGCCATTCCATAAGTTTTCCAACCCAAAGAATAAATTCCATTAAGATACGACAAAATATTCATACTAAATATTATCAAAACTATAGTAAATTGACAGAAGTCAGAACAATATCATGCCCTAGAACTCTAATCCAATGTAGCTTAATTTTGCTATAATTTTTGCATAAAAGTGTAGGTGATTTCAAATTTTCAAGTGATCATACCACACAAAGAGGATTTCGAATGTTGGGCCATTTACTGCATCAAATGGCATTAAACAAAGGTGTGAAGACATCATGTTAAGCCTCACAAATAGTGCCCTGGATGGTACCCATCAACCTTTACTAGCTCTCGAGGCTTATATAGAAAATAAAACAAAAAAAAAGATAGGGTAAACTAAATGGCTGAATCTTCACAAAAAGGTTAGGGATTTGTTTAACAAATTTACTAACTTTAAGATAAATAGTGATTTTTTTAAACAAAATATTTTTGTCTATGGTTAGTTTTTATATTTTTATAGGTTTTTCAAAAAACCCCAATGATTTTTTTTGCTTTTTAACTAGTATCAGCCTTCAAGTGATCATACTATGTGAAAAGGATTTTGCATGAACCTATTGCAGAACCATCTTAAAGTAGAATACAAGTTTTGTGGCATTGAATGTTGTGGGACCATTTGCCACATCAAATGGCACTATGCAAATGTGCTAAGATGTTAAACCTGACAAATAGTGCCCCCCACAAATGCCACCCATCAGGCTCTATTGGCTCTTGAGGCTTATGCAAAAATCAAAACAAAAAAGGCAATGACAACTATTGGATTATCATCTTCTAAGTGTTGACCCTTTAAACAAGGGTGCACCTTCACAATCAAATCAACTTGTTCCAAAACATTTACATCCTTTTTTACATCAAAAAAATGTAACACAAGTGGAGGCAACATTAATACCTTCTTTGTGCTTTATACTACACCTATAACATAACCATCTTTACAAAGCACAAGGTGGAAGAAAATTGTTCACCAACAAGGCGAAAAGGCCTTTGCTAATTTCCACTACTACTCTAGCATGATATGCAATGTTGTTAGGCCTCCATACAGGCAAGGAATGGTAGACACAATTGCAATTGTGGTCTTGGCTTCAATATGAGAGTTTGAGAAATAAAATGTTAGGAGATGTGGTGTAGGATGTGAGAAATGTACTTTCTAAACATCGCAAGGAGTGGGCTAAGACAACTTGCATAATCACATGAAATGGACAGACAGATAGGACAAACAGTGATATCATTAATATAGTTGTTATTGCCGATGATGTTGGTAGTTGTCTGAACATTGGGAGAATTTTGGCGGAGAAGTATCCCACATTGTTTTGAAGTCTATGCAAGGCATCGTCTTGACTTAACTATGGAAGACATTCACAAACTTTATGGGTTAAAACTGAAGTAGAGAGGGGATGAACCATTACCAAATTTATCTACAATTCCACCAAGATGTCGAGTATGATGTGCACTTTCATAGATGGTAAAGAATTTCTTCATCCAAAGGCAACGAGGCTTGCAAACCACTTCCTTGCATTGCATTTCTTGTATGCATCAAAGATGAACCTAGCTCGAATCTAGATGGTTTACCACCACATATTTTTTATGAGCTTTTGGTAGGATGCATAACAAATTGTGCAAATTTTAGAGCCTTCAAATAGAGTTCTAAGAATAGTTGGCAAGGAAAAATCACCCATGGCATATTTCTATGAGACCATGGGCAAGGCCAAGGAGACTACACGACCAAGACACACAATGACATGCATAAATACATGTCGATATGAGAGACAATGATTATAGATTAGAACAAATGCATTGCTACCTCCATGTTGTTGGATAAATACAACATTGTTTTATAGGGAGTCCTTCAAAGCTGATCCAAAGTGCCAAAGGGCCTTTTCAAATGCATTCAGAGATCCTTCCCTAATTTAGAGGAGTGGTGGACAACTATTGCAAAGTTGACCATGTACCAACAAGAAAAACTATCTTTCTCCAATGCATCTGTTTTGGACTCCATGGTACCTTGAAATTTTGTAGCTTGAGCTTTCAATACATTATAGCTATTAAATTGATCATAGAATATTGATGAAGTCTGCCTTTTGTTAGGGCAATGGTGGAATTTTTTTTGTCAAGGAAGCCAAGTCCCTATAATGGATGGTGATGCCAAATATTGAGCCAGCATTGAAATTCTTCCACTTGTTACCATTCTCGGAGTGTGTTTGAGCCCATGCACTATAGTAGCATTCCATTTCCATGGCATTGACACAACATGGCAAAATTTTAAATGAAATTCAACTACCCAAGTTTAAAATGGCAAAATCTCAGGTAGCTTAAAAACAAATATTATATTCATTATAAAAAATGATTTTCTTATTTCATGTGAAATCTAATGCATAGTGATTATAAATAGCATAATTGATTTAAAATTTTCCATTTATAAAAAAAAATAGTAGGATTTTTAAAAACAATTATTTTACTTTTACCTAAGGGAGTAAATATATGTTTCGTCATAACAGTGGGCAAGTGCTATCATCATCAAACATAGCCTACAATTTTAGGGATGACCCAATGTTTAATACCAAACCAACATTAGGATTTTTTTTTAAAAAGCCCCATTAATTAAAGGCATGATATTCTTTAGAGTGCAATGCTACTATGCATACAGTCCAAGAAACACAAAAACAAATGAATGATTTGGTGTTTGTTCACTGCAACCTCTGTGGTCAAAATAAACTTATTAAGTCACTGAATTTTGGAAGATAATTTTAGGATTTTAGAATATCTTAGTCACTGAATTTTAGGTGGAGTTAGTTTCTGTTTTCAGCTTAAGTTTTTGCTGTTTATAGTCCCCTAGTTTTAGCACCTTATTTTTGTGCTTTATCACCCAGTTTTCTGCTGCATAATTAGATGCACAAAAGGTGATTATATTTGGCTGCTTTTGTAAGTTATTTTTGGAGGGATTTGTACTCTATAAGAATCTCCCCTATTGCTGTTTTGTGACAAGTAGATTCAGGACATAATATCAACGTGTTTATGGAGCTTGTGTTATTCACCCAATTTCAGTTCTGTTTATGGTGACTTACTTTCTGCTGTAAGTTGTTCATTATGTTGAATAACATATGCTGCAAGTAATTTTTTTTATTGCTACAGCCTACAAATGAATTTTGAATGACTTAAACAAAAGTGAGATCAACTTAAAAACTTCAGCAATTCCATCTACTGCAGATATCAAGAAGCAGATATAAGGATGTAGACATGTGCAACACCAGTGCAGATCTTTCAAGCCTGTAAACTAGATGTGATGCAATTGTAAAAAGGTGCAAAAGGTAGTCAAGGAAAATGGAGTTAAGACCAAGATCATTTTTCATCCTGCTACAAAAGGAACAGCACGTATATATATACAGGAGCACCATATGCTGAAAGTCAACAAGAATTTAGAGGCAAAGTTTTAGGCTATTTTAGCTGTGAATGGCTCTACTTGATCTGGATCAAAGTAGAGTTTCTACTGATGATTTGAATTGACTTTTCTAGGTGCAATTTGCTATGACCAGAACTTTTTTGGCCAACAAATTACAATTATATCTAGTTCTCAGACAACCCTAAGTTGTCTTATGTTTGTTATGATCTACTAAGTTTATTAATGGATATTGCATTAGTGGCATGTGCATGTTATTTGGAATCCAATTTTGGTCTCCTAGTATGAAAATGTGAAACTGCCAGAACCTAGACCTTTGCATCATTTTTATTCCACTCTCCAGTATCTGGATCTTTACATTACTGGTTCCGTAAATAATGAGATTACATTCCTAGATAATATAGTAGTATAAATTTATTTTTTTCAAACAAGTAAGATATCATCAAACAGCTCATTTTGTGTATTTTAATAAAATACTGGAGCTACAAAATATATGTAAACGTTTAAGCATGACTCTCCAAATCCAGGAAACAGGTTCAGCATGCCAAGCCCTCTAAAACAATTAAAAATTATATACACTTCCGAGCACAACTCCTCGCACTCATGTAATTTGTAAACACAACTGTTGAACATTTAACTCAAGAACATAACCAAAAACCTACATACAGTACTATTCAAGAGGAGATTTCTCCTTTAATAATATTAGCAAGACAAGAAAACTTGATCATAAATTGGAACAGGCAATAAAAAGTTGGAACTAGGCCTCTCACAGAAAACATGAGATGAAGCCACACCAACACCACTAACCAGCAAGTGATGCTTCACGAACTGCAGTCTTTGCCTTTGGACTGTTTCGCTTGTTGCCCATAACAGGTAGACTTGCAGATGACTTTATTTCTGAAGATGCAACATTACCACCCAATGCATCAAATGACCGCACCTTTGGTTCTATCTTCTCTAATCTGGCATTTATCTCCTTCAGCTGCACTAAAAAAATATTAATATGACAGCAAGACGAATATTTACTTTTGCTCTTGCACAAATATGAATTTTAAGAACATGCATAATAATGGTATCCTGATCTGTCTCCAGCCAAATAAAGCACCAAACAAGGGAAGCCCAACATATGTGTCTAGCAAGAAAATAAAAAATTACAAATATCTTATGTAAAAAACCTGGCTAGGGCGAAGACTATGCCGTTGAAGCTCTTCACGGAACTGAGGTCCTCCATGTTGATACATTTCCTGAAGAAAGCCAGTATTAGTATATCAATAGAAGACTAAGCAATAAATCACAGATATAGCCTATTCTGATCAAACTTACAAAAAATGAACTTCAGTATAAAATAATAAATACAGTTTGATGTACATGATGCTTAAAATCCAAAAATGTGCAACCCTACCTCAAAACATAATATAGCTGCTTCCCTAGCGTTGCTGTTTGGGTCATCAAGTAACTGTAAAACCTGTAATACAGCATTAAGACATAGAATGTTGATACACCAAGGTTTGCTGACAATAAAAAA
Organism: Sequoiadendron giganteum; assembly: GCA_007115665.2. Classification (NCBI taxonomy): domain Eukaryota; kingdom Viridiplantae; phylum Streptophyta; class Pinopsida; order Cupressales; family Cupressaceae; genus Sequoiadendron; species Sequoiadendron giganteum. The sequence continues at coordinate 530,912,196 of CM021102.1, forward strand.
TAACCATATGACATCTTATTGATGAGGCAACTGAAGACATTGCTATTGAAGCACAGGAAGCATGATTCTAAAAAAAATATTGCAGACTGTGATTTCAAAGGCAATGATGGAAAACTTCATTACTGATGGAAGAAGCACACGCTGAAAAGGAAGCTCGGTAGAAGCAAAAAGACTAATGGCATTTGCAACGGTTCGAGCAAACTCTTCACGAACTCGCCAACTCTTGTGTGTCCAAGCATAGCTCCCTGTTCTCTCCACAATTATTGTTGGAGATGAAACCTAAAGACAAAACCTGTGTTTTTTAAAACCCTGTAACGAACAAAACCAATTCTGCAATTTTCACCAATTCAAAATAAATGCAATAGACTGATTCCAAACCACACACAATGTGAATTTTGAGTTACTAGAACCATATTCTACCCGAATTTTAAGATATTTCTGAAAACAATCTTTGTCAATTTCACATAAATGTCAAATGCCATATTGACATAGATATGTTTAATTAAGTCTGTTTCAGAGAATTAATCATTGAAACAAATAAAGTTTAGAAAGATCCTGAAATATCGTTTGTCCCTCCAAGCCTATACATTCTAGTTTATTAACAACTATCCCAGCCACATAACTCACATAATCAACTGGAGAGGTGGGATAGAGGTATTAAGATGGTAGATACAGGAATGGGGGCAGCCGGGCAGGTATGTCATTTTGAAATAGGGAACAGTATAAATAAGATCCAGTAATATTATGTTTAATCGTTATCACCAGGAGATAAGAGTGTGGATTTGATGACCATAATTATAAACTATTGACAGCATTTATTTTTGAAACTGCTGCTATGAGAAATACAGCTATGTTCCAAAAAAAAACATTGTTGATCATCACAGGTGAAAAATATAGCCAAATTGATGAGGATGATGGTGTGTCACACCGTAATCCCCAGAGGACAAGGTTCAATCCCTGGGTAACTTTAACTAAATGCATTCACCCTAGTCATGGCAGCTCGGCCAAAGGAGAAATCTGGTGCAGGTGTACACTTACTCAACATGTTGTAATCAGCTACTTAAGGGCAGAGATGCCAATATCTTATTACCACTTGTGTGTGTGTGTATATACCTTAATTTATTTATATACAAAAGAGGTTATAACTTCAGGTACTACATATTCTAACCATACCAACCACACTCCAGTTTTCCAAGGAGTGAGAAATGGTCCAGTTCGGTGGTATAAGAAAATCCAACACGTGCAAGGCTGATTTAACAGCATTAAACGAAACCTCAGTTTGCACAAAACCTTCCTATCACTACAAATATTGCAAATGACAGGGCGCGGATAATTATAAGCAATTTATCTTCGCTTCTGAAAAAATGTACCTAAAGCAAATATTCGTGGCGCTGAGAATTATGAGCAATTTTTCTTAGCTTCTGAGAAATGTAGTGAAACCAAATATTCGTGGCATGGGAGCACATAATTCATACTAAAAGCTATTTTCACCGTTCTTGTGATAAATAAATACAAAAGGCAATAATTTACATGTCGGGTGAAAAATATGCGGAGTGTTACAACTTTAGGTAATATACGATTCCGTCAAATTCGGAGCAAAATAAAATCCGAAAAGTTGAAGACTGATTTAACGGCGACAATATAAAGCTCAATTTCCACAAAACTCTCCCCAGGCACAAATAACATAGCAAATTATCTGTGCTTCGTTCAGGTAAAATTACCTCCATAAGAGCGAGCAGCAACCTACGAGCCGCATCGCGCACGGGCTGCTTCCCATCGCCGAGTCGCTCAACAATGGCGGGAAGCAAGGCATTAAAATGCAGTTTCAAATGTTCCCCTGACAAAGACGCGGCAGAAGCCAAGGCCTGCAGGGCGCCCTGACTGACCCGGAAATTATTGTCCTTCAAGAGCGCGAGCGAGGCATCCACCAGATTGCTCACCTCCGCCGCACTCAGCGCTTTTGTCGAGTGTTCCAAAAGCTGCTGCAGTCTCTCCACCCCTGCCATGCGCTCCTTGGTGTCCTTCGCCTGCACCATTTCTATCGCTTCCTCCATTTTGCTTCCCATTTACCAACATCTGGACGCCACCGATCCACCTAGCCCGGATCTGCGGACCTCTGCCTAAATGCAAGGCTCCATTCAACAACCAAACCGAACTCGACCGCAATGCACCTCAAAGCCTAGGGTTAATAAAATTGCGATTTCAAACCTTGGATCTAGCATAATTCCAGGACAACAAACAGCTGCTCGAATCTGATCCAGAGCCTGCCCGCCTCTTTTTCTTCCTCCGTTAGGGTATCATTTTGCCTTGTCTCTTCCACTTCTCCTTACCAGCATTTCCTTACATACACAGGCTTCTCTTGCTCTGCACTAGCCCAAAAAGCAAGAAAGAGGTGAGCTCTAGAGAGAGACGACAAATTGGCATTTTATGTCACCTTTTAATCCAAAAAAAAATACTCTGGCCAATCTACAAACCCCACCTTTTCAGAACTTCCCAGTAGGCCGTCAAATGCACTCTGGCGACCTGTCAAAAACGAGAGCGCCGTGAGATTTAATGAGTGGCGCTTAAGATTATATCTTTTTAATATTTTAACCTTTTAATTTAGAGACGAAAAGGTTGTCCGATTAGATGTTTAATTTGGCTTTCATAATCAATCTGTGTCAAAGGCTGGCTGTATACTTGAATTTAAAGCTGGCTTTCCCGATGCGTGGGCTCTCCTCTCCTGTATTGTTTTGCCATTGTGGAAGACTCGAATGTACCTCTAGTGTTCTACGAGTATTGGTCGTTGTGTTATGTGAAAAAAGTGAAAATTTATGCTTAGTCATGTAGGTAATCATTGTGACTTAGGAGTATGGTCCACATTATATGCCTTCAAAATGAATTCATGTCGAACAAACTTCGACTCTAATCATTATATACAAATATGAGACAACCAAATTCTACGTTTTTAAGTGCAAGGCCGCTTTTCTTACTTGTACAGGTCGAATGAAACCAAACGTCAACGAGAATAAAAAAGCAAAGTGAGTCCTAAACTATACATGAATTGGTATGAGCGACTTTTGTTGGTAAATCCCCCGTTTTATTTTATTTTTATATTATTTTAAAGAAAAAGGTTTATATCGTATATTTATAAGAAAGTTAGTGGAAAAAGTCACATTTTGAAGTTTAAATAAGGTAGTTAAATGATAAGAGCTAAGCTATTAGCAAAGGATGAAAGGTTTGGCAAAATCAATATCGATGAAGATGGTTTTTTTTATTGAGAATATTTGATTATATTGTATTCATTTTCAAATAGTAATAATATTATCAAGAATGTAGTTAGATTTGATGAAGTCAATTTGTTCAAAATGAACAATCGATAGAAGCGTATGTTGCAACTTGAAAGCAAGAACTTTAGCAACGATTTTGTAAGAGATGTTGAGCAAATTGAACAATCGATAGAAGCGTATGTTGCAACTTGAAAGCAAGAACTTTAGCAACGATTTTGTAAGAGATGTTGAGCAAAGTGATTGATCTCTAATTGCAAATGTCTTCTGAATCTCAAGATTTAGGTATGAATTTGATGTTTCCTTTATTAATAATATTACTTAAAGAATTGGAATGAAAAGCCTCGAGATAGACTTCGTGGAGATCTTACCAACCAAGAAGATAGACTTTATGGAGATCCTTACCAACCAAATCTCATGATGCATTATAGAATTCATAGGGGAAACCATCACAACCTGGACCCTTATCATTAACCATGGAGAAAATAGCTTCCCAAAGATCCTTTAAAGTAATGAGTTGCTTATAGAAAGTGAGTTGATAGTGTGAAACCTAACAAGAGACCACACTCAAACAGTGGTGTCAGGTAATGGCTCATCTAGGAGTGTCATCTTGAGCTTTGAAATCTTACATATAATTGCATACAAAAACCTTAATGATAATTGTCAATAGGTGTTGGCCTTCCTTCACTCTTTTAATAACATGAAAAGTGTGATGATTGTATGACCATAAATAAATCAACTGTGAAATGATGAAAGAATGAAACAATAATCAAAGCAAAACACAATCAAATGATCATAACAATGAAGTAATAAAATGAATTGAATTAAACAAATAATGCAATCATTGAAACACAATACAATTCACCTTAGTGTATCTCCATTGCTCTCCTCTATTTCATCTTGGGAGAAATGGTATGATAGTCTTTACTCTCAAATTTGTATTTTAGCACAATAGCACAAAATCACTTACAAAATACGTGTATAGTTTTCTTGTGTGATTTGAGATGAAAAATGAATGACAGGATGGTTGCATTTATAGATATTTGATGACATTGATCAACGATTGAGATCAAATTAGACATTAAAAAGATTAATGATTGAGAATTGATGAGAGGAATTGATTATTAGTTAACTAATTACATGGTTTCAGATAACTGATTACATGATTCAATTAAGAGAATTGATTGGAGTGTTAACTCAGACTGACGGTTAGTGAATTGAATTGATTGCTTAGAGGACTCAAAGTGAGTGGGAGTGAAGTGGATTTGATTGAGGAGTTAACTAATTAGATTGATTAGTGGACTGAGAGTAATTCTTAGTCAACAAATGAAGTGGAATTTGCATGAGTATTTAATAATTAAATAAATTTAGTTATTATTTACATGTGCAAGGTTGAATTTAATAAATAAAATAAATGATTTTATTTATTTTGAAAGAAGATAATGTTGAGAGATAAATGAATTAATTAAATTATTAAATTATTAATTTAGAAAGTGGGAAATGGATAATTAATTATTTAATTAAACTTTAGAATAAATGAATAATTGGTAAATTAATCAAATATTATTGATTATTTAAATAATACAGAGGAATAGATAATATGAATTTAACCAAATAATATGAAGTTATTCAATTATCAAGATGAAGTGAAAATGATAATTAATTTAATCATTTAGTCAGAATTAAGTGTCTACAATGATCACGCAAAGAGTAGAAGAATTCCTTGGAAATTTTGTCACCAATTTTAAGCCAAAGAAGGCAAACTCTAATTTGAGCTCCTCCAAGCAAGTGATTATTAACAATTTTATTTTATTAATGGATTTTACCCACTCTCGATTAAAGATTATGAGCAAAGGATTGGGCTTCAAGAGTGGTGGTGGCTTGGTGGAGTTTCAAGGTGGTAGCCTCATCAAAGGGGCATTGGAACCATGCTAAATAGCACCCATATATTCAAAGAGAATGGGAGGTGCATTTGAGAGTTCTATTCCACCAATCAATCCAACTTATCAGGTGACAAGGACATGGTTCCAAATTCTAGACATTGTGGATGTGGGCTAATGTTGGATGATGAGGTATCAAGGATATGTTTTGATTTAGCAAGTCATAATTCAATATAAAATTGTATGGAAAATGATTTGAAAGGATAGCATCTAGTAAAGGTTCTACTAGTAGCAAGAAATAGTTGGCATTTAGGAAAAGAAAGATTAGGTTGTTATCATGGATCTATTGAGCCATTTTCATACTCTATCAAAATTGAAATAATTTTTTCTCTATATATATCATGCAAGCTAGTTATGATAGTGTCAAGGATTGGGATCAAAAATCACCCATGCATGTGATAACAAGCCTCTTGTTCACTAGCTATCCACCACATAGGCAAATTACAAAATTAATCATATGCCACTTCTACTATATTAAAGTCTCCACAAATAATCCAAGTAGCAACAAGCATTGAATCAACAATCCACTCCAAAGAGAATTTATTTCAATGACATCATCTGAGGCATAAACATTAATGATTCCAAAAGAGTGATTATCGATACTAAAAAGAGTCCATCAAGCAAAATTAGTGGGGTTATATCCCTAGTCAATTAAATGCAAGTTTCATTTAAGAGATAGAAAAAACCACGCCACCACAATCAGTTTCATGATTACTATACAAAAAGAGATTAGTTGTAACATGCCAAATGTTCATTGCAGTAAATTTCCTAAGTTTTACTATGCAAGTAAATATAAACTATGTAAAAAGCCATTGCAATAAAAAAAATTCCTTTTCTTTATTGAAAATATATGAACAAATATGCTATACATCATACAATAAGGATTTTCATTCCATTACAATACTTCATAAAGTACATTAATCTAAGATAGTACAAAACTACATACATAGCTCCAACGAGCATCATGACATAAGATATAGATGGTCCAAGAATCTGCCTTTCAAAACCTTGGTCCTCTGTCGCTTGCTGAGGAGGAGAAGCATCACTCAGGCGCTTTTTCACCAACCATAGACTCAAATGCAGTCCCCCGCACATCTATCGATGATAGATAGCCCTACCCTTCGATGAAGGTATTGGTTGGGTAACCTCGTACGACATACCACTCTGAGCTTAGTGTTATATCAATATGACTAAGATTTATAACCAATGCTAGGTAGCCCTTATGTGTTTAAGTAGACATGATGGACTGACAGTGGAGTATTTGGATTACACACTATTCCTAGTGGTATCATCGGACATTCCCACTACTTTGGCCAAAGTATTCTCACTCGGTACTTTGAGTGATGGTCTACCATTCACTTACATTATAGCAAGCAAGTTTTGACTTTAGGCCATTATATTTATGCCTAGGTAATCCCTCTCCACAGGCAAGCTACTCCCCAAGATAACCTATCTTATTAACACAACCTAAGGTAACACAACTCAATAAGAAAAGTACAAGTTCCCTCCCTTCACTGTTCAACATACCCAAGAGTAACCTACTAGCCATCTAGCATAATTCACTATCCAGTATTGAGCATACTCTAAGTTTGTCTATGTTTTAATCATGTCTAGTATAGAAGAACAATACCTATGATAAACATAACCTCTTTCCCTTGACTACATATGACTAGTATAATAGTACCCAATACAATCAGTCTCTCCTATCATGGATTACTTACAAATAGCATGCAAACAACATTTAACTTCTACTATTCTTTCAAAGTAAACATGACTAACTCAAAAAATCAAGTCATAGCACTTTCAAATAAGAATAAAGAGAAGAATATCCCCGTGCTTGTTTTAAAGCTTTCCAATTTGACTAGCTGCAGTCACAACACCTTTAGAACATCAACTCTTTCTTATCAAAGACTCATAACTTCTAATCTCTCAAGTTGGTATTTTCTTCCTCTCAAAAGATATTAAATCTCTCTTAAGTCATAAGACTCTTCCTCACTAATTGGATAGGAAATTACAGATATAATAGCTCGCTTAAAAGCAAATATGATGCACAAAGAATAACTCATTAAAAGAGAGAGAATGTGGCATCCAAAATAAAGAACTCTTGTTGCTATTTATACAAAAAATAAGCAACTACAATGCCTTCAGTTTAGGCATGAAAATGACAGCAACGAACATACAAAGCAACACAGCTATCACATATTAGAAAGGTGGTGAATGGGTAAGCAAATACTCAGCTTGTTTACTAACAAAACGACCTAATTCATGACAAAAATATGAAGAATAAATCAACTTCCATGTGACTGAAATACAATTACAGACTTCTAAGATAAGCAGACACAAAGGTGGTGCGATTTAACAATGAAGAGAATCAGTCAACAACCAAAGCTTTCCACCCCAATTTGCATCAACTTATTCCATGTTAAGTGTAGACTCATAAAATCATTTGGTTTAAACAAAGTCATTGATTATTTGGAGCATTCAACAGTTGTTTCATAATCATAGCAATTTGTGGTTTGTTGTTTGACCAATTCCAAGACTATTAAAGACGTTGACTCTTTCAATATCGACTCATATGATAAAGCAGTTTGCAGTTAAAAGAATGATAGTAAAGACATGTAAATCGGCCCATGAATACAGTCATATTCATTTCCAGATTTTTAGCTATTTAAGTCACCCAAGTATATCAACTCTTTAGCTGTTATATTTTGCATAATAATCGGCTGCCATTTAATGTTTGAAATAGTTGATATCATAGTAAATGATGTTTAAATGAAGTCACCACGTATATATCGATATATATAATATATGTATATATATTAAACACAAACACACATATATATACATATTTGTATATATGTATGTTAACGTGTATATTTATATTATCATCAAGCAATAAAGCATGTGTATATAATCAATATACCAAGGAGTATATCAACTTAGCAATCACATTATCATATTAACATATTGATTGTGTATTCTTATATATAATATATATATATATATATATATATATATATATATATATATATATATATATGTTGCTATATACATGTATGTGTATGTGTACATGTATCGATACATTCGCATGGGCATATCCATTTGCTACCATACGCATGTATTGATACATGTATACATATGGATATATGTATATTCGTTGTATATATATATAAACATACGCACTCGATTCACTCACCAAACTAATACACATTTACCATGGTGTTCAATATGGGACTTTGAGCAATATGCCTATATGTATACACATGCATGTTGTTGGTTCCATCAGATAGTTCTATGCGCATAAGCAACTTGTGCATGAGCATGCATAGGTATGTCTACCTTTGTACCCTCATGTATGCATTCCTTGATGTGTATAGTCCATCATCACCATGCATGTGTGTACGCATACACATACCCCGTATGCTCCACATATCAATTCAAGTATGGTAACAAGAAGGAAATCATAAGCTCATCAAGCAATCATCGCATAACGATGCACATAATAGTAAACTAGACCTTTACTAGAGCAGACATAACAAATAAGGATGACTTACCAACTTCCCAACTCAATTATTCTAATTGTGGTGTGTGTATAAGCTCAGATAGGTTATAATACTAGTTACCCGACCAAGACCCTCTCATGAGTGATACTTCCCCTCTACTTGGAGGAATTTAACATGTACCTACAAACACTAACACATGTGCATGGTAGTCAGTTGTTCACAAAATATGTAATGAACACATTACACCTCCAAAGTTAGAATATCAACACAATATTCATCCAATCACATAAGTGCATTCCTTCATATAACATCGAATGAGATGACATTCATTCATAAGTAGTGATAACAAAGTGCACACACAATTTATTCATCCACTGAATTCACATTTTACCCTACATAGTAATAGTAAATAGTATTTACACAATTGGGGTGTAACATACTCCCTCCCTTGTGAATCATCATCGCCGATGATTTTATGTAGCAACATAAAACAAAATAAATAATCAATATATTGTTCAAGAATTTTCATAAGCTTCTAAAACAAGAGGAAACTTTTATTGAATCTCAGCATAATCTTCCCCAAGTGGCTAAGTCTTCTGCATATTGATCCCACTAGAATTTGCACTGTAGAACCTCCCTATTATGCAAGTGAAGCTTACATGTTCTAAGCACCTTGATGGGATCGAGTGTTACCGCTTTGGGGTCCTGTACCTATAAAGCAGTCCAATCAATCACATGATTATCACTAGGTACATACCTCTTAAGACAAGACACGTGGAAGACATTATCCATTCTAACAAGAGTTGGTGGCAATGTTATTCGATAGGCTACCAAATTCACTTCCTCGAGAATCTCAAATGGTACAACATAATGCAGAGCTAACTTAGAAGACTTTCCAAATTTAATGGAGCTTTTGTGAGGTTTCACTCTCAACAACACTTTGTCACCTATGGAAAATGTTTGGGGCACTCTCTTAGTATCGACATAACTTTTTTGTCGATCATTAGCTTCATCCAACCTTTTCTTCATAATGTTAACTTTCTCATCCATCTCATCCAACATATCTGGCCCAAGAGTCACTTTATCCTCAAGTTTATCCCAACTTATAGGAGTTCGACACTTTCAACCATACAATGATTCAAAAGGAGCCATCTTTATCGTTGAATGACAAGAATTGTTGTGATAAAATTGAACTAAGGGTAAGTAGTCTTCCCACTTGTATTGTTGATCCATGCAATACATTCTTAGTAGGTCTTCCAATACTTGATTCACCCTTTCTTTTTGTCCATATGTTTCTGGATGATAGGCTGAGCTAATATTCAACTGAGTCCCTAGTGTAGAAAACAAGATTTGCTAAAACTTAGAAGTGACTTGTGCATCCCTATCTGAGATAATCTTCTTTGAAATTCCATGCAACCTAAACACTTCTTTCACAAACTTCCTATTTATGATAGGTGATCTATCGATTAGATTCTCGGGTATAAAATGTGTGACCTTGGTAAGCTTATCTACTACCACAAGAATGGCATTGTGCTTATTTCTTGACATAGGCAATCCTTGCACAAATTCCATACTTATGACTTGCCACTTCCTCTCTAGTATGTAATGTGGATATAACGATCCTGCGGGATGATGATGCTTCGCTTTCACCCTTTGACATTCTAGACACCTAACAAAATTAGCAGCATCTCTTTTTATCCCTTTCCAGAAATTTAACGGCTTCACATCCGCCATCATTTTGGTCACTACAGGGTGTCCAGAGTATGGTGCTTCATGTACTTCTTTCCATACCAGATTCATTAACTCCACTATGTCAGGTATATTTATCCTACCCTTATATCTAAGTAATACATTAGGTTCAAAATGAAAACCCTCATGCTTAGAATCTTGTGGATTACTAGTGAGTGTCTGCTTGACTTGCAAGTAGTACTCATCCTCATTGCACTTTTGCAACACTTGTCCCTTAAAGTCAGTTTGAATCACTACTATTGAAGCAATATGACTTCTTTGACTCAAGGTGTCGACAAGCTGATTTTATTTCCCTTCTATATAAACTAATATTGAAATCATAGTCAGCTATTAACTCCAACCATCTTCTTTGCCTTGCATTCAGATTAGGTTGAGTGAAAAGGTACTTTAACCCATTATGGTTAGTTTTCAACTCAAAGGGTTTACCTAACAAGTAGTGTCTCCACATTTGTAATTCATGAACCACAACTTCTAACTCTAAATCATGTGATGCATAATTTTTCTCATAAGGTTTCAGTTTTCTAGATTCATAAGTAATCACTTGCCAATCTTGCATTAACACTCCTCCCAAACCTTCCCCACATGCATTTGTAATAATTATAAAGTTACCTTCAGGATCTGGTACTTTCAAGATTGATGCAGAAGTCAACTTCTCTTTAAGTAGATCAAAGGCTTCTTGACACTTGTCAATCCACTCAAATTTCTTCCCTTTTCTTTGCAAAGAAGTAATTGGAAAAGCAATCTTGGAGAAGTTCGCTACAAACTTTCTATAATACCCAGCTAGACCCATAAAACTTCTAACCTCAGGCACATTCTTGGGTACAAGCCACTCAAGTACTACCTTGATCTTAGCAAGATCTACGAAGATTTCATCCGCCAAGATTACATGCCCTAGATAATACACTCTCCTCTGGAAGAAAGTATACTTAGATAGTTTACCATACAATTTGTGCTCTCTTAAATGTTTCAATACTATCTCTAAATGTCTACAGTGATCTTCCTCATCCTTAGAATAAATCAGGATGTCATCTAGAAAAACCAAGACAAATTTATCTAGGTAGTCTCTAAACACACTATTCATTAGATTCATGAATGTGTCGGGTGTATTTGCCAACCCAAAAGGTAAAATTGTGAGCTCATAGTGTCCATATCTGGTTCTAAATGCAGTCTTAAAGATATCTTCATCTCTAATTCTTAACTGGTGATATCCATATCTCAAATCTATCTTCGAGAATATGGCAATTCCTCTCATTTGATCGAAAAGATCATCAATACGAGGTAACAAATACTTTTTCTTCACTGTGGCCTTATTAAGCATACGATAGTCGATGCACAAACGCAAGGTACCATCCCTTTTTTTCACAAAAATAATTGGTGCTCCCCAAGGTGAAACACTTGGTCTTATCAACCCTTTTGACAACAGTTCCCAACTATGCCTTAAGCTCCATCAGCTTGGTTGTCGTCATCCTGTAGGGCACTTTGGAAATAGGTTCAAACCCTGGAATTATATCTATAGAGAAATCAAATATCCTCTTCGGTGGTAATCTAGATAACTCCTCTGGAAACACATCCAATTTTTTTCTCAATATAGGATATCTTTCCATGTCAGATACCTAGTGTCATCTAACTCATTGTCTTCCATCTCTTGGAAACTTTGGGAATCCAATTTATCAAAACTTTCTTCAAGTTCTTCAAGCTTAACGACAAAGAGTTTACCCTTTCTTCTCAGCCCTCACTAGTTGCATTGCCGATATTTGATGAATCTTCACCTCTCTAGGTATTCCTTGGAATTTTACTCAGTTACCATGATCATCTAGGCATTCAACGGTTTTCACATGGAAATATACCTTAGCCCTATGTCTCCACAACCAATTTATACCTAAGATTACATCATAGGATCCTAAAGGTGTGACATAAAGGTTTACTTCAGTAGAGAAACAAGGTAGCTCTATCCTAGCCTCAAACAAACATTGTTCCACCTTTGCTCTTGTTTAGTTTGCATACACTACATCCCAAGCCATTTCCATGTTCCCAACCTTTCTTGATAATTGTTTAGCTACTCAAGGTGAAATGAAATTCTTAGTTGCACCCCTATCAATAAGAACTGAAATGGGTAAATCAAACAAAATACTTGGAGTTTCAATGGGAGTTTCCTGATACTCTGCTTGGTGATCATCCACCATTGCATGTATCCTCTATTGGAACATTTCCCGTTGTGTTGGTAGTGAGCTACTAGAAGGTTTACTGGGACAATCTCTAGCAAAATGGTCTCCCCCACAAGTATAGCATCTTGTAAAAGGTACCTTATTCTTTGCGGGTTCTCCCGATCCACTAACATTTCCACCAGCATTATTGGAATTTTCTTGGTTGGAACCATTCCTCTTTCACTCCTTTCTCAACTCTTTACCACTTTTGTGGTTGCCTTTTTCCCCTTGCTTAGATATATTTTGTGCAACCTCCACCTTCTTCGAATTTGGCTTGTCAAAAATGTCCACATCCCTCCTACGATCTCTATTTCCCTGCCTACTGGAGGTAGCTCTAAGATTTTTCTCCTACTTAATTACCTTCTCATATACAAGATCCATAGTTTTTGGACCATGCATATCCACTTCACCTTCGATTTGATTGTTAAGTCCCATTATAAATTTTCTAATGCAGAAGCACTCATCCTTAAGATATATAGGAACATAACACATAAGTCTGATAAACTTCTCCCAATATTCGTTGACCAACATATTTTCTTGTCTTAAACTCTAGAAATCCGTAAGTTTTTAGTCATAATATAATTGGGGTAACCATCTCTTGCAAAAAATCTCAACAAATTCTCCCCATGTTAGCTTCATCCCCACTGGCAGTTCCCTCAAACTTGGGTGGAATAATATTTTTCATATCCTTAGAAAGTTTGGAAGCCATGTGCTTCTTATTTCTTTCCTAAGATGGGGTTGGTGATCTTTCTATTTCATGATCATGGTTTTTATTACGTCCATGAGAATAGTTTTCACTTTCATTCCTATTAACAGGAACTTATTCCTAAACCCTAGCTCTTATACTTTCTTTCTCAAGGTTATCCAACCTTGTCAGGATTTGGTCAAGCCTAGCCTCAATTCTTGTTGGTCCTTGCCCAAATTCTTGGCTACCACCAAGATTGGTACATGTCCTCACCATCTTCACAAGAATGGTTTTTACCTAAATTTTTTTATCCATGTTAGTCTAAATTATGTTATCGACTATCTTATCGAAACATTAGAAATGACATTCATACATAAAGAATTCCACATAAGATTAAACATACGCTTTTTGATAAACAGATAATTTTATTCATTTCACGAGGATCTCAATATCCTTTGATTATATGGAGTGACTATTTAGATAGTTGAGTGGAGAGTATCCCTCAGATTCACTCTCTGACACATAACTTAATGGAGTATATCCTATAGACTGATAATGTTGTTCAATTCTATCTTTCTTTTCATCTCTTAATTGTTCATATCTATCCCAAAATGAATATAGCCTTCGAATTTATTATCCAATACATAGTTACGAGGTTCAGTGCCAATAAGGTGTTCATCAACAATGTAGTCTACCTCTTTTGCAGACATTTGTTCATGAGACCATTTCATATCTAGCTGATCTAGAGGTACATATCCCTTAGACTCGTTACTTGAGGAAATTACTATTACTTCAGACAATGGAAGAACTCTAGGCTCCCTAAAGATTAATGTTGGATTGACACTTCCTTTTGAGGGCATATCCTTAGAAATCGATAATGATTCAAAAATTTCTGGTGAAATGGAAGGTAGATTGTTGTGCATAGCCTCCATCTACATCTTCCTCTTCACATCACTGGTTCGAGAAAGTGTGTGACTAAATGTCTCGGTGTCACTCAACCAGATGGCATTGTTGTAGTTGGTTCCCTTTATGGTTCTAATGATGGCTTCTCTTTCCTTCTTGGCCTTGAGGTAGCCCTCATTTCTAATTACTGACTTTCGGGCAATTAATCTGAGATGCACCATCCTGGCACAAAAATTCACAACATTAGATAACATTGGATGGAAAGAATGACAAGCTCATAGGCTCCAAAGCTAAATCGGGTAGCTCTGATACCACATGTAACATGCCAAATGTTCATTGCAGTAAATTTCCTAAGTTTTACTATGCAAGTAAATACAAACTATGCTAGAAGCCATTGCAATAAAAAAATTCCTTTTCTTTATTGAAAATATATCAACAAAGATAGTATACATCATACAATAAGGATTTTCATTCCATTACAATACTTCATAAAGTACATTAATTCGAGATAGTACAAAACTACATACATAGCTCCAACGAGCATCATGACATAAGATATAGATGGTCCAAAAATCCACCTTTCAATACCTTGGTCATCTGTCACCTGCTGAGGAGGAGAAGCATCACTCAGGTGCTTTTTTGGCAACCACGAACTCAAATGCGGTCCCCCACACATTTATCGATGATAGATGGCCCTACCCTTCGACGAAGGTATTGGTTGGGTAACTTTGTATGCCATACCACTCTGAGCTTAGTGTTCTATCAACATGACTAGGATTTATAACCTACGCTAGGTAGCCCTCATGCATTTAAGTAGACACGGTGAGCTGACAGTGGAGTCTTTGGCTTATACACTATTCCTAGTGGTATCATCGGACATTCCCACTACTTTGGCCAAAGTATTCTCACTCAATACTTTGAGTGATGTTCTGCCTTTCACTTACACTATAGCAAGCTCGTTTTGACTCGAGGCCATTATATCTATGCCTAGGTAATCCCTCTCCACGGGAAAGCTACTCCCCAAGATAACCTATCTTATTAACACAACCTAAGTTAACACAACTCAATAAGCAAGGTACAAGTTCCCTCCCTTCACTCGTCAACATACCCAAGAGTAACTTACTAGCCATCTACCATAATTCACTATCTAGTATTGAGCATACCCTAAGTTTGTCTATGTTTTAATCATATCTAGTATAGAAAAACAATACCTATGATAAACATAACCTCTTTCCATTGAATACATATGACTAGTATAATAGTACCCAAGACAATCAATCTCCTATCATGGAGTATTTACAAATAACATGCAAACAACATTTAACTTATACTATTATTTCAAAGTAAACATGACTAACTTGAACAATCAAGCCATAACACTTTCAAAATAAGAATAAAGAGAAGAATATCTTCATCCCTGTTTTAAAGCTTTCCAATTTGACTAGCTACAATCACAACACCTTTACAACAACAACTCTTTCTTATCAAAGACTTACAACTTCTGATCTCTCAAGTTGGTACTCTTAAAAGATATGAAAACTCTCTTAAGTCACAAGACTCTTCCTCGCTGATTGGATAGGAATTTGCAGATATAATAGCTCACTTAAAAGAAGATATGATGCACAAAGAATAACTCATAAAAAGAGAGAGAATGTGGCGTCCAAAACAAAGAACTCTTGTTGCTATTTATACAACAAACAAGAAACTACAATGCCTTTAGTTTAGGTATGAAAATGACAACAATAAACTTGCAAAGCAACACCACTATCACATATTAGAAAGGTGGTGAATGAGTAAGCAAAAACTCAACTTTTTTACTAATTGATCAACCCAATTCATGATAGCAATATGAAGAACAAATCAACTTCCATGTGACTGAAATACAATTATAGACTTCTAAGATAAGTAGACACAAAGGTGGTGCGGTTTAACAATGAAGAGAATCGGTATACAGCCAAAGCTTGCCACCCTGATTTGCATCAACTTATCCCATGTTGAGTGTAGACTCATAAACTTATTTGGTTTAAACAAAGTCATCAATTGTTTGGAGCATTCAATGACTGTTTCATAATCACAACAATTTGAGGTTTGTTGTTTGATCAAGTCTAAGACTATTAAAGGCATCGACTCTTTCAATATCAACTCATATGATAAAGAAATTTGCAGTTAAAAGAATGACAGTGAAGACATGTAAATCAACCCATGAATACAATCATATTCATTTCTATATTTTTAGCTATTTAAGTCGCCCAAGTATATTGACTCTTTAGCCATTATGTTTTGCATAATAATCGGCTGGCATTTAATGTTTGAAATAGTCAATATCATAGTAAATGATGTTTAAATAAATTTAGCACGTATATATCGATATATATATATATATATATATATTAAACACAAACACACACACTCACACATATATATATATATATATACATATTCGTATATATGTATATGTTAACGTGTATATTTATATTATCATCAAGCAATAAAGCATATGTATATAATCGATATACCAAAGAGTGTATCAACTTAGCAATCACATTATCATATTAACATATTGATTGTGTATTCTTATATATATATATGTTGCTATGTACATGTATATGTATGTGTACATGTATCGATACATTCTCATGGGCATATCCATTTGCTACCATATGTGTGTATGGATACACGTATACATATGGATATTTGTATATTTGTTATATATATACACACACTCGATTCACTCACCAAACTAATACACATTTACCATGGTGTTCAATATGGGACTACGAGCGATATGCCTATACGTATACACATGCATGCTATTGGTTCCATCGTATAGTTCTATGTGCATAAGCAACTCATGCATGAGCATGCATAGGTACGTCTACCTATGTACCCTCATGTATGCATTCCTTGATGCGTATAGTCCATCATCACCATGCATGTGTGTACGCATACACATACCCCATATGCTCCACATATCAATTCAAGTATGGTAACAAGAAGGAAATCATAAGCTCATCAAGCAATCATCACATAACAATGCACACAATTGTAAACTAGACCTTTACTAGAGTAGACATAACAACTAAGGATGACTTACCAACTTCTTGACTCAATTATTCTAATAGTGGTGTGTGTAAGCTCAGATAGGTTATAATACTGGTTACCCGACCAAGACCCTTTCCTGAGTGATACTTCCCCTTCGCCTGGAGGAATTCAACATGTACCTGCAAACACTAACACGTGCACAATAGTTAGTTGTTTACGAAATATGTAATAAACACATTACATCTCTAAAGTTAGAATATCAACATAATATTCATCCAGTCACATAAGTGCATTCCTTCATATAACATTAAATGAGATGACATTTAAGAAGTTATAACAAAGTGCACACACAATTTATTCATGCACTAAATTCACATTACATTCACATTTTACCCTACACAGTAATAGTAAATAGTAATTACACAATTG
This sequence comes from Sequoiadendron giganteum, assembly GCA_007115665.2. NCBI lineage: Eukaryota > Viridiplantae > Streptophyta > Pinopsida > Cupressales > Cupressaceae > Sequoiadendron > Sequoiadendron giganteum. The sequence goes on from CM021102.1 coordinate 530,929,917, forward strand.
GGGTGTAACATTAGTTGGCCATAGACCATGACAAATAGTAAAAAGCAAAAAGATGGAAATTTTAACCTCTTATAAATAGAATGTTTAACCCTATAAATATTTGTCAATTTTCTAACATAAAATATTTTGGTATAATTTCTATCAAATTGTCAAGCATTCCAATAGACAAAATTCATTAACAACAATCAAGAGTCATATCTTCACTCTCTAATTGATTAAGAGTTGCAATAACTATTGTACAAAAATTCACCACGTATGACAAGAATATAGAAACTACCTAGTCCAATTGATGTTGATTATGCCTTCTTTTATCTAAAACATACTAATCTTCTTCTAAATGCCCTCTCAAATTGTGAGACTATTAAGGAATTACCTGAGAGGAAGAGGAGGGTGAGTGAACAAAAAAATGCTTGAGAAGATAGTGTGAGACGAGGATTGTCAGGGTGGATTGATTACACTTGATCCATGATGAATCGAAGTATAATGAAGCCACTAAACCTCAATCTACCAAACAAGATCATTCAAATTGAAAGGTTAAACTAAGCGTTCATTGAAACTGAAATCTACAAACTATGAAAACAGTTAAATTCCTACTCTAACCCATTTGAAACTTATCTTGTTTTGGAATTGGTGTCGTGTTGATGTGGAACAATGACCCTTTCCCAATCCCATGATCAGTGAGTTTATTTCAATCAATTCTATGGAAGAGAATCGATAAAATAATTTGTGATAAAATGGATTAAAACTTGATTTAAGCTAAAATGAACATGATGTAAGCTATGTTAACATGATTTTATGCTAAAAATGATCTAATTATGCAATTGCTAAGCTAATCTAAGCTACTTATAGCTAAAATATGAAAACCCTAATTTATAAGCAAGCTAAGATGGATACATGGAAGCCATTAATGGATGTCTTAAGCTATTTATGCAACTAAAATGAACTAAAACAAGTTAAGAATGAGTAAAATATGAGTGTGGATGCAAGTTAATTCAACAACATAAGTTTTCAATTGAAAGATGGATGACATTCAACAACATAAGTTTGCTCTGAAAAATATGGATCCATTTGTCTCCAAATAGGGTTCTATTTATAGGAGAGCAAATGAGAAATGGAGGGTTAAGATTGAAAAGATTAATCGATGGTTAATGATGAAAGGAAGAAGAGGCATGGATCATGGATTCTAATCAACAAATGAGAAAGTAAGATAAAAATTAACCAAGGGCTCACACTTGGTTTAAACACACTTTTGACCTGCACACGTAGGTCAGAAGGTGACTTGCTCAAAAGGTTAAAAGATAACTTGCAATTGAAGTTGAGTGAGAATATCCTTTTCTTAATTGATTGGAGGAAAGAGAATATTCCTTTTAGGATATTCTCATGGGTGAGGATAAATATATTTTTCAAATTAAAAGAAAGCTTTAATTGTGCAAAAAAAAGGGATAAGGAATATTCCCCTTTTAGAGAAAAGTTAGTTTAATTGTTAATTAAACAAGGTTTAATCACACAATTACGGGATTATGAGAAATAAAGTGATTTTCATTAAATTAAATGATTTAATGAAAGGGGGGGAGATTAAATGATATTTAATTAAATAACTTAGGGTTATTTAGTTAAATTAGAAGACTTAAGGAATTAAATTAAATATGTTGATTTATTTAATTTAATTAGATGAAATGTTAGCGTGAAAGGGGGTGAATTAACCTGATTTAATAAATTAGAATAATAGATGAAAATGACACAATTAATTAAATAGCTAGGCTAATTTAAGAAATTAAGCGAAAAGAGGATGGGTTTAAGAGGAAACGGTGTTAGTACCTGTTTTGAGTGCATGATATCGATCAAGACATTTTTCAGTGTCTAGATTTTGCCCCTCTTTGAAGCAAGGTACTTGTTGCTTCGGTTCAAAGAATAATGCTCTTCAGATGATAATTGCTGCCCATATCAATATATATATATATATATATATATATATATATATATATATTTATATATATTTAGTTTTTTAGATGCCCTAGCAGAAGGATAAAACTAACTCCCTGCCCCTCGAGAAATCGGGCATAAATTTTGAATTTGGGGTTGATTTCTTGATAAAGGTTAAAAGCTACCCCAAGGGGTCCAAAAAGACTTTGGGATGCAAGAATTATGCCAGAAATGCAAAAAGTGATGCAAAATTAGGCTCTGATTGGCAAAATTGGTGAAAATGATGATAAACCCTAGCTTAAAGGTGAAATTAGGACAAAAAACCCTAATTTTCTAGCATAAATAAGCCAAGAAGGGTCACTTTCAATTCATTTGTGCATTCACACTTAAGAGATTCTTACTATTTTGAGCTCTGACCCTTTGACAAAATGGCACCTTGCGAGCTTCCTAGGCACATCTTTGATTGAGTTTGAGAGTTTTGGAAGCTTCTAGGCATAGGACCATCGGTATGTAACTCAAAATTTGACTTCTTGATGCATTTATTACACTTTAGGATTTAAGCTTTGTCGTTGTTGCTATATAGTGACGCCCAAATTGTAATCGACGACATTGAAACGAATTATAGCGATGCATTTATTTATGGTGACGCAATCTCGTGATTTAAAATTAGTGTTCCTAATTTTAAATGGTGACGCATGCTTATTTAGCGACACCCATGTCAATTTAGAAATTAGGGTTAGGGTTACCAAAGAGTAAATCATGGCACCAATGTATTTGGCGACGCCTGCTTTGATTTGCAATTTAAAATGCTTTTGGGCGTCACAATTTGAAATTTGAATATAGCGACACTATTGAAAACAATGACGCTATTGTGATTTCTGAGATGTAAATTCCAAATTGAGTCAAATTTCCTTGATTTCCTGATGTCATGCACTTTGTGGATGCAGGAGGTAATTCCATCGTTGATGTCATGCGAGCACAAGCCCACCATGTTGGAGAGACTTGGTGATTTGTCAGAGTTGCGCCAGGAGCACCTGGGAGAGATTGGCCTCTGGTATGTTGCTTATGCACCTGTGATTCAAACACATCTTGCCATGATGACTGCCTTGTGTGAGACATGGCACAGTGAGACCTCGTCGTTCCACCTCCTGACAGGCGAGGCGACGATGACCTTGGAGGATGTTTGGCAGATCCTATGCTTGCCCATTCATGGCAATCATGTGATCTATGATGTTGATGTCAAACTCAATGCTTTCCACAAGGTGATGGAGATGGAGGACACTGTTTTGGTCACATCACATATTGACCTCGAGTCATACAGAGGTCATGTTCCCACCTTCAGATTGATTATTACAGCCATCATTTCAAGTTCGGTGGCTCCAAACAGACGCAACAAAGTATTCAACCCAAGATGGGGCTTGGTGTGGCATCAAATGTTGTGCAGGAGGACACTCTTTGCATGGGGGCCTATGATGTTGGCCTCCTTATATCATGATTTGCATGATTTTATTTACTGTGATGAGAGGGCCATTGGTGCAGGGGTGACTGCTACATATTTGGGCATGGGAGCACATTTTCATGCTCTGGCCTATTATTCAGATGGAAGACATGGAGCCAGATGATCCCATCATTTAGAGATACAAAGGGGCTATTACCTTGAGGCATACTGGACAAATTGAGCTCCCGTAAATTGGCAATGGGTCCTTGATAATATGACAGCTTTTTGCTGGCGCCCATGGCTACAGATGTCACCATGGTATGATGATGCCCAATAGTTGTACTTCGCTAGGAAAACCTAATATATGCAAGGTCGTGAGCATATGATTATTGAGCAGTATTTACCAGACAGGGTTGCTTGCCAGTTTGGAGACATTCAGGATGGGCCAAATGATGGGTACAAGGCCATTTTTGCTAGGTTGGCCAGAGAAGTTCCCACGTGGGGACCAAAGATTCCAACTCCCAAGGCATTTGAGAGCTTCTGATAGTTAGCAGCTCAACCTTGGGCCTATGATCAGGGTCAAGCAGCAACACGGACTACGCCAATATATGATGCTTGGTTTATCCCTCCTCGACGACTGATAGATCCATTGGGTGCTCCTCCCCGAGGGAGACCTAGAGGTAAGGGGTGAGAGGCAAAGGATAGGGTGCCCAAGATGGCTAGGATGATCAGGTTTTGGGGGTCCTGTCGGTGGGACAACAGGTTCCATAGTAGGCTCTAGTGGTACAACAGCAAGCAAGACCACCACCACCACTCAGGATAATCTATCGGTCAGATGAATCCAACGTCAAGAAGTTTTTGTAACTCTAGTTTTACCAAGAGTGCTATTTGAGGGTGCATCTTTCTTAACTTCTGCTTGATTGGCTTGGCTTCAGGATAGACCACTAAATGATGCATAACTACTTCAGGATTGAGCCCAGGCATATCTATGTATGACCATGCAAAGTTAGCTCTCTGCTCTTTAAAGGATGCTATTAGGTTCTTCTATTCTTCATCTAGCAAGGATTTGACATAGAAAGTTATCTTGTGTGCTTCTTTTGTTCCCACATTGACCGAGGTAGCCTTTTCTGCTAGCATTGCTGATTTTTTGGGATGCATTGCACTAAGGGGGAGATTGAATCCCTCATCCTTGGGTGCCTCAAAGAGGTTTTCACCCTCAGACACGTTCTTTCTTTTTACTATTTTAGGATCAAAGAGTGTCACAGTGGGGTTTTCACTCAAGGATCTGCATGTTAGTTGCATTTCATCAATTTTGTGACTAAAGGATTCAATTGTCTCTCCATAGTATGCCCCTTATGTCTAGCTCTATGTTGAAACGTACTTTGTGATCTTCCCATGATAGGTTGTCACAGAGTCGCATGAATTTTGAGATTGCTTCATCTTTTTCAAATAAATCCAGAATCGATGGTCCTTGTTGGTTCATGTCAATAAGTTGCAGGTATACTAAGCACAGTTTAGTTAGTTGATTGTTTGGAATAAAATATGTAATGGATATCATGAAGATAGAGTTGTTTTCAAACAGGTCATCAATATCAAGGGGGAAGTCATCTAAGGTCATATCACGTGGTGTAGGTAACCAAGAGGAAGCCTTAGCTAGTTTAGCAGAAGTACCTTTCCCAATAAGGGTAAGCTTGCTAGTAGTACAACCTAAACCAAGATTCTTTAATCATTTCTCAGGAACGATAGGTTCTAAAAAGCCATTGTCATTCTATCCCAGTTTCTCATTCTTGTTATTACCCATTCCCTTTATGAGCTGCAACCCTTTATTATCATCTTCCATGGGAATAATAGGGATAGGTCGTTCATCCTGATAGAGGAGTTTAGAGACATCCTCCTCATTGATATCTTCTTGATTTAGATCCCCCCACTTGGTGAAGGTAGTAGCTGCCATCTTGATGGTTTCAGGCTCTTTGTTGCTAGATGTGGGTTTCCCATGAGATTGAGGAGAAATAGGTAGCTCTCCTAAGACAAAGGTATCTTTTAGTAGCTTGTAGTTTCCACAACCATCATCCTGAATTTTTGCTTTGATGTTAGGAATGTTCTACATAATGGGTGTATTTGTTGTTGAAGTAGATGCAAGGGATGATAGATAAACAAATGAGGTAGGTGCGGATGTAGGCCCTTCACCATTTTTAGGCACTTGGGGGATCTTATAGAACTTAGCCTCAAGATTCTTGCAGTAGTAAAAAGGCTCAGGATCTCCATAGATGGTAATTTCTTTGCCCTCGAAAGGAAAATTGACACACTGATGGTAGGTCGAGGCAACAACTTTTAAGGCATGGATCTAGGGTCGGCCAAGGAGGATGTTGTACAGAAGATCAAGATCTAGCACTTGGCATGTAGTTTATGCAATGATAGGCCCCACTTGAATGGGTAATGCAATGATGCCTTGTGATACCTGCTCTTGGTCATCATATGCTCTGATGGTGGTACTTTTTGCTTTCTCAATGGTATCTTTTGAGTAGCCCAAGTTTTTGATCAACTTAAGGGTACAAATATTCAGACCAACACCTCCATCTACTAAGACTATTTTAACCTTGTTCTTATCAATGTAGACCTCAAGGTGTAAAGCACGATTATGAGATGGTTGTGATGGGAGGTCTTGTTCGAAGGTGGTGAGAAGGTGATTGATAATGTGTCCTACCATAGCTTGAAACTGATTTGTATCGATATCCTCGGGGAGAGATGATTCTAATAAGGCTTTCTCTAAGATTTCGTTATGTGCGGGAGATAGCCTCATGTATAAGAGTGAATTTGCACCCATTAGGAAAATTCCCCTTTCACCCTTCCGCACTTTTAAAAAGCAAGTCTGAAGGTGAAAATCCACCTAAGTCTATTGCCTTCATTCCACTTGGCACCTGTTTTGAGTGTTGGTAGAGGAGTTACTGTCAAGGATGCCCATGCAACGTGTAGATGTCAGACATTCGTGTGACGCGTTGATGTCCTTGACAAATTCCCGCATTTGGAGCCTGTAGTGATGTTACAATTCCCACTGGGAGTCAACTTGTAACACCCTCTTCAGTCGACTAACCCAAATATGGTTGTTTCTTTCACCCTTTCCTTCAAATACACCTCTTCTTCATTGATTTTGGGGACCCCTTCACTCTCTAGCTCTTCACAATCTCCAAGCAGCTTCTTCACCATATCTTCAATCTCAAGCAACACTTTACATTCCACAACAACAACATCAACACTCCATCACTTCAGTAGAGAAAGTGTGGAACAAAACACCATGATAGCAGAGGCTTGAGTCCCTCTCATTTTCTCCCTCACTAGCCTTGAGTGCTTTGGGCAGAGGTGGTAAGCTTTCACTCCTCTCCTCTATTATTTGGTTGAGTAGCATAACATTGTTTTGTAGTGCTTTTGTGTTTACTTCATTTCCTACATTTCTCTCTATCTATTTGGCTTTCCGTGGAGGTGGGAACACCAAAACAGGGGTTTGACTGAGGCAAACCCCTATACACTCTTAACACTTTCTCTCTCTTGTGTGCAGGTATTGAAGACGCTCATGAGTTGGAGGCTTCATCATCCACATGGTTGTAAGCATTTCCTTTCCCTTCTTCTCCTTGTCTTTATCATTTCCATTCCAGTTCTACTACATTCTGTCACTTTATCACTTTCTAGAAGTTCTTAGCAATTAGCTTGTGAGTAACCACTTTGTTGTTTTCTATGAAATTCTCATTCTCTGGTCCGTATGAGACACCAACGCACCTCGGGGACACTAGTGCGCCGCGATGTCGTCTGTATTTTGTGCTGACATCCTTTGGCCAAGAGCTTGTCAGTTTGTCCAGAGAATCTGTGTGACCTGCTCTTTTTGGTTCTAGAACTCTCGTTGCTATTCTTTGAGGTAGCTTAGGACAGTTCACCCCGTGAGGCTCTTTGATTGAAGAGAACTCATGAGTAGCGAATCCCCCTTCTCTATATTTTGGTGAACTTGATGTGAAGAACGTCTTTTTCAAAAATTAGGAATTTATTTACCCCTACTTGGCAGGGTCATAAATTTTGACTCGGTGCTCAGATTTAAGAATCATTTGCACCATTAGAAAGGTCTTCTAGAGAACTAGTCCAGTCCCTAAAATACTAGTGCCTTTGGTAGTCAAATTTTAGGGATCGACGCAAGTTCCGACCTCAAATTCTGCTCCGAAGACCTCCAAAAATGCAAATTACTAGAACATAGAAAATACCGAAAAAATTGTAATGAATTTAATATCTTCTTTTATTAGTTTTGTATCTAGTTTTGTTCAAAATATTAATGATGTTCCATTTCATGCATGTGACGGTGACCTGGCTTTACCCATGTCACTTGATATCTTTGATCCTTCTAATGAGAATCCTCCTTTGGAGGATACCTTGTCACAAGAAGATGAAATCATTGCTACCTTTCTTAATGTCACTCTACCTTTTATTCATTCCAATGCACTCTCTCCTACGGATGATGCATTTGTGAATGACAAATCTCCTAGTCATTCCAATGCACTCTCTTCTAGGGACGTTGCATTTGTGAATGATGAATTTCTTATCTATTCTAATGCACTCTCCTCTAGAGATGATGCATTGACGCATGATGAATCTCTTTCCACATTTGATCCTATTTTGATCGATGTCAAGAATATGTCTTCAAATAATTGTTCTACTAGTTGTAATGATTCTGTAAATGTAATCTATGTCTCTGCTGCCCCTCAAATGCCTAAGAGTCCAGTCATTTATGTGACTCTAGCTAGTCCTCCTGAAAGGGTTTGTTCTATTAATGGTGTTCCATTTGACAGTGATTCCCTTGATCTTTATAAGGCTCCCTCTTGTAGAACGGTAGCCCATACCTATGATACTAGAATGAATAAACAACTAAGACATCTTCAAGCACCTAAACATACGACTAAAGCACCTAGTGGTTACGATCTTGTCACTCCGACTAAGATCTCACTGTGGGACTTGCTTTAGTTTTCTCTAGTTTATCAAGGTTTGCTTCAGGAATCCTTGCAAAAGATCCTCTTTCCTTCTTCCGTTAGGCCTACAAATGTTGATGCATTGTTAGTGTATATTCATGTAGATTTGTCGAATATTACATTCTATCCTCAGGAACTCCCGCCTCTGGAAGTACAGAAGCAAGCAGATCCTCTAATGATTATAGTTAACATTAATAAGATTGGTATTAGATATAATCTCATTGATTTTTGGTTCGACACTAAATGTATGTAGCATTGATCTACTACCTAAGATTAATGTTGATCCATCTTCTATTAATGTTTCTTTTGTTGACATTCGTGGGTTCGATAATGTTGATCGACAAGCCCTAGGCATGATAGTCTTGCCTTTGAGGTTGGGACCCGTTACTATACCTACTCTTGTATATGTTATGTCAAAGAAGTTACCTTATAACCTTCTTCTTGGTAAACTATGGATTCATGCTATGGGTGCAGTCCCGTCTACCTTACATAAATCTATTAAGTTTATTGCTAACAATAAAGTAGTCACAGTTAAGGCTGAACCTAAAGCTATGCACTTGTGTGAGATGGCAGTTGTCATTCAAGCTTCATTTGTGCCTACTCTTATCCCTTCGGTATCTTCCAATGTGTCTATGTTTACTCCAACAATACCTACTACAAAGGATACTCTTGAGGTAGATGTCCCTAAAGAAGATCCTTCTGAAGCAAGAAATACTTAGTCTACTCCTTCTACCTCTTTTCAAAGGAATGCATGTCTTGGTGATGATTGGGGTCCCTTAGAATTTATAGATTCCTTCATTCAGGAATATAAAGTCAACTCGATCCACTTAGATCTTTTGATAACATCATTCACACCTGCTATCAAAGATGGTTATTCCTTTGTATCATGGGATAGTGTGAATGCTAACTGTAATGTCCTTAGCATTGAACCTCCTTTTCAGGAAGACGATTATGCTTCTACTAAGGAGGATAATACTGAAAGTTCTATCAAGAAGAATGATGATGATCCCATAGAAGAGTATGTTCCCCCTTGTTGGAATAATGCTCTCTATGAGGATCCTCCTTATGATTTGCAAACACGTTATGGCCTCGACTTTAAGCTCATCTCTAAGTATGGCTATGAGCATAAAGGTTGTGGGTGTAATGAACAAGGCATCCAAGTCCCTATAGAATTTGCACCTCGTAAGCATAAATTGGGACTTGGTTTCTCGAATGAACAATCTGAACAGAAACCATGGTTGAATGTTGATGCAATGTCCATTCAACCTATTTCTCACGGATCAGTCCATCCTCCTTTGTCTTCCACCTTCATATCTTCTTCTCGTGAGAAGTCAAGCTTTTCTCCACAAGAGAAAGGGTTGCTTCCTGCTCCTCATCCTTTATCTAAGAAAGAGTGTATTTTGTTGCAGCTTCTAAAATTTAAGGCCTTGAAGGATAAAATACAACAACTTCATGACTCAGGTGCCATCACTCATTCATTTGACTGATGCACCTGCCTTTTTTTCAAATAACAAGTGATATCGAGGTTTACCTCTATCCTATTCTAAATATCTTACGTGGTTCTCCTCCCCTTTATGTTGGGGGCAATGATAACTTGTTTTGGAGATGTGTGTCCTTCTTAAGGAGCCCCTCCCTCTCTTCTCTATGTATTTCAAATGAAGTGTCCCTTGAGCGGACCCCCTTTTGAAGGGTTCCCGAGGGACCTCTTTGAAAAATTTTCTCTCAAACAAGATTCCATGACATCTAGCTTGGGTTCAGCCCGACTAGACCTCAAATAAATTCCTTGCATCTAGCTCGGGGGTAGCCCGTCTAGACCCATCTTTGCGTCTAGCTTGGGGGCAGCCTGACCATAATTCAATTTTCAAACAATGTGTCCCTTGAGTGGACCCCTCCTCCTTTTGAAGGGTTCCCAAGGGACCTCTTTGAAAGTCTTCCAAATTGATGACAGTCTGCGTGACTATCTGCTTACTTGCTCTACAGGACCGAGAACCTGTAGAGATCCTTTACATCTTTACTCGGTGATACGAGTTTTCCTCCTCGAGTGGGTATTACTTTTATCACTTTTACTTGGTGATATGGGTCTTCCTCCTCGAGCGGGGATTGCTTTTATCACTTTTATTTGGTGATACAGGTTTTCATCCTCAAGCGAGGATTGCTTTTATCACTTTTACTTGGTGATACGGGTCTTCCTCCTCGAGTAGGGATTACTTTTATCACTTTTACTCGGTGATACAAGTCTTCCTCCTCGAGCAGGAATTGCTTTATCACTTTTACTTTGTGATACGGGTTTCCTCCTCGAGCGAGGATTGATTTTATCACTCTTGCATTCATTTCTATCTTTCTCTTCTTAAATTGTATATACCGGATCAAAGATCTACATCTTCATCCTGAGTATATGCTTTTCCTTTCTTCAACTTCATAGTTCTATGGAGTTGTGAAGTCCTTTGCTTGTCCTGCACTCTCAGGTTCTCCAGATCATGGTCTTCTTCCTCAATGGTTTAGGTATACATTTCTAACTCTGCTACTTCTTTCACTCTACTTTACCGAAGCACTCATCAGTATTCGTGTTCGCTAAAGTGGGGGAAAAATGTATAAGAGTGAATTTGCACCCCTTAAGAAAATTCCCTTTTCACCCTTCCTCACTTTATAAAACCAAGTCCGAAGGTGAAAATCCACCTAAACCCACTGCCTTCGTTCCACTTGGCACCTATTTTGAGTGTTGGCAGAGGAGTTACTATCGAGGATGCCCATGCGGTGCGTAGACGTTCGCACAGCGCGTTGACGTCCCTAACAAATTCCCACATCTGGAGCCTGCAGTGGCATTACAATTCCCATTGGGAGTCAACTTGTAATGCCCTCTTCGGCTGATTGACCTGAATATGGCTGTTTATTTCACCCTTTCCTTCAAATACACCTCTTCTTCATTCATTTTGGGGACCCCTTCACTCTCTAGTTCTTCACAAGTTCCAAGTAGCTTCTTCACCATCTCTTCAATCTCAAGTAACACTTTACACTCCACAACAGTAACATCAACACTCCATCACTTCAGTAGAGCAAGTGTGGAATGAAACACCACGGTAGCAAAGGCTTAAGTCCCTCTTATTTTCTCCCCCACTAGCCTTGAGCGCTTTGGGCAGAGGTGGTAAGCTTTCACTCCTCTCCTCTAGTATTTGGTTGAGTAGCATAACATTGTTTTGTAGTGCTTTTGTGTTTACTTCATTTCCTACATTTCTCTCTATCTATCTGGTTGTCTGTGGAGGTGGGAACGCCAAAACATGGGTTTGACTAAGGCAAACCCCTATACAACCCCATCTCTCTCTCTCTCTCTCTCTCTCTCTCTCTCTCTCTCTCTCTCTCTCTCTCTCTCTCTCTCTCTCTCTCTCTCTCTCTCTCGTGTGTAGGTATTGAAGACGCTCACGAGCTGGAGGCTTCATCATCCGCACGGTTGTAAGCATTTCCTTTCCCTTCTTATCCTTGTCTTTATCATTTCTATTTCAGTTCTACTACATTTTGTCACTTTATCACTTTTTAGAAGTTCTTAGAAATTAGCTTGCGAGTAACCACTTTGTTGTTTTCTGCGACATTCTCGTTCTTTGGTCTGTACGAGACGCTAGCGTGCCTCAGGGATGCTAGCGTGTTGTGTTGTTGTTTGTATTCTGCGTTGACGTCCTTTGGCCAAGAGCTTGTCAATTTGTCTAGAGAATCTCTGTGACCTGCTCTTTTTGGTTCTAGAACTCTCATCGCTATTCTTTGAGGTAGCTAAGGGAAATTCGCCCCGTGAGGCTCTCTGATTGAAGAGAGCTCGTGAGTAGTGAACCCCCCTTCTCTACACCTCAATAGTTCTAAGATTGATATTTGTGTCGGGGTTTTCTTAAGTTGATCTAAGAGATTGTACTCGCTAGGATTTGACATTGGTAAATTAGGTTGTGTCCTAAACTGAGATGGGACTCCTTGGATGGTGACCTTTCCACATCGTGCGGTGACTCCACACTCTGCACTAGGTCCTTTGATGGTGATGACAATAATGATGCTATCACAGGATGCGACCATGTTTGAATAGCTATGTTGCATGTTTTTGTAATCCTTAGATTTTCCGTTGTTGTTTCCTTTGTTATGATCTAGCATAGGGTTCTTGTATATCTTGAGATCCTGATTCCCAACTGGTACTTCAACAGAGATGGTCTTGTTTTTTATGAGGTCTTGGTTGATGTTCTCGAGTCTCATGCAATTCGTTGTTTTGTGTCCTTTGATTTTGTGAAAGTCACAAAGATCGTTGTTATTGTACCAGGATGGTTTCTCTAATGGTTCTTGGTAGTTTTTAAAGGTGGGTAATGTTATCAGATTTGATTCTACAAACTTTTTCATGATGGTTTCGATGGGCTCAGATAATTGTGTGTACTTGTGCTTGGGATAGGTGTTCCTATTGGTAGTTCGCCTTTGTTGCATCTCAATGTTGTTGAATTGATTGTTCTAAGGGGGTATTGTTTGTTGCACAGTCGGTTGTATGTTAGAAACTTGATTTTTGTTGGGCCTAGGAGCATTTAGGACCACCTTAGCATCTACCACAACATCATTTGTCACATTTTTTATTTTTAGCCCAGACACGAGACTTGTCTTTTGAACTGGTTGATGGGTGATTGTAAGCTTGATTATTTCCTTGTGAGATTAGAGCTCGTTCGGTGTTAAGGGCTAAGGGACAAGCTCGTCATAAGATGTGATGCACTGCATATTCAAGTGGAAAGAGAGACCAGGATCTAGATTGGCTATGATGATTCCCACTTGTTGTTCGTCGAGAAGGGTCCACTTGCTCTTACTAGATTTTTGTCTCCAACGTTGCAAGAAATTGGTGAATGATTCTCCTTTAGTTTGTTTGAGAGTGTACAACTCTTCTAGACTAACGTCCATGTCAAGGTTGAAGGAGAAGTGATCGATGAAGTTATCAGTGATTTATTGGAAAGTTTTGATGTCGGGAGATAGATGAGAAAACCAATCCATAGCAGGACTTTTTAAGCTTCCAGGGAAGAGACACATTAGATATGAATCATTATAGGCCACCTCCATACACATGACGTTGAATTCTTTGACATGGTCCATGGGACTTCCTCTCCATTTGTATTTATCGAATTTGGGGATTACAAATCTAGGAGGGAATGACACCATTGCAATGTTTTGGTCAAATGGACAAGGACATAGATTCTATGTATGGGGCTTCTTTGTCTTGCCCATTTGAAGATCTTGCATTTCTTAGGATAACGCCTTGAGTTGTGAAGCTAGATCGTCTTGCGGGTTTGGTGGAGGAACATACGATGGGATGATGAATGAGTTGTATATGGGATTTTGATATGATGGTGTATTGTACGGGGTGTATGGTGGTGTGAGATTATGTGAAGGTGATTGAGGTGTTGATATGTATATTCCTAATGCATTTGTATTGACGATGTTCTGCTGAGTATTATAGTAGGAAATTTTATGCTGTTGTTGTTGTTGCTAATGTTGGGCATACTACTGAGCTAGTAAGGCTTGTTGTTGTTGTTGTTGCATCACAAGGGCTTGCTATTGTGCCTGCTATTGTTGTTGTGCCGCGATGGCTTGTTGTTGGGCCTGATGTTGTTGATGTGTTGTGATGGCTTGTTGTTGGGCCTAATGTTGTTGTACCGTGATGGATTGTTGTTGGGCTTGATGTTGTTGTGCTACTAAGGATGCTTGATAAGCTTGTTGATGTTGTTGTTGTTGGCGCTATGCGGCTAAGGCTGCTTCTTGTTGTTGTTGGATGGCTTGAGCATAAGCTTGTTGTGCTTGCTGTAGGGCTAAGGTATGCTTTTGCAATATAGGACCAGTTGGTTGTTGGGACATCTATGATGGGTTGTGGGCATTGATGTTTTGGATGGGTTATGAGTTGGTGATAAAAGGTTGGGATTTTCCTTGGTTCAACATTCCTTGTAAAATGGTGGATTGGGATGGAGGAATGTAAGTTTGAGACCCCATTTGATTTTGCATGGTGAAGGAGACCGTAGGAAATATGTAGATGTGGTCATGTTAGATTTTGCAATGGTACAAACATACTAGGACCTTGAGTCCATTGATTGAAAGGATTATCTTGATTGATGCTTAGGGGATTTCCTTGTGCTTGGGATGTGGTCAAGGTACTTCCTTGGTTGATAGGGTTCATAACCAAAGTGTTGGTTTGATTTGGATCGATGATAGATGGGTTGGATGTGTTTTGTGACACCAATGGTATAGAAGAACCCGTGGGAGGATTGGGTAAAGATGTCCATATTAGTATCGAGGCTTGACTCTGTGATACAGTATTGACATGCCCTTGTGTATTATCCTAAGATACTTGGTCCATACTACTTTGTGTGATGGTGGGCACACTTGTGGTACTCATGGGTGTGGATGAAGATGGGTGTACTCGATAGGTGGAGGTGGTGGTGGAATAATGAAGGTCAAGAGGTTTATGTAGTTGTTTCGGATTTTTGGGGATGAGAGGAGCACCGAAGGTAAGTGTCCAAGTGGTTGTTGGAGGTGGAGGATTTTATCAAGGGTACCCACAAGTGTACTACTTTCAAAGGAAGGGTTAGACTGAAGTCCTTAGCAAGGCCAACTGCAAGACTAGGAGTAGATGTTTGATTTATCCCTGATGGTAGAGTGGTGAAGCCTTGTGCCAAATTTTGTGCCATAAATGATGGAGAAATAGGAGCTATGTTTTCAAAAGCTTGATGTTCCATGATTTCCTCCTTAGTGAGCTCAAAGGGATTGTTTGTGACATCTTCTATCTAATATGGTCTTGTCAGAGATGATGGTTGTTGTGATGGAGTTACTTGGCTTCTTGGATCAAATTCTAGAGGATTTGGATCATTTGAGGTAAATGTGACTTTGGTTTTCTCCATGATTCTCTTGTATCATGATCTCATTTTTACCATAATTTTTGGTTCACTGGTAGGAGAGTTGTGTTGAGATTTATAATGTTTGAACTCCCTAGTTGACTCGAATCTAGGTAAAAGGGACGCTCTAAGTATTTTTGGAGCAATGGTGAGAATGGGGGATGAAAAATGGGTGATATGGAAAGTGGTCTTTGTAATCATTTCGGAACAACACTTTTGACTTTGAGTTTGATGTTTTGATTTTAGGATAAAAGGTGTCGATGAACTTGAGAATCTTTAGGGTGGACTCGTGACCTTCAAGATAAACTAGCTCAAGGATGATAACTAACTTAGCTAGGTGCATGGAAAAGGATACATTTCACATACAACATAGCCAAGTTAGAGGTTGGTTTGATTGATGTTTAAGTCAAAGGAGTATTGGTATGATCGAAAGTTTTGCAAAGATAGATGAGGTGAAGGATGAAATTTTGATGAAGGGATGGATGAAATGTTTGACCCAATGTTGACTTAGAATGAACCTTTGTTTTCCAAGACCAAGGTAGTGAGAATGATGCTAGACCTCTAAAATGTTCCAATCCTAAAGACCCAATGTTTGACTTAGATGAGAGGATAAATGGGGATGTTTAAACCCGTTCTCCTCCTCCTAGCTTGAGCATAGTAGTTTCTTAACAAATGACAACGATTGCGATAAAGTATTACATCCCACTTCCTGCCAAACTTTAAATTATGATATCTATGTCTCTGATGACGGGATGCAGGTTTTACTTCACGAACTTTGATTGTGTGATGGATCATTCAAAGAAGCTCAATATCATGAAAAAGACCATTTGACTCGAAAAAAATGCATATAATTTTGGACTATACCTTGAAGCGTGTCTATAAATTTTTTTCTACCAACCTGTCTCTATTCTTGTGAAGTGCTAGAAGGTGTTTCTTGAAAGCTTTTGGTTTAAGATGTCTGAGCTTAAAGTGATGAACTGTAGATCTTGTTTTAGGGATCTTGACTTTGCATGAGATCATTAAAGAATAAGAAGCTATTTATTGCCACACAAGAGGTGGTAATATGGGCCTTCTAGCCAAAATATTTGCTCTTCGTTCTTCTTTATCTAAGATAGTTGCAACAATCCTCCACTAAGTAGATGTTTCCTTAGTTTCAAAAGTGAAGGTTCTCAAACTGTTGATAATATCCATTTGTTCTCCCTCAATGTATTCAAAGTTTGGCTGAATGATAGCCCCTGTAAGGTTGGTTTGTAGAACAAGGGCGATCGATCTGTAGAACGGGAGTGATTGATCTCCAAATGGTCATGTGGGGTTAAATTGTGTCAAGTTTATCTTGCTTAGGTGAATTGATTTTACAAACACTCATCTTGATTATGTTTTCAATCTAAATGTTTATGTCAAAAACTTCATAACTTTCACAATATCCATTTCATGAAAATCATGATATTAGAGTCATAATTTCCTATGTTGTCTTTGGGAAATATGGATTAAGATTAAGTCAAGATATTTAGAAATCGCTAAGGATAGAAACCCTTAGGATCAACAGTAATATCAAGGCTAAATCAAGAGACATCCATATTTAAACCAAAGTGTTTGAAACTTTGATGATAGTGAATGTTTATTTTTGAAATGTTTTGAAACCAAGCAATGTGTCAAACTGACTCATAATCACTTACAATCCTAGGTTCGAAATGACTATACTTTGTTGAGTTCCCACTTGGATTTCTCTAAACACTAAACAATGTAGACAATTAGAGATTTGGTGACACTAGCTCCCCTCCACGACACACACTTCTTGAGACCACCAAATTTCAAAATCCTTAAAATTCGAAGATCAAAAGGATTTTTCTATTTCTACAATTGAATAGTAAGAATGTGGGACGACTTGAGAACAACCGTTCTTGCACCAACAAGTATTAAGGATTTTTGGATTCTAAACAAAGTTTCATAGTAAGGGCTTCCAGTTTAGGGAGTACAATGATAAACTATGTCAAGAGGTCTCCCAACCCTTATAACAAGGGATTTACACATCATAAAGACATTGGGGGAGAGCTATCATGTACCATTTCCCATTGATCACAATTTTCATTGCAATCACACATTTATATCACAGTTTGGAAGAACTTGGCTTTAGTTTGTTACCACTTGGGTCATTCCCTCCTTTTGAAGTAGGGATGCAGGCCCTCTAAAGATGAACAATAATAAGGAAGTACGCTCATATTTTGATCATATTTGCTTGCATGATCAAAGAGAGAACACGTGCCACGTCTTGTTCTCACACTCGCAAAGGGGGTTCAGTTTTAATCCAAATGAAATATGTAGGTGATTTTCCAAAGTGTGAAAGAATGTTTAGGTTTCTCAAGGTCGCCAAATGGCACGAGAGAATTGCATACACATTCACTAACAAAGTTGTAAATCACAGAACATAGCAAACAATTATAAATTTTAACCCTTCAAAGAAGTGATGAGTTCATTTTAAGCACCAAATGAAATATGAAGTTGCCTTGTTCAATTTTAAGCCCAAAGTAAAATGATGATGTGAAGGTTCAATTTTATTCAACTTTGTGCGTTCATTTTAAACCCAAATGACAATGACGAGGGTTCAATTTTAGCCAACTTTGAAAATGAGTTTTAAGTCCAATTGAAATCTAGTTGGTCCTAAGATTGTAAATTTTAAACCTAATTGAAATTTAGTTGTCCTAAAAAGGAAGACATGAACATTGGGTTATAATTGCCCCAAAGCGTTAAACGCTTGTTACAATTATAAAATTTAAGATAGAAGAGGCTTTCTTCATTTTAGCTCCATGTCTTTCAACCTACAAAACCTATTAGTCTAGCAACCAGAACACGGTTAGACGTATATTAGTAATCAAATAAATCAAGGAAATCAAAGCACGTGTTAAAGAAACGATCGAAAGAATTCTTACCAAAGTTGGGCATCGTTGAACATGATAGCGTTGCAATTTGAAGTCTGGGCGACGCACTGGTGAAAATGGGTGTCGCTTTGCAACAGAAAAAGTGAGAACGATAGCATCAGTATTTTGTCCGACGTCGTAGGTAACAGTAACATGGTGATTTGAAATTTGTCGGTGTTGCTCTGGTGAAGTTGGGTGTCACTGTTTGAATTTTTTGATACCTCCAGATTAAATCAGCATCACTAGATTTAAATCAACGTCAATGCATTAATTCGACGTTAGTGCTTCAAATTGTGAGGGTGTTGCTATATGGCGACACTCTTCAAAAAGTGTCACTGTTTGTAGTTTGGGCGTCACTGTAACTTGCAAAATAGTAAACAAACAAAATTTGAGCTAAAAAATTGTTAACGATTTACTCGCCTTCTAGCGCTAGAATTTGAGACGAGGATTGTTAGAGTGGACCAATTACACTTGATCCATGATGAATAAAAGTATAATGAAGCCACTAAGCCTCAATCTACCAAACAAGATCATTCAAATTGAAAGGTTAAACTAAGCATTCATTGAAACTGAAAAATACAAACTATGAAAATAGTTAAATTCCTACTCTAACCCATTTGAAACTTATCTTGTTTTGGAATTGGTATCGTGTTGATGTGGAACAATGACCCTTTACCAATCCCATGATCAGTGAGCCTATTTCAATCAATTCTATGGAAGAGAATCGATGAAACAATTGTGATAAAATTGATTAAAACTTGATTTAAGCTAAAATGAAC
Organism: Sequoiadendron giganteum; assembly: GCA_007115665.2. Taxonomy (NCBI): domain Eukaryota; kingdom Viridiplantae; phylum Streptophyta; class Pinopsida; order Cupressales; family Cupressaceae; genus Sequoiadendron; species Sequoiadendron giganteum. Next base: position 530,948,859 of record CM021102.1, read on the forward strand.
ATGATGTAAGCTATGTTAACATGAATTTGTGCTAAAAATGATCTAATTATGCAATTGCTAAGCTAATCTAAGCTAATTCTAAGCTAAAAGATGAAAACCCTAATTTATAGACAAGCTAAGATGGATGCAAGGAAGCCATTAATGGATGTCTTAAGCTATTTATGCAACTAAAATGAACTAAAACAAGTTAAGAATGAGTAAAATATGAGTGTGGATGCAAGTTAATTCAACAGGTTAAGTTTGCAATTGAAATATGGATGAGATTCAGCTGCATAAGTTTGCTCTGAAAAAGATGGATCCATTTGTCTCCAAAAAGGGTTCTATTTATAGGAGAGCAAATGAGAAATGGAGGATTGACATTGAAAAGATTAATCAACGGTTAAGGATGAAAGGAAGAAGAGGCATGGATCATGGATTCTCATTAACAGATGAGAATGCAAGATGAAAATTAATCAAGGGCTCACACTTGGTTTAAACAAACACACTTTTGACTTGCACACATAGGTCAGAAGGTGACTTGCTCAAAAGGTTAAAAAATAGCTTGCAATTGAAGTTAAGTGAGAATATCACTTTCTTAATTGATTAGAGGAAAGAGAATATTCCTTTTAGGATATTATCATGGGTGAGGATAAAGATATTTTGCAAATTAAAAGAAAGCTTTAATTATGCAAAAAAGGGGATAAGGAATATTCCATGGGAATATTCCCCTTTTAGAGGAAAGTTAGTTTAATTGTTAATTAAACAAGGTTTAATCACACAATTAGGGGATTAGGAGAAATAAAGTAATTTTCATTAAATTAAATGATTTAATGAAAGGGGGGAGATGAAATGATATTTAATTAAATAGCTTAGGGTTATTTAATTAAATTAGAAGACTTAGGGAATTAAATTAAATATGTTGATTTATTTAATTTAATTAGATGAAATGTTAGCGTGAAAGGGGGTGAATTAATCTGATTTAATAAATCAGATTAATAGATGAAAATGACATAATTAATTAAATAGCTAGGCTAATTTAATCAAATAAGCAAAAAGAGGATGGGTTTAAGAATAAATGATATTAGTAAACATGTTTCGAGTGCATGATATTGATCAAGACATTTTTCAGTGTCTACAAATAGAATAGAGGCTAGACGTGGTGTTCTAGTAAACTTTTTATTTGCCTCATTGGAAGATTCTCCATTGGAGGAAACAACATAGTTCTCCTTGTCTTAAGGTTTTGAAACCATGCCACTCTAAGATTTAGGTGGAAAACCACCATTATCAACATTTTGATTATTCTTACATGGCTCCCAACTATAGATGAAACCTCCTCTTTTTTTGGAGATGGAGCCTCATTTGTAGGCCTAAGAGTGGACTTACTATAAGAAGAAGCAAAAATATGATCTCTAATCTTATGATTAAAGGATTAAAACACCTGTAGCAAGTGTTGGGTAAGTTACAATTTATGACACACTAGGTGTATCCCATCTAAGCAATTTAGATATCAATCAAATATTTCATATCTTTAAAGAGATCAATCTCAACGCATTTGCATTTTTTAAAAAGGGATGGGAAAAAATTGTATAGCTCAACACAAACATTGCCTAAGGAAGTTGTTATTTCAAGCAAGAAGTTATAGCATGTGGCAAAGATAAACCCAAGAATTCCATCCATACATGGAAACAAAGAGATCTCTCCTCACAGATAATAAATTATCTAGTCTAGGTATGGAAACAAGAAGAGATATACAAATAAACCAAGGGTTGTGTTTGAGAATGGATTTGACATGGTTGTCTTCAATGAAGTAAAAAGAGAGAGAAACCCCTACATGAGGTTTTGAACAATACCTAGGCAAACCTCATGTGGCACCCAAGCTTTACTCTCCCACACTTCAAGCATGCTTTTAGGGGGGGATCCTCATAAGAAAGTAACATTTTCAAGCCATCTACATGCACTTTTAAATTTTGGGTTGGGAAAAATCACATTCAAAGGTGTTTCAAAAGACATGCATTGTGAAAATATTTTGGGATGAACTTCTTGGGTCACTTTTGTGGTGGATCCATCCTTACATGCCATCAAATCATGAACACCTATAAAAATATTAAATTGATGAAGTTTGAAGCTATTTAAACTGGGGAAATTCCCATATGCATGCAAAACAAAAATCCTCGCATTAAATGTAAAAAAATAATGGAGAGTCCTACTTAGGGAAATACTATGACCTTACACAAGTAAAGCTAAGACCTAAACCCTATTAAAGCTTTGGTTCATATTTTAAATTTGATAAAGAGATATTATAGTACCAAATCTTACACTGTATCCAAAACTTTGATGGAATCAATCAAATTCTAGCTAAGAACTTCAATGTTAGGTTGGACTTCTCTAAGAAGAAAGGGGGAATGTTGAACCCCTGAGAAAATAAAATCTCCCACACTTTCATTGAGGAAGTAGACCTCAAGGATATCAAACCTTGATGAGGTGCATTCACTTGCTCAAATAAAAGATAATTTTTCATATTGCAAAAATAACTGGCATGTTCTTTGCTTCATAAATTGGATGAATAGAGATGTCACGATAAACAAAAACATTATTATGGAGGTGAGGTCAAATCATTGGCCCATTACACATTGGATCAATAAGGATATTTTGTCTCATATGATACCTTTTAAGTTTGAAAATACGTGGATTGAGCACCTAAATATAAATGTGGATTGAGCACCTAAATATAAAAGTGGATAGTGATGAAATTATGGAAAGACCTTTTGAAAACGTATGGCACCAAGATGTACCTTTTTCCCATATGATTCCATTTAAGAGGAATAGGTGTTGGCTCATCAACCAAATTATATATGTAATGTAGAAGAAATATATTAGATGCAAAAATCTAGATTTAAATGGTTAAAGGAAGGTGATAGAAACACTAGATTCTTTTATTGGTCATATAAATTGAGAAGACAAAAGAAAAGTGTCACTAAACTTGACTACCTTGATGGTTAGACTCTTAAAAGTTGTCAAGAGATAAGGAATCCTCTTGTTTCTTGCTAGGAAATCAAGTTCATTGAGGAAAATGTGGAAAGAGAGAAGGAAAAAAATCATTCAGTGACATTTTGAAGCTTTTAACAAGGTACAAAATGAATCACTTTTGATAGAAGTTACCAAGGATTAAGTCAAAGCAACCCTATTTAAAATGGTGAGTGAGAGAGCTCCTAGTCAATGTGGTTTCTCAACTTTCTTCTTTAAAATTTTTGGGATTTTTTAGGTGGAGTTATGGGAGGTGGTACAAAAATCAAAAGCTTCCAAGGAAATCCTCAAATCCATCAATCCTCAAGCATAAGGATTCTCATAAACTAGGAGGTTTTCCCCTATATCTTTGTGTAAACGAGGTTATCTTTAAAGAGATTTTCCCCCTATATCTTTGTGTAAATGAGGTTATCTTTAAGGCAATGGATAATAAAACAAAATAGCTCTCCTTGAGATTATTCCAAAGGAATAATGGGGAAGGGAGTTTACAAGGAAGGAAAACATGGAAGGGAAATTTTCGGTGCACAATATTATTCATTCCCTACAAGTAAGTAAATGAAAATCTATGCTAGTAAAGCTTGACATTATAAAGGTCCGTGATAGGGTTGTTTTGAAAGTTCTAGTTTCTCTTGTGGCAAGCAAGGATAAATTTTTTAGATCCCAAAACACGTATTATATGTCGTTGATGAAATTAGTGAAAAAAAATTCATTGATTTGTATAAAAACATGGATTTATTAAATAGGAGGTGGAGTGTGGGATTTAAATGTTTTATCTTCATGTATTATACTTTCGGGCTTCTAATTGTGTCCAAAAATCCATGTATATTCACCATAAGCTCAAATTAATAACTAAGAAGGGACTAAAAGTGGTACTAGGAGTTATTATAGTGAGAATTCTTCTTTTATTTATAATAGTTCAATATTATCGAGAAGAGGGGAGATAGATGATTCTTTTGGGAGAGATGTAATTGATCTTTGGGGAACATTTTAGTTATTTTGAGAGATATTTTGATAGCCCAAGGATTTGATATTAGTTTTATTTACTATTAGAATAAGTTTAAGTGATTGTATACTCAAATATTTTTTATAGTTTTTAACTACAAGGAGTTTCTCTTGGGTATACTTGTCTCATTTTCATGGTGTTTCAATTCTCACATTGTCTCTTATTTTTTAATTCATTTTTCATTACCTAGGGATATGACGTTATAATGTATACAAGTTGATGGAGATGTTGACATGTGGCACATATACCTTAAGTTAGTTATATTAGGTTTTTAATTATATTAGATAAGGGTAAGCTTGCATGATTTTAGAGTTTACCCCTCCGTTATGTTATTAGGAGGAGGTCTATATAAAAGAAGTGAGTATTATTGTAAGGATATGTAAAGAGAATTTTGTGTACTTGGGATATCTTGGAGATATAACATGAATTGAATTCTACCATAAGGACTATTATATGGTGTTACCCTAGCCAACAGGTTTATGAATTATTTTTGCATATACTAGATAATAGAGGATCTTAATCCAAAAACATCTCTTATGGTGTGTATGATATCTCTTCTACATTATCTTAATGCCATTATTGTATATGTGGATCTTATCAAGGGGTAATGGTGACAAAATCCTCCAAAGGTAAAAAGGCACATCATGTGGATGTGTAGGATATGTTGGATGAGCACTGTAAGGTCTTCAACAATACTCCACTAGGGAGACCATCAAATAGAGGCTTTGAGAATTTCATTGAGTTGAGGATGGTGTTAATCCTATCCTTTTTACTCCCCATCGTCATATCAAGAGGCATAAGGAAGAGATCAAAAAGGAAATAAAGGAACATTTGGACATGGGGCACATTAGACCCAATTCAAGTTCTTTTGATTCATCTATAGTTCTAGTAAAGAAGAAAGATGACACAATGAGGATGTGCAATGAATACAAATCATAAATAAGAAGACTATAAAAAATTAGTATCCAATCCCTAATATCGATGAATTGTTAGATGAGCTTCGTGGAGTAGTTTATTTTTTAAAGATAGATCTTAGATCAAGGTACCAACATATTAGAGTTTGAGAGGAGGATATTCATAAGACTACTTTTGATTCCACTATGATCAATATGAATGCATCTATCTTTATTCTCAACAAAATATTGCTCTGCAATTTCCTTGTTTATATCAATGAATTGGTCCCTAATTGGCAATTTGAAAATGATCTCGATGAAAGTGGGATCCAACCTCGTCACCAATCTACCATATGAAGTTTTGATCTCCTTAATTTTGATATCATACACCTTCATACATTCTAGGACAAGTTCGGGACATTGGATGACTACTAGATAGCCGGTTGCACTCACTAACCCACTTTCATATACCTTCTATGCAAATTGAGACCTCTTCTCTTCTTTCATGATTTCCTAAAAAATTGTGAATGCTAATATGTCCCAATTTGACACTTGTTATTTCGATAAACGTACTCTCAAAAACCGAGACATATTCATAGCCTTGGTATTTATACTTCATTTTTGTATGAATTTGCTACTATAGAATTTACTATGTTGAAAAATCACTCCTTACGTTGTCGGGTGCAAGGTGATGTAAAAACTTGTTTTACACAATTTTAAGCTCCGACTTCGCCACTTTTCCCCGTTTCACCTTAAATCTGGAAAATATGCCTATTTAGAGAAAACACTAACTTTGGCTATACCACTACCGATTACGCCTGTCCTGCTAATTTCATTTGTATCAAAGTTTTTTAACACCCTTATTAACAAATCCATTTTATGTATATCCTTGTTTATTCTTTCATCCTTTTCGTGCAGGCTGGGACAACTTCTACCATTCCTTCGCATTACATTCATCTGAAAACAAATTCATTCTTACATGGTACGGGTTTGGCTTTTACACCTACAGATTTCACCTTGCTTGAAAGTTTTTGAAGACTTTTCACTAAACAGATTCTGTGCATATTTTGTGACCTTGGCGCCTTTAAACACTTCTTGTCAATATTCAGTTAAAGTCGTCCTCCTTCGTGGTGCAGGTTTTGAATAGCTACGCGAATATGAGGTTTGAAATTCACGTTTGTCTGAAAGTTTCCAATGACTTTTTCCTCATTTTGCAGGCTGCATTCATTTGCAAAATTCTAACGCCCCTTTTCCTTTAACAATTATGAACAAACCATTGAGGCATTTTATCAAACGGTTTATATACATTGCTTATGTTTTCATATTTATGCCTTTATATTGACCATGGCAATTGTGACCGCAAAAGATTACCTCTTCTATGTCCCGACAAATGCTATATTTCATTCAAAGCCTCCCCACTTTGACACGAGCAGGAAAGATGCCGATGAAGGTCATGGAATTTGGTCTTACACCTTGATCGCATTTGTTTGGAGTTTCAAGTGCATATCCTGCAATTATTGCATGCCAAGAAATAACATTTTTTTAGAGGCATTCTTTAAAACGGTTCTCGTTTACAGTTATATCCATCATGGCGCCTGTAACTATAACATCAGCTAAAATTCCTTTATCCTTAATGCTTCGATGGCTGTTAATACCTTTATCCTATAACTCCCGTTTTGGCGTGGGCAGGGAGGATGCTTGCAAATATTGAGGAATTCGGCTTTACAGCTACTGGTTTCTTATACCCTGTTCCAGAACTCTCATCTGGCAAGGGTCGTTGAATTTGGATTTACATCTGCCATTTGCATATGCTTGAAAGCTTCTAAAGCCTTTTCAACAAATCCATTTTGTGCTTATGCTGCGAAGATTACAATCCATGCAACCACGTTTCTTTGAGGCAATCTGTCAAACAGTGTGCATTCCTTGTGTATGCTTCCACATTTTCTTGTATATTAACCAGGGCAGCTGCAGCTGCAACGTCTGATAAAATTCTTTTATCCTTTGTACTTCAATAGCTGTCCATAACTTGTTCTATAATCATCATTTTGGCGTAGATAGGGATGGTGCTGGTGAGGGTCGTGGAATACAGATTTGCACCTCTTAGTAGCTGCTTGCATTTACTTGATAGTTTCTTTAAGACCTTCACAACAAACCTCCATTTTTGGCATGAGCAGGAAGATGCTGGTTGTGGAATTCGGTTTCACACCTGCTAATTGTATTTGCTTGAAATTTCTTAAGGCTTGCTCAATAAATCCATTTTGCTACATATTTCATTTTCATTTCAAGAGAGTAGATCCCTGTTTCAATAGTTTTGCGCCTTGTTTTTGCTCTCTCATTTAGTATGCACATTAATCTCGGCACTTGCAGCTACAACCTTTCACCAAATTTAGTTTATGCATATATTGCAACCCATGGCAGTCTATAAGATCACATTTCTTTCAAAACTCATTACACCAGGCAGCTGTGGAAATTAGCTTCTATTTTTCTCTTTTAAATGCTCAAAGGTTAGAAATCTCGAAAAAGTGAGCAAAGTAGTTTTAGAGGTTAGGATTTTGAAAATTGTGAGCATAAGGTTAGGATTGATTGAAATGTGAGCAAATGAGGTTAAAATTTGTTTAAATACGAGAAAATGAGGTTAGAAAATGGGAAAGAGGGAGCATGAGGTTAAAATATTGCAAAATGTGAGCAATGTAGTTAAAATTTTCAATTTTGTGAGCAATGAGGTTAGAAATTGGAAAAATGTGAGCAATAGGAGTTAGAAAATGGGAAACAATGAGCAATAAGACTTAATGAATATATAATGCATACTAAAACCACTCAACATCATCTCACATAAGACATTTAAATGCTTGGAAAAACCTCCTTTTATGATTAAAACCCCCTAATTATTCCTCAACACCGCAAAATTGAAACTTACATAACTCTCAATTGATAAAGTATTTTGCCTTGAATTTTTTTGGAACAATAAAAACACCATGATGAACTCATAATTTTTCTTCGAGCAATCAAATCAAGAATTTTAATGATTTCCAAAATTTGATTAAAAAAAATTGGAACCTTAAATTCTCTCATTCTAGGAACTAGGTTGTTGGAAAACTTGCCACATTGCTCAAAAAACCCCCAAGAATATCCATCTATGATAGATTCTTCCAAAAATAGATAGGTTTCAAAAATGAATTGTTTTCGCATTTTCATCAATGTAGGAGGTTGATTTTGAGTACAATTGGATCCATACATAAAACAAATTTTAATTTGACATCTGACATTTGAGTTGACATCATCAACCTATATCAACCAATCAAACTCAAGGATTATAGTTTGGATCTGACAATTTATGAAAATGGGGCATGGTTTACCTAATTGGCAATAGGGTTTTCAAAACAACGACCTCCAATCATGCTCAAAATAAATGATCTAAAAAATTCTATAGGAACATTGATTATCAACAAAACAGGTGATGATTTAATGTGACAATTTTGAAAAATGGACAAGCCAAAAATTAGGGGGATAACATGTCTAACCTATTATTATTGTGATGGATATAAAAGGGTGACCTTGTCCATTCAAGGGGGATGAGTTATCATCTACACAAACCCCTATATGGAAATTAATTGAGAACTTATGTTTCAGTATGAAGATTATAGGATGAAACCCCTTTAATTTTGGTAGTTAGAGGATAAAATCCCTTTGGCTAGAGAGTGGTCTTCATTTTGAGTTTGTGTTGAAGTTTCATTGATCACAAATTTTAGTAACATTGTATTTGGTTTGATATTTTGTTGCAATGAGTATGAGCATCAAAGTTTAATATCATTGTAATTGTTGATGATGCAAACTCTTTAAATGTAATCCAATAATTATTTACAATAAGAAAAAAATTCATGAATTATGTCATTTATCATTTGCTAGTTAGAAAGTGATGATAATGATAATGTGTATGTACATTAAACTAAATCTGATCATTTAAGATGTGATTTTAATATGATATTATTATCCCAAATAATAAGTATTTGTAGAAGATTAAATATCATATTTTCTTGAGAATATTGACTAGGACATTACAAGATCTTCCAGAGTTAAGGATTAAAAACCAAGTGCAAAGATGGCCATTTATTTTTATTTTTATTTCTCAAAACCTTAACCCTTTTTTTATCCCCTTTTTACAAACTATTAGAGTATGATTATATTAGGAATAATTTTATCCAAGACCTTGAAATAATTATCATCTATAAATCATACTTAACATATGTGATGTGTGAGTTATTGAGTTTTGAGCTTTTACTAGTATAGGGCCCTTGAAGAAATGGGTCACATCATCCACTTAGATGGTCCAATACTACCATGACTTGGCATACAATACCTTGGAGACAATTGATTTCTAGATCAATTTATCTTTTCAAGCAAATTAGAATGATCCTAATTTCACTTGTGTTGCATGTGTTAAATTAAACATCAACACTCAATAATACAAGGATGCAAAAGAATACATACCATACAACAAAGTACTTAATAAGTATTTGAATATTTATTTAGAATACTAGTAATAATCATATAGAAGCTTACAAACAAGAGATCCTGCAAGAGAAAATCTCAGGAGAGCTTTTTTACTTGAAAGATAAAATTTTATTTTAAAATTAGATCCAAAATAGAATATGAAGAGGAAAGTAATTTGAATTGACCATTGGAATTTGACCTAAGATAGTTACAAAGCCTATCCATTAAGAGAAAGGTGGAAAAAATGAAATAAAATGACTATTATATGATCGAAAAGTCAACAAATGATAGCATGCCATGTTGGCTTCCAAGTATAATAAACAATCTAAAAAATTTGACACATTAGCATAACATGAGATAAATGTGGAGGTAACAATGGTTAACAAAGAAAAGGAGAAAAAAAACAAAAGCACCAAAACACAAGTTGGTATTGAGGCACATAAGGCAATGTTGAATGTACCTAAAAACACACTAGGATATATGAACACTAAATCCTAAAACATGACATGAAAATTATAAGTGTACGTAATTTTTGATATTACATTTCACCCCCACTTTAGTAGGATGATGACACTAGGTGATAAACTATCCTAAACTATAAAAAATAAATAAATTAAAGTAAATAATATCATGAGGATACTCAAAAGGATGTTGTAGAGGACATAGTAAGTCTCAAAGAAAGGAAATCATGTCCCCAACTAAGAATTTATAAAAAAATGATGTTAGACAAAGATAACCTACATAAGGAACAATGTTAGAATAACATAAAATGTACAAAATAAATATAAATTAGAAAAATATAACTTGAAAAATAGGAGCATTATTAAATTATGTAATATAGTAAGAAAATATGTATACAAAAATGAACTAACAAAACACAAAAGAAAGAGATAGACACGAAGAAGGAAAGAAAAAAATTACAATTTATAACATGCTCTATTGCTAAGAAAATGCAAGGTATGGCTTAAGGAATAACATGCTTTGTTTCTAGGAACCATACAATACATCTATGAATAATAGGGAATGGCATCCTATATAGCTAGGTGGCCCATTAAGAGCATTAAATTAGTTGATATGAGTTACACAGGCTAATATATTTTGTTTCTAGGTAGCTCATATGAAAATACATTATCTAGGATTGTATGGACAAGCATGCTATGTTGCTAGGCAATCCTCATAAGGGAAATGTGATCCAAGCAACTCTTTATACTTAGGACCAAAAGATATAAACACTTCAAGGAAAATTTTACCGATATGGATGTGTGCATATGTGTGAATGCACAGATGATGATGCAAATATGCCCCCCCTAAAATAATTGCATAAGAAAAGAGTATGCATTGATTTTAAGCTAGAAAAAAGGAGGGTAAATAATCTCTAGAAGTATTTATAAATGTATATAAACCTAGAATCACTCGAAAAGATTTCCCCAAGAAGAGGCACAAAATATGATATTGAAAGACAACATGAGCACCAAAAAATATACTCATGGAATGACAAAGAGAAATGAATGAAAATGACACATAGAAACAAGCAACATTGCACAAAGAAAAAAAAAGGGATCCACATGCTTGTAATTAATATGTATATAGGAGTATTATGATCGACGAATAGGGTGTGATTGTCATCATTACCCAAGCATGTATAATTATGAGCACATTGGAAGAAAACATGTAGCTAACAAGCAAAGAATATTTTTTTTGGGTCAACATGGAAGAGACCTAATTATCTAAACACTATGTATCATCCCTAAAATATTCAAAAGAATAAGCACACAAAATATAGAAGAAAGGTAGATATAACAAGAAGAAAATCACAATATAGCGTTCCTCTTTTATCCATGTACCTATAAGGGAGCATGGGTCATCTAGGGGAGCTAACATGGTACATAGAAAATAAGTACATGAGTAAAAAACAAGCATGATAAATAACACATAACACACATGAAATGAAAATGCTACTAAAAGGAATCATAGTCCATCAAGTTGTCTCCCTCCCAATATTTCCCAAGTAGGGGAGGGGTACCACTTGGTAGAGAAGAGTCAAGAATAACATAATGAGGAGAAGTATGATGCTTTTCAAGAGTAGGATGAATAACATTCTACTAGGCATTCGTGGAGGGATGATTGTTAGTGACCATGCAAATATTATATACAATGTTAGTACATCAACCACTAACTTAAAATAAAACTCCTCTAGGAAAAAGGCCCATTATTTAGGTGGGTAGAACATAACCAATTGATAATCATCACTATTGGAAATAGGCATGTGAGCATTGGGATAAGAAAATTGAGGTGGAGGAAGGCCCTCCATGATGGGGAGAATTGATAAAAAAGTGATCAGAGGTGTGAAAAGGTTTATTATTAGTCTTATGAAAAGGTGAGGTGGGATAGTGCTTAATTTTGTGTTTAAGAGGTGGAGGAGTAATGTCAATGTCTATTGTAGTAGGGTGGAGCAGTGGAAAAATCTAATGGCAAGTGCGCATGAAAGGGACTGTGGAATTAAGGGTGGTGTGGATATGACCCTCACATTGAGGAGGTAAATAAGTTGATAAAGAGGGCGTCCATTTGGAATCTCTAGAAGCAAATGAGGCTTAATAGGAGCTAAGACTACTTGGACCCGCTTGGGTTTTTATCTTGAGGCTCTTGGGGAGGGCCAAAAGATGAAGGGATAAAAGGGGGTTGGTTAGGGATATATCTAGAAACAACATGGTGTCAATTCTTATACAATCAATCTAATAGATTTCATCTAGTTTATGGTCATTTCACAAAGGTTAATTTCCTTGATCTATCATACAAGTAGAAGGAGGAACTAGAGCAACTAGTGTAGGCTAACTAATTATGTGTGGGGTTAGAGGAGGAGAAGAAGGAATGAGAGGAGGAATCCAACTCAATATGAATTTTTAATAGAGTTTAAATAGAAAATCAATACTAGGTGAGAGGGGACCACAAGGTGTAGGCCAAAACTAATCAAGTGAAAATTTACCTGTAATGGCCAATGGTTGATACTAAATATGAGTAATAGTATGTATGACATCGTTACAAGGAAAATTTAGAAACTTTTGGACAAAAATATGGGTAACTCAAATCATAGTGAGCCAAGGATAACCCAACAAGACACAAAAGTGATCAAAAGTAAGAATCATACTAAATGAAATGTCTAGGGTCTTTGGTTTGACTTGGACATAAAGGGTAATTGAACCCAAGGTAGACACAGAGAGGCCATTTTGCATGCATACAAATACATTATATGGATCATAAAAAAATATATGGAGGTATTGGGCATATAATAATTCCTTTGCTAAAACCTTAACTATGCTCATTAGGTCAATCAAAACATTCCATGTAGTTTTCTAGTTTACTAGGGTTTGGATGTATAAAGGGCCATTGCATATTCCCACATGAACATTGATTAAAGAGAATAAAATGATAGGATCAAGGATAGGTTCAACTCAAGAGGCTCAAGGTTAAGCATCCTCCATAACTATCATATAAGCAAATGGTGAAATAGAAGGAGGGGGATCCATATCTAGCAAAAGGGAGGGAGAAATAGGATTAGTCTCTAAACTAAAAGATGTAATAAAATCAAGGACATAAATGGTGGTGTATTGCGAGCATAGGTTTGTATGAATTTGAAGGTTTTGATTGGGCTAAGCTACAAAATTATTGTATTTATCATTAACACCATCAACTTGGATGACATTCAAGCTAATTAAATCTTGAATGAAATGCATACATTTATCTATGTCATGTGGCCATGCACATGGTGGTATTGACAAAATGCTTTAGGGTTGCAGTTCTTACGAAGCAACTAGTTTACGTCAAGAGGATGAGTAGACAAAAAGTACACTAAAGTATTCACAAGGATATATTGGAGGATAGAGTGCAATGGATCAAATAATTGTGTGAAGTGGTCGTTATTTTGTGACCACATAGATACATCCATCACTAAAGAAGAAGGTTAGGTTGTATTGGCGGTGTTGATAGCAATCGTGATATGTTCTTTTGAGAGACAAAGTTTGTAATAATTTTATAATTGTTAATTTATGTAGAAGGCCCCAATGAAGAAGCAATAATCAATGAGATAGAAGGTGCCTCAAACTAGCCTGTAATCTACTAATAATCATGGAGGGTATACGAAGATGCATACTATATAAATAAAATCTTATCCTTGTTTAGAGGCTAAAGTTTCCTATAGAAATCCTTTGCACATTTGAGTTAGGGATAGTATATGGTATTATTAAAAAAAAGAATTGATAACAAATATATAGTTAGTTACCATTTTATTGGTACCTTTCTTGCAATGCACTAATTCAATGAAAGTGTTGTAAGAATTGGTTGAATAACTAATGAAAAGAGAAAATATAATTATCTAATAGGAAAAAAATTACTCCAACATAATTTATTTCAACGCACATATTTTTTTTACTAACAACTTATATTCAAAAATGAAATCACGACACAACATGGTGAATGCAAAGAGATGAGTTAATGGATCTAATTTATCATTAATTTTTTTAAAATTTGGAACCTCAAAGCTATTTGCAATGTTGTAGAAAGTATATGAAGTGATAAGAGACTATGCCTGTAGTATGGTGTACAACGAGTGGTTTGAGGAATTAGATAGCAAAGTAAGTATCTATTATAGACTCCTTATATTTTATGTTAACTACTTTATATCTAAGTTAGTCATGTGAAGGGGTGCAATGGAAGCAATAATGATAGCCACATGGATAGGAATATTAGGTATAGCTAGGGAGTGTGAGGGTAAAGGTTGTGAAGTCTTTATTGGAAAGTTAAATGACAAAGGCTAGTATCAGATAGAAAACCCATATGATGCAATGGGGGATTGGAACCAACCTAGAAGAGGAAGGGATTGTATTTCCACTTTAAACAATAGAATTAACAATGTTTATTTGATTTTTCATGTGAATATTAGATGTCAACAGTGATAGAAATTTATTTATTTATAAAGTTGGAATGTGAGTCTTGTTCTTATTCATGGGGGGAGTCACTATTGACAATAAGTGCTAGTATCATACTAACCCTTCTATCTAGGTATAATGACACAAACAAAAAAATCCATAGCATCCTTGCATACACAAATCATTAGTATCATCATAACATCACACATATCCTACATTCATAATCATAGCATCATGGTATAATCATCACATAGGTCATCATAGCATCATCAAAAATACAAAAAAATCATAGCATCACATCATGTCATAATCTAGTCCAACATCATCACAATCCATCAATCATATAACTTATCATTAGAGAATCACATCATGTTATCATCTAGTCCAACATCATCATAATCCATCCATCATATATCATAACATCAAATAAGATCATCATTGCATACATATATCCATCACATAACATAATCAAATAAGAATCATCATTAGATGCATATACCAAAATCACATAGATATCCATCACATGCATATAGGAAAACATCACATCATGAACATCATTAGTACAACAAAATCTCCTCCCATAGATATATAAATAAATGTGTCATTTATATATACATATATGCATGTGCTTGTAGACATAAATCAAAATGTGTATACATCATATACATCAATATATAAATGATCCTCTACATGGAACTCCCACCACCCTTTGAGTGACCAAGAGAGGGTGGATGAGGAGGAACAACTACCCCTAGCTGTACACCTTGAGTGGCTAGATGTGGTGATACCAATAGTGGTTTCCCTACTAATCCTCCCATCATTGATCTACCCTCCAATCTAGCTGATCGCAACGTCTTCGATTTGATCCTCGACAAAAAAATTGGAGCCCTCCTCTCTATTGGTACCACCACCTCATACAAAGCCCTATAATAGGTAGCCTCCTATATGTGTCACCTCATTTCTCCCATAACCTATGCTAGGGAGTCTCCACCTAATCCTCCACTCAAATCCTCCACCTACTACCATCGAGCTCTCTAAACATCCCTCTCCACTATCACTTGTGTTAGTTGTGCCTTTGCTTGTTGTTGTCAAGTTATCTCGACATCTCTTTTCCATCCTTCGAGTCAATTATAATAAGAGGCTATGCCTCTATCTGGTAACCATCTCTCTCTCGATGAGCCTATTCTTACTCAAATAGGGATACTCAACCTTATTCCCATATCCGAGCATCTCCATCATCTCCCCCTCTCTCTACATCTCTTCCTCTCCCATCATCACCCACATTTCCCCCTCTATCACCACAATCTCCTCCTCTCTCTTTATTACCACCACCTAAACCCTCCACCATCACATAATCCCCTTCCTATCCATTTTCACCACCTCCCACCTATTTATATTATCTCCACCACCCCCATCACTCCCATAACCCCACTCCATCTCCCCCATCACCTCCAAATGCATCTCCCCCCTATCCTTTATCATAGTCGTTGAGCCTTGGCTAGCTCAGTACTACGATTAGGCTTCCTCACTGCCCCTGCACTTGGGTGAGTCAATATAATTGGCTAAAAAGATTCCTACCATAGATCATAGTCTAGAGTTTTACTTGCATCTCTCATATTTGATCCCCATGCTCACTAAATGGGCACCAATGACTCAAAGTTTGCAATAGTTATCTTTGGGGCTATCATAGGCCCCCACTCTTTGATCTCTCGTTGAGTATGAGTGAACACAACATCCTCTTTTAGAGCACCCTACACCTCTCCATACTGTTGCCTGACTCTCACAAGAAAGTACCTATCAATAATGTATGGTGTATGACCAATCAACCATCTCAACTGTTTGCAAAATACCAAATGAGTCACATTGTTGACCCAAGCCTTACATAGTGTCTAAGGTCTCCAAACAAACCCTTCCATATCATCCAATACCCTCCTCCAATAATCCAAGTCTCCCAGTCATTGATGTGTTAAAACCACCTCATACATATATACATATGGTAAGCCCTTGTAGCGTGGAACATCGCCCATTAGGTGAGTAATTATGATGTGATCCCATGCCTATACATGGAGAAATCTAGCCCCCTAAGATAAGCTATCACCATATTATTAAACCACTTGATGCATGTTGTGATAGAGATGGGCCAATACACATAGGTCCCATGCAAACACCACTCCGTTTGAAAGCATCCTCTCAAAGATGTAACCCCATCCAATATAATATCCCTTAGATCATTGATCAAGAACAAGTACACCTCTAATAAGCCTAGCTAGAACAAGTGGAAGAGTGCTGAATCTCCCCATGGATTTGGATAAGTTCATCTTACCATCCTTGATGTTGAGATCATCATCCAAGAACACCCTCTCCAATACATCCTCACTTGAGTTTGTGTCGTAGATAACCCTAGCACTATGAATCGAGATCCGAAGGATCCTCCATACATCCTCCAATGTGATAGTTTCCTCTTTGGTGGGAAGAATAAACACGGATCTCTCACTATACTATCTCTAATTGAGGGATGCCATCATCTCCCTATGAGCTCTAATCTTTGACATATACATGACATGCCATAATACCACAACTGCTAGAAACGCGTGATCCATCTCTCCAAGTCCATCACTTAGCTGAAGTATAATCAAGTGTCGCTTCCTAGACATAATTGGGTCTTAAAAAACCTATAAACATAGTGCACACAATGTCAATCTACCAAAAATTAGGAAAATAACCTAATTTAGCTATCTCTATAATCAAATGTTCCAAATTAGAGTAATTTGTGACCCTATTTTTGAATTGCACCATTTTAGAAATCAGATGCGATCCTTTTTTTCAAATGTACCAATTTGATATCAAGTACATCAAACTAGATGCAAACCTACCCTAATCGGATGTGAGTCACTTTTTCAAGTGTACCAAACTACCTTAAAATGCATCATTTCACCTTCAAATGCACCATTTCACATTTCAAATACGCAATAGCAGGTTTCAAAAGCATAATTTATCCTTTCGACGTATCTAATATCCTACCTTTAGCTAGCATTTATGCCACCTAAATTGATGCCTAAGGACTTAAGGGTTAGATATGCACTACATGGGGTGCTTTGGTTTGCCACTAGTATTGACGAATTCTCTAAGGGCTTTGAAAATCTCAAAGCTAAAAAGTGTGAATGAATTAGCAATGACCCCTAAGGGCCTATATATAAGCAACCAAAACCTAATTCCCTCCATCCAACCCACCCTCAATCCATTTTCTTCCTACCCTAACTTCATCGAAACCGTTTCTTAGCCAACTTGACCTCAATTTTCATATGTTTCTTCACTAAACCTAATCCTATTTACCTATCATGAGCTCGACCCAAAATTCATTTTTTAGCTGATCTCTCGAGGGGGAAACCTACCATCCAACCTTCATCCCTTGGTTTGTTGGGGTACACTGGGGCGCACTATCACCTAAATTTTTCATACTAGCAACATGTCTTTGAAACAACACAACAAGACACATTTTCTCAAAGAGGGGAAAAATGTAGACACCTAAAAATATCTAAACACATTTCTTCTAAATTCATCATCATTTCCCGTCATGATATCTCATCAACCCCTTCATTACTATTAATTAAATAATTTTTAATTATTTAATTAAGCTAACCCCTTTTCCCACTTTAATTAAATAATTTTTAATTATTTCACCATTTTCATTCATCAACTTTAATTAAATAATGTTAATTATTTAATTATTTAATAATTTCCCTCCAACTACTTTATCAAATATTTTTTAATTATTTAAATATTTTCTAATTTTTCCTCATCCACTTTAATTAGATAGTTTTTAATTATTTAAGTATTTCTTCAATTTTCCTTATCCACATTAAATAATTTTTTTTATTATTTAATTAAATATTTACATTATTTTTCTATCCCCATACTTATATTTTTTTAATTATTTAATTAAAATATTGTATTATCCTCTATTCACGTAATTAAATAATTTTTAATTGTTTAATTAAAATTAGGATCCCTACAATGCGATTGCTGACCTCTCAGAGAAAAGAGATGGAATGAGGAAAATCAATAGAAACATACAAGACTTCAGAGATTTTCTAGAAGAAATAAATGGTATAGATTGCCAAACAACTAATCAGACTAATCACAGACTGGGCTTTACCAATATTGTAGAAAGACTTGATCGTTTCATTCTTTCTACTAATTGGATGGATGGTACCTCCATGATGGAAGCAAAGATAATCTCAGTTTCAACATCAAATCATTACCTAGTAATGCTAAACATACACATAGGGGTCAATGAATCAAAAAATTACTTCAAATTCGAAAGCATGTGGTGGAGAGATGAAACCCTTTTACCCTCAATAGAAGTCCGGTGGAAAGAATGTGAATTTACAAGCACGCCAAGCTATGTTATCTCTAAGAAGTTCCAAGCATTCAAAGAAATTTTTAAAAAGTGGAATAAAGAAATATTCAAGAACATTTTTCAGGAAAAGGAAAAGATAGAAAAAGAATTGGAGGAGTTAAACAATAGAGTAATCAAGTTTGGCATGTTTTAGGTAGATTAACTACTAGAGTAGAAGCTAAAAGAACAACACAAGGAGTTACTAGAAAGGGAAGAGCTATGCTGGTGAGACATAAGTAGAGAGGTGTGGCTGAAAAAAGGAGATAGGAATACTAAGTTTTTCTATGCATCCTCCAAATCACAAAAAAATCATGAATAGGATATGCAAAATCAAAACAGAAAATGGGAATACAATCAAAGATAAAAGGGACATAGAGAAGGAAGCTATATGTTTTTTTGAGAAAATTCTAGGTAAAGAAGCTGACTCAGAGCCTGTTAACAATGACTTTTTATTGTAGTGTATCCTAGAATGTATAACATAAGTAGAGAATAAGATGTTGAATGAGCCAATTTTCATGGAAGAAGTCAAGGTGGCCACTTTTCAACTACATCCAGACAAAGCACTAGGGCCAGACGGTTACCCTGCTTCCTTTTTTCAAAAATGTTGGCATTTAGTTGGAAAAGAGGTTTGGGAGGTAGTAGAAGAATTTTAGAAAAGGAAGAATTTTGTGAAAGACATAAACAATACAATAATCACCTTGGTCCCCAAAAAGTAGGTGTGCAATTCTCTTAACGACTACAAACCTATATCTCTATGTAATTCAATCTACAAGATCATCACAAGGGTGCTGGCAAATAGACTGAAAAAGGTGCTAAATCAAATCATTTCAAAAGAAAAAAGTGACTTCTACCCAAGCAGAGAGATACTAGACAATATAATTGTAGCTAATGAGGCTGCACATACAATGTCCTCCGAGAAAATTCAAGGAATGATGATCAAACTGGATATCAACAAGGCTTATGACAAAGTAAAATGGGGATTTCTTATCAAAGTTCTACAAAAGTTCGGCTTTGATGATAAATGGATAATGCTCATACAACAATGCATAACCTCAGTAAGGTATTCATTATGTATCAATGGATCTATATGTGGTTTCTTTCCGACCACAAATGGATTAAGGCAAGGTGACCCTCTATCACCTTTTCTCTTCATAATCACGGCATAAGCAATGTGCAGATACTTCAAGCAAAAAAGGGACAATAACAATTGGAGAGGCATCAAAGTAGCACAAAACATTAGCCCGATCACACACACTCAATTTGCAGATGATACACTATTGCTTGGGGAAGCTACTATGAAGGAAGCGATAATAATCAAAGGGGCACTGGAAGATTACTCCATATGCTAAGGCCAAGTGGTGAACAAAGATAAATCTAATATAATCTTCTTCAACACAAGTAAAAGTACCCATAATAAAATAGCCAAATACTTGGGGTTCTCAATTGCATCCATTCCGGCAAAGTATCTTGGGGCTCCACTAATTACTGGGGCCTGTCGATCTCAACATTGGAGAAAAGTAGAAATAAATCAGCAACATAAAAAAATAAATGGTTGACTTTGGCTGGGCAAATACTAATGATCAAATCTGTTCTAGTGACAACACCTATATACGTTATGTCTTGCTTTCAAAGGACACGAAAAGCAAAAAACAATATGGAAATCTTCCTAAAGAAGTTTTGTGGGAGGGAGCTAAAGTGGAAAAAAAATACCATTGGTACATTGGGACAAAGCATGCCTACCTAAAGAGTTGGGTGGAGCAGGGCTTAGAAAGATGAAAGAGAAAAACATGGCCTTAGGTGCTAAACTCACATGGAAGATGTACATGGAGCCTAAGCGTTTGTGGTGTAAAATATTTCAAGAAAAATACCTAGGTTGCTCTGATCCCAAAAGAATTCTAACAATGGGAACTACAGAAGGAGGCTCGATAGTGTGGAATCTCTTATGGAGTAGCAGAAGAATCATAACTGAACACCTAACATGGAAAATCAATAATGGGAAGCATGCCAATTTTTGGTCTGACTCATGGAATGGGAATAAACCCCTAGAAGAAATGGAAGGCATTAAGGAGCATATAGTGTTGATCATTGACAAATTGGGAAGCAAAGTAAGGGACTATATAGATGTAAACCATTTGAAGCTTGAATTTTAATATGATTGGATCGATACAAGGAGGCTACCCATACCAGATGAGGTCCGTGTCATGCTTAATCAAGAATTGCAAAGTAGGAAAATCACTCTCACTAAAGAGGATGATGAGATAATTTGGTGTGGTGCAAGATTAGGGGAATACTCGGTTCGATTGGGCTACTAGATTCGAAATTCCATAAGGGACAGCCCCAAATGGCCCACCAAACTATGCTGGCACCCAACGGTCCTACCTAAGGTAGGCGCTTTCCTTTGGACAACATTACAAAAAGGTATCCTTACATTAGACAGATTGGAAAGATTAGGCATCTTAGGCCCTAGCAGATCCATCATGTGCTATAAAAATAGCGAAACAATTGATCACCTGTTGCTAGGTTGTGATTATGCCTCAAAATGCTGGGATTAGATTCAAGATATATTAGGGTGGAATGGTGCAAGACCTGAGAAATTTGAAGATTGGATGAGTTGTTGGCCTAATGGAAGAAAAGATGCACTATGATCATAACTGTGGTTGGTTGCTCCATCTATGATTGCTTGACATCTATGGAAGGAAAGGAATCGAAGAATCTTTCAAGAAAAGTGTATGGAGAAAAGTAACTTAGTAAGTAAAATTGAGGAAGGAATGTGCGAGCTACTAAATGCAAGAAACTTGATAAAATCTAGCACCTCATTTACCAAATGGGATGAGACTTTGCAAAAAAATGGGGTAAACTGAGAAGGCCAAAAGGTCAATTGAATGACAAATCTAAATCTAGGAAAGAGGCCAAATGGAAGAGCCCGATACAGGGGAGGTATAAGCTCAATTTTGATGGTGCCGCCAAAGGAAACCTTGGGGAAATAGGTGCATGATTCATCATAAGGAATAGCAAAGGACAATGCATTTATGCCCTATCAAGGAAAATTGGTATGGCTACTAATAATGAAGCGAAGATGGATGCTTTGGCTCTGGGTTTACACCTATTTATAAACAAAGGCATTAAGAAAGTGGATATAGAAGGTGACTCTCTGCTTTGTTTACAGGCAGTTACAAAGAAGGATACACCAAACTGGAAATTGAAAGGCTGGGTAAAGAAAATATGGGAAGCACTAGAGAAAATAGATGACTTTAAGATCATGCATGTCTATAGAGAAGCAAACACAGTAGCTGATCTATTGGCCAAAATTGGTGTCAGACAAGAAGAGGATATTTTTATAGATGAGTCCATGAGCAAGTGGGAAGGACTTACAAAATTATTGCAAAAGGACCAGAGACAAAAAACATAAAATACTTAAAAGGCTCTTATTGTGGAAAGGTACAGAGGAGGCGCATTATCCAATAGGTGCGGCCCATAGCTACTAGGGTACATCAATCAGAGTATGGTTGAATCACACCTGTTCCCTAATAACCTACCCTTAAACCTTGCAAAATTCCCCTTGAATATACTTAACTGATTCAAACAACTTCTTAATCGATTCAAACTGCTTTACTGAATTGGGGGTTCTACTCATAAGTTCTAGCGATGGACTATGAGTTTAGACTAATTCTTAGAGGCTTCGTTTAAAATACTTCTCCCATTGCTTCTCGATGCTTAAGTGATTCTGTTTACCCCCATGAGGGTTAGGGATTGAGCACACTTACACCCCCTGGCTTGAAACAATTACTATCTCTACTAGGATTTTCCTTTCTTGACTCGTTTCTTCCCTAAGAGGTCTCCATTTTCCAATGCTCCAAATTGAACTCTGAAATTTATGCCTTCAAAACCAAGGATCTCTCTAAGGTTTCCTTTTGAAAAGGTTACTCAACCATAGGAAAACAACTAAAAAATCCTCCAATTATTGTTACACTCCAGCACAAAATAACATAAATATTTATGGCTTGGCTTTCAAATACAAGGATGTGTTCCACCTATCCTATGTTTCTATGCACAATTTTAATTTACCTTGGGGTTGGAATCAATCTTAATCAATTTAAGCTTCTTGAATCGTCTCTACCCTAGGGTTTTCCATCTGTTCTTTTGATTTTTCGAAATCATCTAGTGGTAAAATTTGGCAACGGTTATTCCACCATCATACAAATTAATGAAACATTTCAACTTAATGCATAAATGAATAAATGAAATATGGAAAATTATGTATTAAAAAACAAGGGAGTGCTTCCAATTAGTGAAATCTTGACATGGTTTTAATAACCAAAATTATACATTGCAACATTCCTACAAGAGGCTTAATCTTTTAATTGCAAATGACACAAAGTAATTCACAAACAGATAAAAAAGGGAGATTTGTTCTTATTAATGTTCAAGCTTCTAAACCAGTACTTGTGAAATTCACTACAAATTTTAACCTTGGGTCCGTGATGAAATGACAAAATATCTTACATTCACCTCTATCATATTCTCTTTTCTACTTTAAAGCATGGAACTATTCTCCAGCTAGCCAATATTTTTGAAAATAATTATATTTTGTTACCCTGAGTATGGAAGTAATCTAAAACAAATTTTTCTTATCTATTCTCAGTAGGCTCTTGTGGTATCTTCTTAAGTGGTGGACCTAAACCCTAGTCATGTAGGGAAAAGTCGCTCAACCACTGGAAGTCTTGCACTAATACATAGTGTTTCAGTTGCATTAGAAAACCTAAGCTATCTTGGCTGGAAACAATAATACTAGTAGGTTGCACCCACTGGGTTGGTTTGAATGGCAAAATCTATGGTAGGTTTTTGGTATTGTCCAATATCTCATGGATTTGGGATGCCGATCTGTTGATGTGTGTTTAATGACAACACCAACACAGAATAAAATGTCCAACGGTCACTCTATTATCTCTTGATCAAAGTGTTCCGCATGCTAAGATTGCGTGAAAGTTCATGCGTTTGACTCCAAGGTTCCTTTAATGCGAATAGACTCAATTGGCTAATGTGAATATGCTGGGTATTCAAGGGGACTTACGTAGTTGTTTGATTATTTGAAGCAGTTAAGGCATGAATGATTTGACAATATTGCTCTGACTCCTAAATTAACCGGGAAATACTAAAAAGGGATAGGGATAGGAATTCTACAAATCTACTTCTAAAGGGGGTGGAATGTGAGGATTAGCTTCAACAATCTTCAAACCAAACTTTGTTGCGCCTCCTCGTCGGACAACTTTGACAAAGTAGGTGCAATCTTCAAAGGATAAATAAGATATTCAAATTATGATTCAACATGTGTACCCCATCACAACGATGCAAGTGAACACGTACAAATCACAATCGAAGTTAAGTACTGAAATTCCAGTTGACCACGCAGGGTAGACTTACCATCAGCAAGCCTGCTAGTGGTATGAATAGAGGAAGACTTGTCCAAATTAAACACCACACTCCACAATTAACGACTACTTGCATGAATTAAAATTCTATTTCACTCTATCTACTTGAATTGGAAAGACGAACAAGCCTTGCTAGCTACCCACAATAGAAGATAGAACCACCAAACAATGATAAATCTTTATATTATGAGAGTGTTCACAACAACTTATTACAAAGTCCTCAATGGGAAAACTTCCTTTCCTCCTCAATCTAAGCTAACTTCTAAGCTAAATGCTATATGCCTTCTATTCTCTAGCTCAATTCTATCTCTGATTCAATTCTAACTGTTTACAAATGAGGGGGGGTGCCCCTTTTATAGTGAGTCCAATTAGTGGACGGTTCAGATCTGATTACAATAAAGGGCTCAGATTGAGCCACCCATGCCCTAATTAGGGCTTCTGCCCTAAAAACCGCCACCGAGAGGAGTGGGGCAATGAATACGCCCTCCACTCCTCATCAATGCACCATACCCTGCCATCAATGCACATCGTCTCCCTCCAGAAGGTCATCGTCTAGAAGGGCGTTTCCTTTCTCCTTCTCGCTGGCTGCAAATCTGACGAATCTGGCCAAGACTGCCTCAATTTCCTAATCGGAGATAGGAGGAATGTGATCCAACTGAAACTCTAAAACTACAACTGTTTGCCCATGCCGGGCACATGATTTCTTCCAGGCAACAAGGGCGTCCTGGGTGTTCTGTATGATACTGGAGAACGTGGCTGTGTTCTTGAAATCATCCTGTGTGAAGGTCTTCACCTCAGAGAAGAATGGCGCCAATCTGTCTTTCAATCCATCTGCAGTTACCTCTTCAGCAGTCAACCTCTTGGCAAAGATTGCCTCCAACGTGTTGAGAATTCCATCTAAGATGTTTGTCATGGCCTTTCTGACCTTGACAGAATCTCCTGTGATGCATCATAGAATCCCCGGTCTGTGACTACTGAAGAATACCATCTGGCGAAGTCGTATCTATCTCCCTGCTGGATAACACCTCCCTCAACCAAAGTCTGTTGAGGTATGCTCATCAAGGCCCCTAAATAGAGAACAACTCTCGTCTGATAGATGCGAGCCTCACCCCAAGCATGGTTAACTGCCTCCATTCTGGCCATAATATCGGAAGCTTGCCCATAGGCATGTGCAAGATCTTCCATGAACTTTCTTGTTTCTGTACGCACACTGGCAACCCACTTGTCTGCCTGCTGTGCCATTCTCTTCAAATCTTCTAACCCACTGATTGACTCCCTGGAAAACTCAACTGGAAGCTCAATTGCCGGATTTTCTTGCCCACAAGGACGGGACAAGTGCTGTACGTAGCCAATCAGTGTCTTGTGCTCTACCTTCAATCTTTTGTATTTTCCCTCAACATGGGACAATCTATCCTTGAGTGCTCGATAGGAATTATCACACTCCTCTACCACTTGTGCTCCAGTAGGGTGGCCAAGTTCCATGGTTGTCACGACATAGTTCTCAGGAACGGCCTCGTCCCTATCACATTCTACCCGAGGAACTACCATATGCAAAGTTCGTGACCCATCCTCATCTGTGGATATTTTGGAGAAATTCCTAGCCTTTTTCTTTGTTGGAGGTGCGCTGATCCTCTGTAATAATTCCTCCATCTCGGTTGCGGGATCGATCTCATCCATGGGATCACACCTCATTCTATCCCTTAGCCATTATGGCACCTCCTGCTGCATGTCAGATATAATAAAAGGCTGTTCTACCTCAGCCTCTACCTCGTGAACCTCTCCTTTATCTACGTTCTGACGAGGCTCACCGTCATCAATAGGCTCAGTGTCTCCTGAGCTCTGGGCATCCTGATCGGAAGTAGCATCATCCTCAAGAGCCACCTCAATTTCCTGCCGAAATTGAGTATCAGTAGCCATCCCCTCATTTGTCTCTTGCTGATTTTCCTGCTGATGATCTTCTTAAGGCATGTTGATGCTCTGACCCACTGATTCTCTACGAGGTGGCTGACTCTCCACTCGCACCGTCTGCTCTACATCCAATCTCTCCCTCTGATCAACAAATAATGACACCTCCTGTAAGCTTGGAGAATGTGTCTGAGATGGTGTATGCATGGAATCCTCCACTACCACAGGCTCAGGTCGAACTGGCTCCTTTCCTCTAGGCTCTGGAATTGGATTACTCCATCTCCTCGGATTAGTTGTTTGTAATCTGTTGTCTCCCATCAAATTGTAGGTAAGGGGAATTGACCTTCCCTTGAGTCGGCTGACATGTCTCTCTACCCAACTCCATGTAAACATCAAGACTGGGATACAAAGTGTATCCAAGTCAGTGATCTCTGGCTCAGACCAATTCGGGTAGTGGCAAAGGTGCATCTCTTACTATCTCGTAGTCAACCTGTACTATGTTTACATCTTCCTCAATCTGATCTGGCACTGGGACGATCTCACACTCCCTAACCATCACCACTGGTATCCGAGAAAACATTCTCTTTCTAACTTCGGTCTCATCCACTGCACTAGCCCAAAAGTCCTTGATTTGCACCTTGTGCCTAAAATCCTCTGTCAATATCCACCTGATGTTTCTGTGGGGATCGTAGTAATGCCTACTGGTGTGATAGGAAAGGTGGAAGAATTGGAGCTCTGCTTCTGCCTCTCTTGCTGCTTGCAGCGATGGGCAGATTTCATCTGAATTTCCCATAGTAATCAGGAATCCGAGTTCACCTTTCTTCTTCTTCTTCTGAATCTTATCATAGGCAATCAGTTGCCTAGATACTTCCAGCATCACTATCCTATTTGTGGGATACCGAGGCAATCTGTATGGATAGGAGGAAAATCCTTGCAGCCTTATGTAGGTGAATTTTGGAAATTGGATAAACCAACATCCGAATTTCTCAATCATTTCTTGGGCCTCCCTTGATATTTTGTGGTGGGTTTTCTGCTGCAAGGTCCTCATGATATGCATTGTAAAGGCATCATTAACCCTCTTGTAATTAGTTGTGCTTGTCAGATGCAACTGTGGATAAGCCTCATATATCTTAAACTGATGGGAACTGCAACCGATTGGTTCTTTGTAGGAGATTCCTCTGTATCTCATCATGCGAGCCAGCATATAGACAAGGTAGGAGCCCATGTAAAATGTCTTCGTTCTCCTCACGCCACGAAGCTACTCATGTATGTTATCACTGATCATTAGTGCCCAATCCATGTAGTCTTTTCCCTCTAACACCAAGTTGACAAAATAGAACATCCAAGGTTCAAAGATGAACGCTTGGGGGCAACCTCCAACTCTGCTTAGCATCATAATGAGATCACCAAACTCCTATCTCAAGTCCTCTGAGACTATCTACTTGGGCAATTTAGTGCGAGTTGGCTTGGGTTTAATCATCCACCTAGTGTTTATCAAATCAACACACCGGTCTGTGGTGGATGAGTACATCTTTCCAGCTCTCTCCTTCGTCTTGTAGATCATCTTCTCATGAACTGGAATCCCGAATGCCTCTTTGATCGCTTCAGGTGTCGGGTTAGCCAACACCTTGCCATCTGGTGAAGTGACCGTCCTTTGTTCTGCATTGTAGTGGTAGGCGCATTCCATGATGAGTTCCAGACACTGGATAGCTAGCGGAAAGTTGGCAGCTGCATACAATCCACTTCTAATAATACTGTGCGAAGTCACTGACGGGTGATGGCCTCCAGTCCCCAATATCCTCCTTCTGAATGCTTCCATGTTGAATGAGCCTAAGTTCGTGTCAGCTAGCCTGCCGAGTTTTGATGAAAATTTGGATTCTGGCAAGAATGACTTGCCCAATTTCTTGATCACAGCCTGTCTGGACTCGGTGTGGTTGTTTCTGCCTGCAGCTCTTCTACTTGATTCAACCACTCTGCAAAAAGGCAAGAGAGTCATTAGAAAACAAGATTTTATAAAACAATATATCGCTTTTGAGGGTGCCAACAGATTTCTAAATAAAAAGGCTGCAACACTTTGTCACTTTCTGCTACAAACCTCAACTATGCCTGTTTACTTCAACGTTTTTAGAAGTTTCCTCTCTAGTTGCGGCAACACAATGCCAAATATTTGGAAATGTTTGCTCACAGCAATTTTACTTTTAGCAAATCTGAAACTTCTCCCTTGAAGTTCGTACTTCTCCTTCTAACTTAGCAACTTTCAGCAGCTTCAAACTTTCTTCTCAAATCGCACTTCAGCATTCAGCAACTTCAACTTTTATAAATTTGTACCTTCTCAGCAAATGCAACAACTAGCAACTTGGGAATTCATGCCCCTTAGCAACTGCAGCCTCATCAAGTTAAGTTGCACTTCCTTCTGCAACTTCAACTTTTACAAATTTGCACTTCTCCTTCAGCTCTCTCACAATTTCGAACTTCTCAGCAATTGCAATCTCTTCAAAAATTCGTACTTTTACATAGCCAATATTTTGCATTCAGCAACTAGTGAGAGGAATGAAGAGGATTTTAAAATCCTATAGCCTGGTCGAATTCCTGCAGAGGCTATACTTAGCAAATTTTTGAATTCATTTTCCCTATCTTTTCTCCATTGTAACACTTGTCATCTGAGGCATCTTCTAGAATTATGAATTCATCACCTTTGCACAGGCCTGCCTCGTTGCATTTGATTTCTTAAAATATTAAATCGTTCACTTTCTTGAACAATTTTAGAACGTTTGGCTAAGTCATTTGATCTTGTCTTCGCTTTGGCAAAATTACCTAGCTCAAAACTTCTAGCGAAGTGCCTCATTCATTTTGTTCGTTTGCCTTAGAGAAATCTCTCAATTTTGCCTTAGGAATTTCCTTTAAAATAGGAACTGGGAAAAATATCCATCGAAACGATGTGGACATGGCATGGAGCAAGCTTGACTCACTTCTGAATTGCAAATGTTTAATACCCAGAAGAGAAATTCTTCCAGAATCCCTCGTTTTCATGTGTATCCGAACGAAGGGGTTCTTTTAATTTTTATTATTTAAAAATAATAAAATGGCTAATGTTTGTTTCTTGCCCTCCGGATGTTTTCCACTCTTGTAATTTCAATCTTCTTTGCCTTGGCAATTTTCCTTGATTTTTTCCTTGAAGAATTTTCCCTCTGAGGATTTTCATAACTCTGGAAATTAGCACCATCTTCATTTGTACTCTTCATTTTCCCCTCTAGAAAATACCTTAGGAATTATTTGAAAATCTAAATTTCATCTCTAAAGGGCGCATATAGCATGTCATTCTTCCATTTTATTCCTTAGGCAATTCCACGCCTAGACATTTCTTAGCAATTTTCATTTTGAGCCCCCACTCACTAGGCGCACTTTGCATAATAAATTTCCACCTTCAAGCGCAATTCACATAGTAAAGAGGAAAAAATTAAAATAAATGAATAACCCTTGGTCCTTTTTTTCACGCCCCCTTGGCATTATTTCCCTCTAGGCGCGCATGGTGACTTCTCACCTTCCTTGAGCGCATATGCTATAGGTAGCTTCCACCTTCAACACATTTCATTCACCACTCCATGCTTTTATCTTTCACCTTACCTTGGGCGCACATGCCATGGAGAAGAGGACTTCCCACGCCTAAGACATGACTCTTCACCTCCTTCTAGCACATATCACACACTAGACTTCCATTTTATCTTTGATCGCACTTCACATGTGAAAAAATTTCCATCATCCTGTGACCCTTCAGCTTCCTCAAGCGCATATGGGCTAGGTGGCTTCCTTGTTGGGTGCATTTGCTAGAGTGAGGGGGAAAACGTTACGCCTATGGTGACTGTTCAACTTCCTTTGGTGCATTTAGGCCATGTAACTTCCAAGTTGGGGCACATTTCATAGTGTTAGAGGAAACTTCCACGTCCTAGGTGACTCTTCACCTTCCCGGGGCGCATATGAGGGTGTTGACTTCCTTTTCCAAGTGCATTTTCCCATGTGAGATGGAAAACTCACGCCCATGGTGACTATTCAGCTTCCTTGGGCGCATTTGAGCTTGGCAACTTCCATTTTCAATCGCATTTCACTATGTGAGATGGAAAATCCATGCCTAAGCTTGACTGTTCAGCTTCCTTGGGTGCATCTGCTAGTGTGAGGAGGAATTCTACATGCCTTAGAGTAATTTTCATGCCTCTTGAAGGCACATTTCACTCCTGCTCAAGGAAATCTCATACTTAGAAATTTTTGTATTTTTTCATTCCTCCTGGGCGCATGTGAAGGTGCTTAATGCCAGTTAGCCCTTATAAGTTTCCAACGCCCTAGGCATTCTCAACTTTCTATTTTTAGTAAAATTAGGGTTTCATTGCGTTTCACCCTGCTTTGAACTGGAACTGGCGTGGTTGTGCCTCCATCTGGTGTTGCCATCCTGTTCACATCTTATCCGGCACAATACATGCTATTTTTAGCCCTTTGCTATTTTTAGCAAACCCTAGAATTAATCAATTTATGTATCTCTGTTTGCTTTGAAATTTGCTCCAGTTGCTTTTGATGCTATGAGAGACCTGTTCATACTTGCTTCTGGTGATGATGCACCATTTTTAGCCACCTGCTATTTATAGTAAGTTTCAAAGTTGCCTTCTTCAGTAGCTCTGCTTGACCTGAAACTTACTATGTCTGCTCTGGATAACTTGAGTGCTCTGTTCATACCGACTTTCGGCGCAGACTTGCTATTTATAGCCGTGTCCTGACTTACTAAAAATAGTAAGTCCTCCAATTTTGCTCAAAATTTGCCAGCATGTACCTTGAAGGATGCTGATCATGGTGGCATGCTTCATTCTGACATCTCTGCATTTCACTTCATCTATTTTTAGACATGGCAGGGAAACCCTAATCTGACTTGCATGTGCTCCCAACTGCCCTTGGTTTATACTATTTGTCGTTCTGCTCGCTGGAATGAAGTGCCAGGTAGCTGCTGGACTGAAGCTACTATTTATAGTAAGTGTCCCGAAAGTGGTCCATCGGATGTTGGACGAGTTTGTATGTCACAGTGCCCGTGGGATCTCAAAAAACCCAGAAAACTAGTCAAAGTTCCAGCACTGGCTAAAAATAGTAAGTCCCTAAAAACTGATCCGATGCACTTGCATGTCATATCACTGCGAAGCTCTCGCGAAACCCAGATGGAATATCCGGATATGCATTGAAAATTCTTGCATGCAAACCCTAAAAATAGCCTCGGAAGGTTGAACTCTGAAAGTCACCATCTTGATTTGCATGTTACACCGTCGCGAAGGTCTTGGAAAACCCAGATCAATTCTCCTGTCATTCACCAAAGAATTGCTTGTCTAAACCCTGAAAATAGCCTCTGAAGGCTGAACTGCTAAAAATAGCCAGTTGTCTGAATATATTCAAATTTCATATGTAGGCACTCTGAAGTTGCCTGATTGTGTTGAAGTCATTAGAATCTCGAAATCCTGAGGAACAAGCCTCAAATTAGGCACTTACTAAAAATAGTAAGTTGTCGGATTTCAGTGAGATTTCAAGGGGATTCTGCCTTGAGCTTTTTGAATGTGTTGCTGCACTTGGATTTTACCTTAGTAACTCAATCCTAACCTCGGATGGGCCTAAAGGATAGCAACCCTAAATTTGTCAATTACTTCAACTGAGGTCAATGGGACATCCCCGGAAGGACAAAAGACCAGAGACAGAGAGAACTAAAGCCAAAAGACTAGAATGGAGCAAAAATTAGGGGCTCCCCATATTGGATGGGGTGATGTGTGAAAAGGTCACAACACGATCCCCAATAGAGTCACCTCCAAAACCCCCTCTAAACCAACATGGAAATATGGGTGAAATTTTTCCATGGTTAAACTAAGCACCTTCGTCTTCAAAACATGGAGTTCCAACAAACTTGCTATAAATCTTGCGGATATTCCCATTTTCAAGCGATACCTCTCACTGGGTCGCAGAAACTCCTTGCCTTGAGTCATGTTCTCTACCTTCGATGTCAAAGGTTCACTCTATAACCTCCTCTTTCTCTGTGACTGCAGCTGGAACCCAAAAGTAGTATCTGCTTGCGCCATCCAGTCTAGAAAACATACGTCATGAAAAAATTCTCTGCAATTATTTCTTCTCAGGGCTTTGAGCTCTCACACAAATGTGATCTTTTCAGCGTACAAAGGCACAATTTTCTTTGATGGCAGGAGTTAGGAAAAAATCAATGTCCGTCCCCTCCTTTGGCTCGATCTCCCAAAAACTTCACATCACCTTGTAAGGTGGCGGTGTAGGCTTCAACACATCAATCTTGAATTCTCCCCTTTTCCACGTGGACTACCCATGTGTCCCCTCTATGTCACCTTTCTCCAATGGAGTGAAGAGCAACCAAAAATGAAATATTACATAAAGTGATATAGAAAATTCAGAGACAATTGGCAAAGAAAAAGATTTCATGAAGATTATATTCACAGTACAAATATTCCATGAAGACTATGCTCATAGGAAATGACGTGGAGTGAAAGTATACACACATCAAATCAAGAGAAAGGGTGCAATACACACCTCATCATAAAAACTATTTAATTTTAATTTCACTATACTAGGAGTTACCCCCACAAGGTAACAACTTACCATTAAAAAATAAATAAAAATACAGAATTATGAATCCCTCTCATCTAACATAATTAAATAACCTTAATGATTTAATTAGCTTATTATTCCTCCAAAATTAAATAATTATTTAATTTATTTCGTTTGACTTTGCATGTTCCTCTAAAAATTAAAATAAATAATTATTTTATTTATTTCCTCAAAATATCAATTTTAACTGTATGTGTTGGTATGGAGCCTAATCAGTGTCCAAGTGGGAGATTGTTGGTATGTGGCGACTGATCATGCTATACTGTACATTTTTAGTACTGTACATTTTTTCACCTTTTTTCGTTTTGTCACCGAAAAAGGAAAAGCAGACTTTGTAAACCCTAATTTCTGGAAGCTTCCAAAAGCTTGTTATAAGCGGCTAGGATGGAGAGTTGTTGTATGGCATTATTCGCAATATTGTAATAGGTTTTGTACTAGATAATAAAATCATTGGATGGTTGTGGTTTTGTGGATGTAGCCCAGATTGGGTGAACCACGTTAAATTCTCTATGTTGTCTTCTATGTGTGATTTATTACTCTATTTTTATTGTTCAAATCTGCATTTAACTTGTTATATTTCTACCTTCTAACCCTAACACTGTATTCCTCTAATCCTAAATTTAGTGACCACCTCTAAATTTAGTGACTATCTCTAAATTTAGTGAGTTGATTGAAAAGCAACCTCAGTTCACTCTCACTCACTTCCACTTTATCTACCCATGCAGTTAGTCCTATGGTTCATGGAGTCACTTAATCCCTCATAAAATCCCCTCATGCCACCACATGTCACATGAACATTCCTCATGATCTCTCAAACATTCTCTTCCATTGATCTCATCTCACATCCTACACTATTGATCTAATATCTCTGAAATCTACAAAACACCCATCGTTTAGCTATTCAATCTCTCCACGATTTTGAATCTCAACTATACTCATTTTACATTGTTTTTACTAACAAGGTTATGCTAAGGCATTTGATCAATCCTCTCCTATTCAAATAGCATAGTTTTACATTGTTACAATGGAGTAAGGTTAAGCATTTTGGTGGAGGTAAAATAGATTAGTTTATTTATGCTATTTGCTTTCATGTTTTGATTTGTGTACACACTTCTGAGATTAGGCTAGATCATTGAATTGGTTTTTAATATCGCTTCATTTCATTTATTTGAATTCATTGATCCAACTTCCCATATTCACAAATATTTGTAAATTTGATAGTACAAATGTAATTTCATGGATAAGTCTCATGAAATAATATTTTAAACTCCATAATATATTTGATAATGCAATGGTTGACATAGCTTCACTACATTTAAAATTTGAACTTTATCAATGGTACCACTGGATTATGAGTGAAAAACAAGGAAAATTACTTAGTTGGAGATAATTTACTAATGAATTAGTAGCCCACTATGAGCAACTATAAAAGGAAAGCTATTTTACCTAGCTAAATTTTTTAAAACAAATAGGTTCTATATGTTGGAATAAAAAATAATGAATGCAATATTCAATTTTCCACAATATATAAACCAATAAACTATCATTGAATGTGTGTAAATACAATGATTACTCCTTGTCTATATAGGACAAGGAGGAAGTAGGAAGGTGAACCATAAAGACTAACTAACCCTCCAAGAGATGTGATAGATGCATAAAACTTGAGACAAGTGTGAAGGCACATGTCAAGTGTCTATGAGGTAAGGCAACTAAACCACTAAGTGAACTTAAGCTTGTGTGAATAGGACTACTAGGTGTAGGAACTAGGAAAATTCTAAATAGATGCACAAAGACATTTTCACACTAACATCCCCCTTTAAGCAATACATAGGGAGTAACTCACTAAAACACGAGTCTTGAAAATAAGGCTTGAGGAAGTACTCATAAACAAAATAAAAGTCTCTTATAAACATAGTAAAGGAGAAAATATAATGGGAAAAATCTATTCTCCAAAAAATGGAACTATATACAAAGGAAGGACTCAAGATCCCCCAAGGAAAACTTCCTTCACCCCAAGAAACTAGCGCAACACAAGATATCAAGGTGATGCTAAAGGTTTAGTGAAGATGTCTACAACATGATCCCGAGTATGTGAATAATCTAAGGATAAAACACCATCCTAGATAAGTTGTCGAATGAAGTGCATATGAATCTCGATGTGCTTTGTTCGTTGATGCTCAAATAGGTTGTGTAAAATGTGAATGGAACTTTGGTTATCACACCAAAGTATAGTAGGATGATCGAGTGGAATACTAAACTGTATCATAAGTTGTTGAAGCCATAGTTCCTCTTGGATAGCAAGAATTTCTCCTTGATACTCAACCTCAGTAGATGATAATGCAATAGAGGTTTGCTTCTTGCAATACCATGTAACTAGACCAAAACCGATAAAAAAATAAAATCTGAAAGTGGACTTCGATGAGTCAACATTTCTTGCCCAATTTGAGTTGGTGTATCCTACTATCTGTAAAGACCTCGGCGTGTATTGAATTCCAAAGCGAGTGGTGTTGTAAATATACCTCAAAATATGTTTGGATTCTTTCTAATGACTCACATGAGGGTCATGTGAAAATGGGAGACAAGCCCAACAACGAAGGTAATATCTGGATGTGTGTTTCAATTATAAAATACTACTAACTAACTATCTTTACAAAGTAGCATCAACATTACGTGTTATACAAGTGGCAATCAAAGTGACACTGGACTGAAATGGTGTAGGCGTGGGCTTACAATCACTCATATGAAATCGATGAAGCAAGTCAATGGTGTAATTCTGATAGTATATAGAAATCCCCTTAGTAGACTAAAGAACTTGAAGACCAAGGAATAAATATAGAATCTCAATATTTGTCGTGTCAAATTTGATCATCAAACTATGTTGAATATCTCAAATCATGGATGAGGAACTACTATCAAGGGTTAAGTCATCAACATACAAGATTAGTATCAAAATTTCATCTCTATGTCTTTGGATGTATATTGTGTGATTTGAGTGGCAAAGAGTGAAACCAGATGCAAGAAAGAAACCATTAATACTCATACCAATCCATAGGGGATTTCTTGAGACCATACGAATAATGACGAAACCTCTAAACAATTGAAGAGTCCTAGACAAAACTTTGAGGATGATCTATATATATCTCTTCATGAATATCACCATGGAGAAAGGTAGTCTTCACATCCATGTGATACACTGGCCATCACTGTGATGCAACAATAAAAAGAACAAGGTGAACTAAATCCATCTTGGCTATAGGGGAAAATATCTTTGAGTAGTCAATACTATAAACCTATGAAAAACCCTTAGCTACAAGATGTGCCTTGTACCTTTCAATAGAACAATCAACTACATACTTGGTGTAGTACATCCACTTGCACTAAACCATCTTTCTTATCTTATGGAGACTAACTAAATCCCATGTATTATTGTTCATCAATTAAGAATACTCTTTTTTCATAGCAGTTTCCCACTTTGGAATACCAAAAGGCTCTAGAAAACTCTATGGATTTGGTGATATAGCATGGCCCAAAAGACTAGTACCGAAAGTTTGTGAACAAGTGGGTCTAGAGGATGTAAGAGAAATAAATAATGAATACAATATTCAAACTTCCACAAAATGAGTCAAGCACAATACATAAGCCAATGAACTATCATAGAATGTGTGTAAATACAATGATTACTCCTTGTTTATATAGGACAAGGAGGAAGTAGGAAGGTGAAACAAAAATACTAACTAACCCTCTAAGAGACGTGACACATGTAGAACACTTGGGATAAGTGTGAAGGAATGTGTCAAGTGTCTAAGAGGTGAGACAAATAAACCACTAAGTGAACTTAAGCTAGTGTGAAAAGGACTACTAGGTGTATGAACTAGGTAAATGCTAACTAGATGCATAAAGACACTTTTTAAACTAACACTATAATGTAATAGAATGTTGAGCATATGAGATTAGCAATGTGAACCCAAGATGTGATACCTTATAAAAGGCTACAAATCTATATGAATGGACTTAATGAAAAAAATAAACATGATGTTTATTAGTTTAATCTTTGTACAATTAGAAAAGCTATACAACATGCATTACATATTGAGAAATGAAATGTCACGACTAAAACATCCACACAAGACCTAACCATAGGATGGAAAAATGGAAATATCACTAATCATATTAATAAAAATGAGGCTAAATTTTGTAACCCAAGACAAATAACTAAGCTCTCTCATCAACAAGAGGCAAAGAAAAGAGAAAAGGGTTTATGTTGGTATTGTGATAGAAAATGGTCTAAGGATCATAAATGTGGTAATAATGAGAAGTCACTAATGATTATTGAGAATGAGGTTAAGAAAAAGGAAGACATCGATATAGAAGAACCAAATATGAAATTAACACTTGAAATTTTATAGGATGAAGAAAATTTTATTGTTCCTTACATGCATTGAATGGAACAAGCACACCAAAAACACAAAGTGTTTGGTTATATAAAAAGGAGATAGGTGATAGTGTTGGTTGATACATGTAGTAGATATAAATTTATTGATAGAAAATTGGCTAATGAGCTCATTTTTTTTATATCCAGTATCTAACTTCCAAGTCATGATGGCTAATGGAAAAAAACTCTCTTGTGGTGGTAAATTCCATCATACAAAAATTTAATTATGATATTATCATCTATATTTATAAATTCTTGTTATTCTAAATGGATGAGCAGATGTAGTTTTAGGAGTACAATGGTTTAAACTATTGGGATCAATGTCCTTCAAATTTTAAGAATTAACCATGGATTTTAGTACATATAAGAAAAAGTTTAAAATTTTGGGTATACAATCACCACCAAGATAAATCATTAGCTCCAATAGGATGGAGAAATTGTTCAAGAAAAAGATTCTTATAATGTAAGGGCTGAACTACATTTTGTAGAAGCACAAGATATAATGATTCAAAATCAATCAATAATTTAAGAGATCATTCAATCCCATCAAGAGTATTTTCAAGGATCCAAGGGTTTACCCCTAATCAAGGCCATGATAATACCGTTAAATCAATACAATAAAGCATTATTCATCCCAATAGAAGTATCTATTTATTAATAATGATTTTTTTTAACAAGAAGGATGGGCCATGGAAAATGTGCCCACATTACAAGGAGCTTAACATGATCACTCATAAAGAGCCTCATAAATGTACTATTCCAATCCAATTAGAATTGCATAAGCTAGATGAATAATGAGATTATTTTAGAACCTAAGTTAATCATTAAGAAATTAGTAAAATATTTATGAAAGAGAGCCATCTTTGAATTCCTACTCAAGTGGAATAATTTTCTAACTAAAGGTACACCATGGAATTATGAAGAATTTATACAAAATATTCTAAAGTTTTTAAGCATTGATGACAATTATTTTCTAAAAGAGATGGGAATGCTATGAATCTAATATCATATATTCATAAGTATATATTATATATTCCTAAGTATAATAAGGATAAGCACCTGTGGCATGCTTAACCTTAATATTAGGTTTATTTAGTACCTTAAACACTTTTAATTAGGATGAAGGGGTATGAACCTACATAGTTAAGCCTATAAATAAGGTGGAGACGTTTCTCCCAATTCATTATATCATAAAATATTGAGTTCATATATGATTATATGATTATTGGAGGTCACCAATTTGAAGTGGTTTTTTGTTTTAGATATTTTTAACTTTATTTATAAGAAATATCATAACATCACTTGATGAATTGAAATATTTTGTAATATCATTACTACCTCTACAATGCTCAAAGACAAGGAACTAGGTTTTTCTTTGATCTCTTGTGAAATTAAATCATGAAATTAATTTGTGTTGAAAGTGTGCTCAACATTTACCTTTGTCCATGAAATCAAACTAGTGCTTTTCATGATCTAAAAAATGGTTCACCTCACCTTTTGATCTATAAATATGTAGTAAATGTGGTGTCTATAGACACCATTTAAGATTGTTATACGTAGGGGGATTGTCCCTTAGCTAAATTCATAAATAGATTAATTTAACAAATTTCAAACAAGAATAAAAATTACAAGCAACCATATAATTTTCCTACATGTTTCTAATTACAAATGTTGATGTAATAAGAATGCTCAAGTTTGTTCCTTGAATGGTGCAATAAGTATGTAGTGAGAGTCAGGTGGACCTTGGATACCTAAGTGATTCAACCATTTTATATAACATATTAGAATGTAATTTAAAATGTTATACACTTCAAGTCAACACAAAATGACTAGTTGGAGGGGGACAAATTTGACCCACTTTAGATTTTAAAAAGTTAGGGATTAATTTCACTCAATGGAATCAATACAAGTATGCGAATGTGTAAGTTATGGATCAAAAGTAGTTCTTGGAGATGTGGGTGGGTGGAACCAGTTTAGGTTTAGGGAATATTCCAACTCTTAGTGGATAAATA
The DNA here is from genome assembly GCA_007115665.2 of Sequoiadendron giganteum. NCBI lineage: Eukaryota > Viridiplantae > Streptophyta > Pinopsida > Cupressales > Cupressaceae > Sequoiadendron > Sequoiadendron giganteum. The sequence continues at coordinate 530,987,996 of CM021102.1, forward strand.
CACCACTTGTATGCTAATTATTGCATAAAGGCTCACCTATTCAAATAGTCTAAAACAAAGAGGAAAAGTGCACAAGGCATGAAATTTTCACCATTACATTTTGATTATACTTTAACTAGCATGTTAATTACTATGTTGATTTGCATGCCAAAGTAAAGCAAGTAGTCAACATAAAAGTAAAACATTTCAAACACTCATAAAATGATATACATGAATATATCTTTGGTGCTCTTCGTAATCAAAGTTCCATGTGAAACTTACAAAATCAAAAGGAATACAACAAGTACTATCTAAAAATAATTTGAAATATATGCACTAACCTAATTTTTCAATATTCTTTCAAAAGTTTCAAATTAAGTGAAAAATTAATGTAAGGTATAACATTAACAAGATGGTGTGAATTCATAAAAATGTGGCACTAAGCCAATCACTATAGTTATCAAAGGAAGGGGTGTAAGCTACTTCTATCTGATGATTGAAACCATCCTCTAAATGACCAAAGTTTGCATAAGGTGTCCCTTGGGACATTGTAACCATAGACACGAAATAACATTTCTGATATAATATACCCCATCTAATTATTTGCATACAAAATTGATGTAAGGAAATGAGGGAGAGGAGAAAATTAAATTTATCATAATTTAAAGCATAATAATCATAATATCCATGTAATAACTAACCTAATATGAAAAACATGTAATAAGATAACAAGACATGAGAATCAAAGCACATAGATAATGGGAAAGCATAATGCTCCTAATGTTTCCCCAATAAGGAATATAAGGAAGTATGACTATTAGAGAAGAAAAATTGTAAGTATAAATCATTATGAAATTTCATTTTTATAACACATGTATAATCATAAGGTGTAAGGTTGATAAGCATGATTGTAAGCATGAAGCATAATCATAAGAGCATAGAATGTAAGCAATCTAAGCATACATGAACATGTAACAATCTTAATATAAGGTCATTGAATCATAAACATGTAAGAATGTGAACATAAGAATCTTATGACACAATGATAAGCATGTAAGTATATCATTATCAAACTAGGAGGAAAGGAACAAAAAGAGAATACCCCCAAATGGGGAAACATGACACATGACATAAAATATAATATTGAAAGTGAAATGAGAATGAGAGAAGAAGAAGCATAACAAATAAACCCTAATAAAAGACCAAATAAAAATACAATCATGTGAATAGAATATATAAAGGAGTAACACAACAAATATGGCTTAGTAAAAATACCAATCAAATAAAAACATAGAATGAACAATACCATGCTTTTGATCAATAACGGTTTTCAAACACTCTATACCTTGCATCATTTGAAAACTATAGGGAAAACATATACAATATATGAAATAAAAAATAAACATATATATAGTAATATAAGGGTAAAAGTATCAACCAATAGCATGTAGAGAATCTTCCCTTAATAGGCCATCCTTATCCCAATCATTACAGATAGTCATATCCTCATCACATAGAACCAAACTCTCATCATTGTGCATAGTAAAACCCTTGAAAAATGTCCTATTTAGAAGTGGATGTGTTAGGTTTTCTTTGTTTGCCCATTATTATTTCTTATTTAAATATTGATCCATATAGAAATTTTATTTTTGTTTACATTGTAAAATATTTTGTCAAACCCATGTAGAAGAAGTATCTATAGACAAAAAAACGTGCTTCACCTTGTCTCTTAAAACTCCTTTATTCTTTTTATTTTTCCTTGGCACATGAGTAATGGTTTTATAATAAGGATATCATAAAGACTAACATTTATCCAATCCCATTCACATTAATTGTTGGTTTTGCAACTTGAGGTTCCTTAGGCCTTATTTTTTATTAAGTTCTTTAAAATAGAATGGTGCAAAAAAACTTTTTATTTTTCTATTGTATACTATATTGCTCTTAATTTTTAAAATTATTATTATTATTTTATTTCCATCTTTGTAGCTTATGAAAGTTATACAAATATTGCATGCTGTCTTTACACTTATATGGAGGTTCCCTAGGTACCTTAACAAAAGCATACAAAGTAAAATGACCTAATCCACATAAAGGCTTATATGGATCCCTATCAACTTTGACTAATCCTCATGAACATATTGATATGGCAATGCAACATTTAAAGTACTACTTTTCATTTCTCTATCCATGGTCTACCAATTACATATCAAGTCTCTCTTAAAAAGGAATAATATGACATAAAATTGTACTTCTTTTGGAAAAATCTCTAAAGGTAACACAATGCATCCTACATTTTCAATCAATAAACTATTTTCTATTTTAATAAGACTCCTTAACATGCAAAGATCTATTTTTGAAGATGATTATTTGCATAAATCTATTGCTAAATATGATAGCTAAACAAGAATGATTATGTGAAAACATTAATTGAGAAGTTGAATATATAAGAATATCATTACATAACAAACCATCAACATAACCTTTAATAAATAATGTCCCATAATAGTTATTTTGTGGAATATAATCATTAGAAAATTTTAAAAATGATATATAAGAAGAAGAAAAAGCCCTTGTATTGTGGACCATGCCAATAAAAGAATCCTATTATGCACTACCATTACAATGAAACTTGTAATTAATCCCACACATACTATATCTATGCTAGCATGCCTTACTATGACCCATGTGTGCACAAACCTTGTGGCTATCCATATGAAAATACATATCATTATTTTGGTCAAGGGATTGAAGATGATTCATCTAGATCTTAAATTTTTTACTAGGGGGTGGCACAAAATGATTGCTGCACCATTAACACCCTCAATATGCATCATATTATTATTAATCAAATCTTTCACCTTATGTGTGAGGTCAATTCAACATTGTGAAGTATGCCCATTAACTCTATGATATTGTTAAAAAACATGACCAACATATCTATTAGGTGCATCCTTGGAATTATAAACTAGTGCAAAGGGCAGAAGAGTAATCATACTAGCACCAATGAAAATTTTAATCATTTCTCTAAGGTTTCATTTAACTTATGAAACTTTCTCAAAAATTTAGAATTAAAGATAGTAACATTAGATGCATTAGCCACATGTTGAGCACTAGGTTTGTTCTCTTTTTTATTAGTACATTTAATTTTTTAATTTTTCTTTTAAAATTTACAGGATAGTAAGACATATAATGAATAAGCAAAGAGCCATATTTTAAACATTATAAGCCAATAATTTTATTTTCACATTCTTCACATGATGACATATATATCTATAAAAATGCATTGTTATTCAAGTAAACAATGCCTTTGATAGGTAACAATATCCCCTTAACAAAGATACTTTATATCTCATCATCAAGAAGGTGATGTCTCATCGTAACACAATGACTAAAATATAATCTCATAATCATTAATCTTTATCCTTTGATTCTTGTTCCCACTCAAAAAAATATGAAACTATGGGTTTCAATCCTAAGAGAAGTTGTGGCTAGTCTCACTAAGAAAGGGTTTTGTGATCTACAAATTGGTTTGCCTTGCCTTCTAATATTTGCATCTATAGGAAAATTGGTGTCTATAAACACTATTTAGGAGTTTTCTAGGTGGGGGGAATTCTATTTGTTTAAACCCTTAGGTGGTCTAGTTTAACAACTTTTCAATAAGGATCAAAGACAACAATCAATTGTCTATATCCTTATTTATTGTTGTATGTAGATATTGATGTCATAATGAATGCTTAAACGTGGTCCTTCAATGATGCAACAAGTAGTGAATGAGAGATGTGTGGATATTGGATCTCTAGTTGATGTATTAAAATGAAAGGTTTTTCCTTTTATTATACACCTTAGAATACAATTTGAAATATTATGTACTCTAAGTTGACACATAATGGTTAATTGGAGAGGGGCATCATGGGCTTGATTTAAATGTTGAATTTTAAAAGGCAAGAGTCTATTTCATGTCAATAATCAATCTAGCTAAGTGCATGGGTAAACAAAATATCAAAATTATTTCTTAGGGATGCGTGAGGAAAAAATCATGTTAAGTTTAGGTAATATGCCAAATCTTAGTGTATAAACATGTCACTTGTATTCTAGTTATTACATAAAGATGAACTTGGTCACAATGATTCCAAAAAAAAGAAAAAAAGTATAAGGCATGCAATTTCCACCATTACAAGTTTATAATTTTGAGTGTCTCCATTTAAAAAAAATCATTCTAAAGGTAACCAAGGATGTGGTTCTATGTAGGGTACTCTAGAATCTAAAATCATGAAGAGACATGATCCATACAATGAAAATATATAATACAAGACTAATTAGAATCTTATCTTAAAAAAAGCAAAGCCTCTACTTTTTTGTCTTGAGACTTTCAGTGATTGTCTATGAAGAAGGGCCCACTAATTTAAGGTTTAAAAAAAAAAAAATTATGTGACATTATTAAAAGATATCTTAATACTTTAAAATCCCACAAATAAATTTTAATTTTTTTAAACAAATACACGTTTCTAGAAAAGTTACCATTAACAACTCCTTAACTAATATAGTACTTTAACTTGATAAACTATTTAAATCAATCATTAAAAAAGACAAATACTAACCAACCACCCTTTTATTATAAACCTTCTCTATACATTCAGAATTGTATAACTCTTTAATACAAATTTATAAAAATATTAAATCAAATTTTAGGGGCCATAGCCTTCTCATTCTAGAGAGAGCCCGTGATCATATTTTCCTAGTAGAAAAGGAAATATGTAAACTAATAAATACAAAGGTAGGAAGGGATACGATGTTAGTGGCTTTCACCTTCCAATTCCCCTCAACTACTTTTGTCCCAATCGCTTGCAGCTTTTTATTTTTTTATTGTTATTTTCCAAATGACAGAATATATCTCACGTCATGTAACGTCTAACTTACTTGTTTTTTATTAAGAAAGAGTTATGAAAGGGACATTTGGGCTCTACTATCGCTTTGATGGTCCCAAAACAGACTTGACACCCAAAAAATGCATAAAGTAATGTATCATCCCTAACCTACACTCCCAACTTTAGATATGTCTGTTTGTCCTTATAAAATAATGGATGGGCCGTGGACCCCTTGAAGGGGGTGTCTCTATAGAGTATTTATTTATTTAGTTTTGTCTTTTTGTTCTTTTAGGACAATGGGGGAATGTGGGATGAGGATTTTTAATAGAAGGATTTGATGTTTTTGGGAAGACTAGTTTTATTAGAATAGTGAAAATTGTAGGTATATTTATATTTTTTTGTTTTATGTTTGGAGTGTGTTTTGATTAGAATGGGCTCAAGTGCAATATCTAGTTTATAAGTGGCATATTCTTGCATGAATTTATCTCACAACATCATCATATCTTGATCTCGTTCTTGTTCAGATTCATATTTATATATAGTCTTGTTCATATTCAATCTCTAGATTAATTTCTCTTACTGTAGGTCATATCCATAGGTGTAGACTTGACTCAAGTCACTTTCGTAGTTGCAAATATGAACCTTCAACTTTTTGAATTTATATCTTGTTGATCATTTCACTAGCTATTGTGAGTTGAATTGCCACATGTTTGTGTTGATTTGAGCACTATATTGTTGTGCTTAAGGACATTCATTTGAAAATTGAGGAGTTATCAAGGAGCACAAACAATTTAGAGCATTATTAAATAATTACAATAACACACATCATCCTAGGTCAATTGCACGCTTGCTTGTTATTCTTGATCTTTATTCACCATTTTTGTATTGGGCCATCAAAAGGTCCGACTAAGGATAATTAATCCTCACAATTCAACAAATTCCCTAAAGTCATTCCTAAACACTATCTACCATTATGAACACTTAGATATCAAAAATTGAGGCAAGTGAACTTGCATAATCTAGTTCTTGCTAGATCATTTCCATGAATTATAGTTTAGATCCGCATGCCAAATTATTTCCACACTCACAAAAAATAGTTTTGTAGGCATAGATATGAGCTAGATAATACACAATGAGTTTGCAAAATATATGACACTTGTCTGAGAAACCTTAAAATTCTAGCACCTTGACAAATTAGTTTGTGGCATTTTCAACTTGGCTATTCCATCTTTAGAATCTAGCTAAGTTTTCTTTTAATTCTATATAGTTTAACATCTATTATTTCCATTCCCAACTCATTTAATATAGGCTAATTGTTTGCTAATTCATTGCATTTATTTAGTTAGGCTAGATGATTTTTGTAAAGGTATTTTCCTTCTACTTTATGAACAATGATATTTCTTCATGACCTAAGGTTTGACCTTAGGTTCAACTTTCTTTCCAATTCGGATTTTCATATATGATTTTCTAGTTAATTTATTTTTAGATCTCATTAGGGTTTGGACTCCCTTCATTTTTTCTTCATAACTATATCTTGCTTTAGAGTTCTATGCTTATTTATGAGATCTTATTTTCACCCACCCTTAGATTTTGCCACTAGGATTTTATTTGTTAATTTATTTTCAAATATGATTGCTAATTTTATTATTATTTTAAACTAGATCTTTACCTTCCCTTTCTATAATTTGGTCTTTAGGGTTTTGTGAGTTATAAGCATGCCAAGTTCTCATCCTCATCCTCACATTCCATTAAGGAGAAGTCCTCATTTGAATTCTCCAATGAATCAATCTAGTGAGAATGGTGTTCCTAGTGACAATCTCGTAAACATTGTTACCTCTCCTATTATTGAACATGAGGCTAAAGGTTATAATTATGAAACACATTTGGAACAACAATAATTTTGACATGAGGTTACTATTTTAGCTAAGATAAATAGTATTGAAATTTTAGTTCAAGCCTTTCACAATTTATTACTTATTAAACAATTTAGGTGCAAAATTACTTCAATACATTGGTCGTAAAGTGACTCCTAGCTTTTTGAATGGTGTATCTCTTCATAAATCCCTCTTAGTTTTATTCCTTAGTATGACATTCCTCCCGATTTGTTTGTCTCACCACTCTCCTTGCTATGATGAAGTTTCTTATTGTATGAGCATGAATTTGCACCCCTAACGCAAATTCCCCTTTCACCCCTTTACACTTTAGAAAACTGAAAGCAGAGGTTTAATTCCACTTAATCCCATTGCTTGCGTTCCACTTGGCGCCTCATTTGTGTGTCGGTGGGGGCGTTTCTATCGGGGACACTTGCGTGGCACACAAATGTCCACACAGTGTGCTTACGTCCCCGGTAGATTCCTATGACTGGAGACTATAGAGACGTTACACTTTCAATTGGAAGTTGAAGTGTAATGCCTCTCTTCGGTTGACCGACTCGAATAGGGCCGTTTCTTCATCTTCCTTCTTCATATTCACTATTCCATCATCCATTTTCATCTCTTCACCATATTTGGACCTCTCCACCCTCTCTTAGCACTTCTCAATCTTTTCATCTCTCCACAAGCTCCCAACAAATTCATCAAGCAACACTTTACACTCCATAGAAGCAACATCAACACTCCATCACTTCAGTAGAGCAAGTGTGGAATGAAACACCACGACAACAGAGGCTTGAGTTCCTCTCATTTTCTCCCCCACTAGCCTTGAGCGCTTTGGGCGGAGGTGGTAAGATTTTAATCCTCTCCTCTATTATTTGGTTGAGTAGCATAACACTATTTTGTAGTGCTTTAGTGCTCTTTACTTCATTTCCTACTTTTCTCTCTATCTATCTGGCTGTCCGTGGAGGTGGGAACACCAAAATAAGGGTTTGATTGAGGCAAACCCCTATACAACCCCAAAAATTTCTCCCTCTCTCTTGTGTGCAGGTATTGAAGACATTCACAAGCTGGAGGCTTCATCATTCGCACGATTGTAAGCATTTCCTTTCCCTTCTTCTCCTTGTCTTTATCATTCTTATTTCAGTCTATTTCAACTTTATCACTTTCTAGAGGTTCTTAGTAATCAACTTGCGAGTAGCCACTTTGTTGTTTTCTATGATAAAATTGCTCTCTGGTTCGTACGAGACGCCAGTGCGCCTCGGGGATGCCAGCGCGCCGCACTGTCATCCTTTGACCGAGAGCTTGTCGGTTTGTCCAGAGAATCTCTGTGACCTACTCTTTGTGATTCTATAACTTCTCTGTTGTCCTTTGAGGTAGTTTAAGACAGTTTTCCCCATGAGGCTCTCTGAATGAAGAGAATTTGTGAGTAGAAAATCTCCCTTCTCTACATTTTGGTGAACCCAATGTGAAGAAAAATGTTCTTCGAAAACTAGGAATTTATTTACCCCTACTTGGTGGGGTCATAAATTTTGACTTGGTGCTCGGAATTCAGTACCATTTGCACTGTTGGAAAGGTCTTCTAGAGAACTAGTTCAATCTGTAAAAATACTAGTGCCTTCAACAGTCAAATTTTAGGGACTGACGCAAGTTCCGACCTCAAATTCCGCTCCAAAGACCTTTGAAAATATAAGTTACTAGAACATAGAAAATATCAAAAAAATCATAATGAATTTAATATCTTCTTTTATTAATTATGTATCTAATTTTTTTAAAATTGTTAATGATATTCCATTTGATGCATGTGATGGTGACTTAGCTTTACCCATGTCACTTTGTATCTTTGATCCTTCTCACGAAAGTCTCCTTGCTTTGGAGGATATTTTTTTGCAAGAAGATGAAATCATTGATACCTCTCTTAATGTTACTTTACCTTCTATTCATTCCAATGCACTCTCTTCTAGAGATGATGCATTTGTAAATGATGAATCTAACCTTCATCCAAATGCACTATCCTCTAGAGATGATGCATTTGTGAATGAAAAACCTTCTACTCCTTCCAATGCACTCTCTTCTAGAGAAATTGCATTTGTGAATGATGAATTTCTTATCTATTCCAATGCACTCTCCTCTAGAGATGATGCATTGGCGCATGATGAATCTCCTTCCACATTTGATCCTGTTTGGATTGATGTTGAGAATATGTCTTCGAATAATTGTTCTACTAGTTGTGATGATTCTGTAAATGTAATCTATGTCTCTGCTGCCCCTCAAAGGCTTAAAAGACTGGTCATTTACGTGACTCCAGCTAGTCCTTCTCTTGAACGGGTTTGTTCTATTGATGGTGTTCCATTTGATAGTGATTCCCTTGATCTTTCTAAGGCTCCCTCTTATAGAGCGGTAGCCCATACCTATGATACTAGAATGAATAAACAACTAAGCCTTCTTCAAGCACCTGAACCTATGACTAAAGCACCTAGTGATTACGATCTTGTCGAACAACCTCAAGTTACTCCAACTAAGATCTCACTATGGGACTTGTTGCAGTCTACTCTGGTTTATCAAGGTATGCTTCAATAAGCCTTGCAAAAGATCCTCTTGCCTTCTTCCGCTAGGCTGATAGATGCTGATGCATTGATAGATCATATTCACACGGATTCATCGAATATTACATTCTATCCACAGGAACTCCCACCTCTGAAAGTGCAAAAGCAAGTGGAACCTTTGATGATTATAGTTAATATTAATAAGATTGGCATTAGACGTACTCTCGTTGATGTTGGTTCGATGCTTAATGTATGTAGCATTGATCTATTGCCTAAGATTAATATTGACCCATCTTCTATTAATGCTTCTTCTGTTGATATTCGTGGGTTCGATAATGTTGGGCGACAAGCTCTAGGTATGATAGTACTACCTTTGCAGCTTGGACCCATTACCATACCTACCCTTGTATATGTTATGTCAGAGAAGTTACCTTATAACCTTATTCTTCGTAGACCGTAGATTCATGCTATGGGTGCAGTCTTGTCTACCTTGCACAAATCTATAAAGTTCATTTGTAACAATAAAGTAGTCATAGTTAAGGCTAATCCTGATGCTATGCACTTATATGAGATGGAAGCTGTTGGTCGAGCTTCAATTGTGCCTACCCTTATTCCTTCAGTATCTTCCAATGTATCAATGTTTACTCCAACAGTATCTACTACAAAGGATACTCTTGAGATAGATGTCCCTAAAGAAGAACCTTCTGAAGCAAGAAATCATAAGTCTATTCCTTCTACCTCTTCTCAATGGAATGCATGTCTTTATGACGATTGGGGTCCTTCAGACTTTACAAATTCCTTCATTCAGGAATATAAAGTTGACTCGCTCCACTTAGACCTTCTGCCAACATCATTCACACCTGCCATCAAAGATGATTGTCCTTCTGTATCGCGGGATAATGTGAATGCAAACTGTAATGTTCTTAGTGTTGATCCTCCTTTTAAGGAAGAGGATTACGCCTGTGCTAAAGTGGATAATATTGACAGTCCTATCAAGAAGGATGATGACAATCCCGTAGAAGAGTGTGTTCCTGCTTTCTGGAATAATGCTCTCTATGAGGATCCTCCCTCTTCTCATGATTTGAAAACACGTTATGGCCCCGAATTTATTCTCGTCTCTAAGTATGGATATGAGCATAAAGGTTGTGGGTGTAACAAACAAGGCATTCAGGTCTCTGTAGAATTCACACCTCACAAGTGTAATCTAGGGCTTGGTTGCTCGAATGAACAATCTAAGAAGAAACCACAGTTGAACATTGATGTGATGTATGCTCAACCTCATTCTCATAGATTGGTCTATCCTCCTTTGTCTTCTATCTTCGTATCTTCTTCTTGTGAGAAGTCAAGCTTTTCTCCACAAGAGAAAGGGTTGCTTCCCGCTCCTCATTCTTTATCTAAGAAAGAGCGTATTTTGTTGCGGGCTCTTAAAGCCCGCTTAATTACTCTTCCTCCTCCTACACGCAAGAAATCAAATAAACATTCTTTCTACGCATACCATCGAGTGCCTAGCCATTCCACTGGCGAATGTAAGGCCTTAAAGGATAAAATACAACAACTTCATGATTCATGTGCCTGCTGATGCACCTGCCTTTTCTTCAAACAATAAGTGATATTGAGGTTTCCCTCTATCCTATTCTAAATATATCGCGTTGTTCTCCTCCCCTTTATGTTGGGGGAAATGATAGCTTGTTCTTAAGATGTGCGTCCTTCTGAAATACCCCCTCTTCTTATCTATGCCTTTTGAATGTAGTGTCCCTCGAGTGGACCTTATTTATTTTGAAGGGTTCCCGAGGGACCCCTTTGAAAGCTTTTCTCTTAAATAAATTCTATGGCGTCTAGCTTGAGGGTAGCCCGACTAGACCTATTTCTTATCTTTACGTCTAGCTCAGGGGCAGCCTGACTAGAGCTACTTTACATCCTTGCATCTAGCTCGAGGGCAGCCCGACTAGACCTACTTCACATTTTTATGTCTAGCTTGGAGGCAGCCCAACTAGACCTCACTTTTTCAAACAACGCATCCCTTGAGTGGACCCTCATTCCTTTCGAAGGGTTCCCGAGGGACCCCTTTGAAAGTCTTACAACTTAGCAATTTTTTTTGTGACTGTCCGTTCACTGGCCTGCACGGCCACTTCTTGATGTGTTCTATTTGCGGGTAAACATGTCACCATCTGTGACTACGGATTCCCCTTTGCTCGGTCTCTCTCATGTGAGAGTTCTTGGGGGATACCTTCCTTGTAGGTATGTGGGTCTGTAAGGCACTTCACTCGGTCTCCCTCATGTGAGAGTTCTTGGGGGATACCTTCCTTACAGGTATGTGGGTCTGTAAGGTGTTTTTCTTGGTTTCCTTCATGTGAGAATTCTTGAAGGATATCCCCCTTGCAGGACTGTGAGCTTGTGAGGCATCTTCATACTTCAACTTTGTGGTTCTGTGAAACTATGAAGTCCTCTCCTGCACTCTCGGGTTTTCTAGACTGTGCTCTGCTTCCTTGTCGATTCAGGTATACATCTCTTACTCTATTAATTTTCTACTACTCTACTTTACCGAAGCACTCATTAGTACTCATGCTCGCTAAAGTGGGGGAAAAATGTATGAGCATGAATTTGCACCCCTAACGTAAATTCCACTTTCACCCCTTTACACTTTAGAAAACCGAAAGCAGAGGTTTAATTCCACTTAAGCCCATTGCTTGCGTTCCACTTGGCATCTCGTTTGTGTGTCAGTGGGAGCATTTCTATTAGGGATGCTCATGTAGTGCGCAGACATCCGCGCGACACACTTATGTCCCTGGAAGATTCTTGTGGCTGGAGACTGCAAAGACATTACACTTTCGATTGGAAGTTGAAGTGTAACGCCCCTCTTCGATTGATCGACCCGAATAGGGCCATTTCTTCATATTCACTATTCCATCATCCATCTTCATCTCTTCACCATCTTTGGACCTCTCCACCCTCTCTTAACACTTCTCTCAATATTTTCATCTCTCCACAAGCTCCCAACAACTTCATCAAGCAACACTTTACACTCCATAGCAGCAACATCAACACTCCATCACTTTAGTAGAGCAAGTGTGGAACGAAACACCACGGTAGCAGAGGCTTGAGTTCCTCTCATTTTTTCCTCCACTAGCCTTGACTGCTTTGGGTGAAGGTGGTAAGATTTCACTCCTCTCCTCTATTATTTGGTTGAGTAGCATAACACTGTTTTGTAGTGCTTTAGTGCTCTTTACTTCATTTCCTACTTTTCTCTCTATCTATCTGGCTGTCCGTGGAGGTGGGAACACCAAAACGAGGGTTTGACTGAGGCAAACCCCTATACATCCCCAACAATTTCTCCCTCTCTCTTGTGTGTAGGTATTGAAGACATTCATGAGATGGAGGCTTCATCATTCACACGGTTGTAAGCATTTCCTTTCCCTTCTTCTCCTTGTCTTTATCATTCTTATTTCAGTCTATTTCAGCTTTATCACTTTCTAGAGGTTCTTAGTAATCAACTTGCAAGTAGCCACTTTGTTGTTTTCTTTGATAAACTCACTCTCTGGTCTGTACGAGACAACAACGCGCCTCGAGGATGCCAATGCGTCGCGCTGCCATCCGTATTATGTGCTGTCATCCTTTGTACAAGAGCTTGTTGGTTTGTCCAGAGAATCTCTGTGACCAGCTCTTTCTGATTCTATAACTTCTCCACTGTCCTTTGAGGTAGTTTAGGACAGTTCACCCTATGAGGCTCTCTAATTGAAGAGAAATTGTGAGTAGCGAATCCCCTTCTCTACACTTATTATACCCATCTTTTATATTTCACTTTATACATTTTCTCCTTATTCCTCCTATCCTACTATTATTTCACCTTTCATTTTATTCCTACAAGTGCTATGACTACACATGGTCCTAGTGTTGCCTTTACAATCATTACCTCCACTACTATTGTTGCTTCTTATCATCCTTCTAGTTTCATACCTACATTCACCATGGCCATCCCTGCTTCCATCACTTGTTCCATTCCTAATTTCATATCCCATTCCTTACCTTATTGATTATTTAATACCTTATTCCATACCTCACTCCATCCCTCCTACCATGGAAATTCCTTCACCTTGTCACTCCCTTTCCCATAATTCTTTATAGAATTCATCCATTATTTCTCATGCTCCTTATACCACTAGTATCGCCACCTTTAACTTGGATACACTATTCCAAGTATTCTATTAATTTAAGAATAAAGTGGATTATATGCCTATTAATGTGATTTTATTCTATGTAATACTCCACAATACACACTACTTGCATTTGAAATTGTTATATATCCTTTACCGAGTGGTTTTATGGCTCCAGGATGTGAATTTTATCATGTAAAATAAAATCCTCATGTTCATTTAAAAGATTTTAATGTCACATATTTAGATTTTACATATGAGGATAAATTCAACGAAGTTATTTTCAAGAACCTTAAGGAAGGAGCTATATTTTAATAGAATATACACATTGAATCTAGCATTTTGTTTAATATTTGTTAATCTTTTAGGAGCATGAAAATTCTAGAGTATCACTTAAGATGATTAATGAAATTTTGACCGAAACTTCATTGTATGTATCATTTTACATTTGATAATTGGTCATATAGAGCTACTAGTGTTATATCATGTGATTCTATCATTAGATGGATTTTTTGTCTTTCATAATAGACCTTCAAAAGAGTTTTGTATCAAGGTGTAATATTTGTACATGAAGGAAAAGAAGTCAAATTTGCTAGATCTCATTATAAACCAATATCATATTTGAGTCATTTTACATTGGATACATTTATGAAGACACCCATAGAAGCTCCTTATGAGTGGAAGGACAAAATATGTGATTTATACAAGTTTCACTTAGAAGAGCAACACAAAGAGAATGTGAAGAAGGCTCATGCATCTTCTCATCTCAAATCTTAGAAATAAGATAGATGTAAATAATCTCAAATTGCATATCCAACAATGTCTAAGCACAAAGATCTTGACATATTCATACCTTTTGATGATTCTTATTAAGAACAAACCACTCATGTGTCAAGATATCAAGATAAGGAAAGATATATGATCTTCCAAAAGCCTATATTTCATGTTAATAATGTCAATCCTTCATGGTACCAAAGAAAAATGTTGTAGTTCAATGAATACAAAATATTTCTTTGGAGCCACCTAAAAAAAAACCAAGTAAAAAAAGAGGTTACAATTGCACCTATTGATAGTGTTTTTTCAAAAATACTAATACTTATCAAGAGGAGAGTCATGTCATTAAAAAATAAATCCATGCCATTGAGGAAGAAGAACTTGATTCTAATTTTGGGACGAGGATGACCTCTTAGAGGGTGGTATTTCTTATGTTCTTTGAGATCTTAATAATTTTTATGATTAATTTATTTATATACTTATATTAACATTATCTAATTATTTTTCACATGGTATACACTTTGGCCTTTTTATGACATTCTTGTTGTGTATATCCTATTCTTATTTTACCTTCTATTCTATGTCTCATACTTTTGTTTCCCCACTTATATTTCATGTTTAGCACTCATGTATTCCTTGCTAGCTTATATATCTTTATGCTTCATGATTTATGATGTTCTTATATTTTTATATCTACATGCCTATGATGTCTAACTCATGTGCTATCTCTATGCTATGTTCATTACACTGATTATACTTACCTTTGTTATGATCCTAATGCTTCTCATACTTATAGAACACTCACATATGTTTCCATGTGATTATTGTCTACTTATATCCTATGGTTATATGTTTTATATGTTTATGATCCTTATCATGTTTATATCCTTTGGTAACATATTATGATTCTTGTCACTGTTGCATCTTATGACCCCATCTTTATGATCCATTAATCCTAATCATGTTTATGTCCCATGATTACATCTCATTAGTGCTTACATGATCCTTGCTTAGCCTTTAGAGCTATCCTTATTTTTCCAACTACTTCTATTGGTGATTACATTATGATATAATCTTATCTTTCCCTTATTTCACATGCCTTCATGATTATCCTTATGTCTTTACATGCCTTACCATCTTCCTCTCCATTTCCTTACATCCTTTGTATGAAATCAATTGGAGGGAAAGCATATATTTCATTGACATTCCTTTGTGAGTTTTTTTCCTTAACGATAGGCTTATATCCATTCCCATGTCTAGGGTAGCTTTTATTAATCCATTTACATTGTCAAAACTTCACACATAAGTGGAGCCTTATCATTTTTAATAATTTGAAAATTATCTTACCTTTCTCTTCTTCATTTTTACTTTTTTGAGGTTAGATCCTTCTCAAGAGAGTTACATTTACTTCTTATTTTAAAACATGCAACACATGCTACTCTTTGCATGATATTTTCTATTTTTCAATTTTATGAGGGATCACTCATTGCAAGAAGAATTTAAGACTATGATCTATTATTTTACACAGATCCATATCCTAAGTATTTGAAAATATATTTAATTTACATGTTGAATTATTATTTTAATTTAACATGCATCCACATGGTAGTTCAAATGCATGTCAAGGTTTGGGGGGGGAGACGTAATGGTGAAAATTTCACACATGTACGTCTTTCCCTCATGTTTTTGGCCCAATTTGATTAGAGTGTCATAAATGTAATAACTAGTCTACACTACAAGTGACATAATGTTACTTGAGTTTAACTTT
Source organism: Sequoiadendron giganteum (assembly GCA_007115665.2). Taxonomy (NCBI): domain Eukaryota; kingdom Viridiplantae; phylum Streptophyta; class Pinopsida; order Cupressales; family Cupressaceae; genus Sequoiadendron; species Sequoiadendron giganteum. The sequence continues at coordinate 531,003,950 of CM021102.1, forward strand.
TTAATAATCATATCCCAATAATATTCACTCATCTCGAGATATTGATATTGATACCTAAATTTAATTTCCATCATTACCCTAGATTAGATCTATGGGTACAAGCTTGATCTAGGTCACTTTTTTGGTCACGAATCTAAACCTTGAACGTTAAAATTTACACCTTTCCTACCATATCACTATCCATTTTGAACTCAATGTACATTCAAATCACGATATTGAGATCAAATATTCTCCTAAGCCTTTACAAGTAAAAGATGAAAAGAAACTATTAGTGTAGATAAAGCTAAAGATTGAGGATGCTACATTTGATATTGAACTAGAGGCTAATAATGAACTTGATGATGAGGATGAATTAGAGAGTTATAAGGCTCAAACTAAGAAGAACCTAAAACTCCTCTCTTAAAGAGGTCCAATTATAATATAATGCAAGCTAATAAGTATAACCTACTTGATTTCAAATGTAGTTTTTCATTCCATACTAAAGAGGACGATCCCAAACTAGTGAAAGAGGTAATGGAGTCTAGAGGAAAAAATTCCTTGAAGAATACTATAGATTTGACATGGTTGTATTATAGAAGAAAAAAACATAAGAATTGGTGAAGCTTCCTAGGGAAAGAATTGTTGGCTACAAATGAATTTTAAAGAAGAAATATAATTTATAGGAAAAACTTGAGAAGTACATGATGAGGCTAGTGGCTAATGTCTATTAGGAATTTAAATTTGGTATGCTATTCTCTCTTATTGTTATGCTGATATCAATTAGATTATTATAATTTTTGCTTCTATGTTTGAATTTTAGGTTGAACAAATGGATGTGATAATTTTTTCTACATGAGGATTTAGAGGAGGAGATCTACATGACACAACCAGAGCACTTAAAGATGAAGGGTAAGTAAGTATTATTTTGAAAGTTGAATATGTCCTTATGTGGTCTTAAATATTCCCTCAACATGTGGTATCAAAATTTTGACACTTGTGTCTTGAAGTTAGGGTATGATAGAGCTAAGTTAGATCATTGTGCTTACTTTAAACATGATGGTTATCATTTTATTATTATTTATCTATAGAATCACATAATATTCTTCAATAATAATAGGAATATGATCAAGAATATATAAAATCTTACCTTTGAACATATATTGATATGAAGTAATTGGGGGAATTAATTTCATCTTAGGGATGGAGATTAGAAGAGATAAAGTGAATAAATAACTCTAGATTAGCTAGAGGAGGTATGGTAACTCTATTTTGTAATTGTTGTCCATTTTATCCTTAAGTCAAAATATCCTTCATTGATTTACTAATTATCAAGTTACAATGTGTGGTTGCTCCAAGAGATTTGCTAATTTTCTTCTTCATTTAGGTGTTTAAGAATGAAATCCCTTGAATGATAGAGTTATTTGTGAAGAAATCATTTATAAAGAGGTATAAAGTGTCATTCTTCTCACTATTTTGTCTTATGAGAATAAAGACAAAAGTTAAAATGTGAAATAGATACATTTTCAATGCCATGATTCTTTGTTCTCCACAAAAGGCATGTAGTGTATTATGGAGGGAAAGTTTTAAAAGATATTTTTCAATGCCTAACAAGACAAACTCAATTTTGACTTGAGTTTGAGGGAGTCTACCACAGGTTTGAGGGGTGGAGGTTGAGCTTTACAAGAAGGAAACCCTTTTCTTCAGGAATTTGTGTTGCTATCAGACTTGGTCGTGGCATTTTGTCTCCTCCTTTCTCTCCAAGCGAAGGCTAAAGATATAGTTTCACTATTCTTGGACTCTTTCAACTATATTTGGCTTGAGTAAGAGGGGATTTGTTCATAAATTTTTCAGTTTCAAAGGAGAAAGCAACATTTACAAAGCCTTGGATGTGGAAGTAGCTGCATTAATGCATTTTGGAACGTGTATGAGGTTGTGGATGCTCTATGGTGAAAGGGAAGTCACCATGCAAATTCATACATCCATTTATACAAATATGATGGTAGGTCAGTTGGATAATCAAATTTTTTTGCTTCATTTATAAACATGGTATGTTCTTTGCTAGCAAAGCCTTTTTGTTCACTATGTTTTGATCTCTTAATCACATTAAGAGTTTGATTCCTTTATCCCGTTGGAGGATATGATTTTGATTGATATAATGAGGGTTTCAAATGTGGAAAACATTCAAGGGAGAGGCCATGATTAAGTCATATCTAGAAAAATATGAACTAGGTTTCCGTGATTTTTTGACAAAAATAGGAAAATAGTAAAATGAAAAAACCCAATAAATTTTGAGCAAACCTAGTTCGTAGTTTCTGAGAAAATTTCACCAGTCTTAAGTAGTATGGATTGACAATATTTAGCATGAAGATAGTAGCCAAAAGCACAAATAGTTTCAATTAAAAGAGAATTCATTGAAGGCATTAAATCATGAGAGAATAGTGAATATTATTGCGAAGAGAATAGTCAAAAGATGCATGCAAAGGAGTTCATAACAGTCATCAAGAAAGTCAAACATTGGATATGGAAAATCATTCATGTGACTGTAGGCATAGTGGATTGTTTAAAAAAAAGACAAGGTGACAAGATTTGGAGAGAATGTATAGTCATGAATAGTAGAGGTATTCATTCATAAACAATTGTTTTTTAGGATATGAAACATGAACAGGGGTAAGAGTGATAGTGACTAAAATGATATAATCATGAGTAGGAGAAATCATTCTTCAAAGGAAAATGAGCTCGAACAAGGTCATGATAAAAAAGGTATAATAGAGGTTGGATGATGGACATCATTGATGGTGTCATGATGAAGATGGTGGTTAAGAAGATACAAGTTCAAATCACATATCAAATAAAGTGCAGCAAGAGGAGCAAATTATGACTCATATGTGGCATTTCAACATGTGCAAAGGTCACCTAGGAGATATTTATGCATCTAAGGGGTATATTTAGGCTATTAAAGACCAATGTTAGACAATTTTGGAAGTCTTAAATGACTCATTCCCTTTCCATTCACCCAAGAGACTTTTCAACTTCAAAATACTTGAAACCACATAAAACATGTGTCCTATGATCAAGATTAGGAGGTTGTAGCAGTCAAGGAAGCAAGGTAAGTACTTTTCAGATTAGTTGAGAGAATATAAGGGCAGTTGGAGATCATTTCAATTTAGTTCCAAGCATCTAGGGAACAAAATTAAAGGCCTAATTCATGGGCAAGTCAAAGGAGTCTTTTCTTCTTTAATTTTTCAGTTTGAGGCAGCTTGAGGAACCTTTTCAGGGCAAAACCAGTTGCATCCGACCCAACACAATGAAGACTTCTTCAACCATTCAAGGCAAGCTAAAAGCACATGATGCAAGCATTTAGGACTATATTGTATTATAAATATTCAGCTCTTAGCTTCTTCTTGGGGGAGTTCTTTTCTCTTCTTTTGTAAAGTCTATAGCTTTCCAAGCTCTCTCAAGCTTAAGTAATGCATTGTAACTCATTCTTCATGTAATACCCCTCCGTTTTGCTCTTTTGATCGGACAATGTTCTATTTGGTTATGTCTTATTTTTTGTTAGTACCTTGACTATGGTACTCGGTTACTATTTTATCGCTAACTGTAAAGCGATGTGCTTGTTATATTTTGATGTAATGGTATTTTATTTTGATGTTATCATTATGGCATGCCTTAGATTAACATAGATGATATTTGAATTAATGATGCTTTATGCTTTTGATTAAATTAATGATGTTAAATTCATCAGTTTGTAACACTGTATTGGTGAAGGGGACGAAATTGCACCACTCGCTTGTGAGCGCCCTGTGATTCCGCGACTTCCTCTTCACGATGTGTTTTAATTATGATATATATAAATATACATGTGCGATATACTTTTGTTTGTAGGTTAACAGGTACAAGACATCGACTCCACCTGGCTTCACAGGTTTGAGCGTGTCCATTGCCCAACGACATTCAATTGGGAGATAGTAGCTAGGTTTTCCGTGTCAAGTCATCACCCTAGTCATAGTGTGTCGTCGGTTGTAGTCTGGTTCACTTGTTTTAATATTGTTTAATTTGCCTGGATTCTATTTAATTGCAAGTTGAAAAGGGTAATTAAATGGTTGTATGTATTTAAGTTGTTGATTAAATTAATCTGGTTATAATGTGAAAAATGTTATTTAATTTATTAATTAATTTAATTTAATTAATAAAATAATTTAATCTTGGATTAGATTTATTCTATTGATTAATTAAATTAATTGTGTTGAAATAAATTAAGTTATTGATTTTGAAATTATGGATATATTGTTTGAAATTGAAAAGATTAAATTGGAAATTTTGAAAAATGTTTTAAATTTCATTTTTGAAAATATGAAAATAAAAATTGAAAAATTGGAGATATTTTATGTTTTGTTTCTGAAAATTGATTATGGTGGTTGAATAGATATTTTTCTTTTTTTGGCTATTATTGGGATTTTTCATGAGTTTTTGGGAGAGGATGAAAAATTGGAAAAAGGGAGAAGGGAAGAAGATTATTGCTGGTTGTGGGTTTTGGATTTGGTGTTTTCTGGTGAAGCTCAATTGGATTGATGGGAAGGATATTGAAATTGAGGAGAAGGCTTTGCTCCATTATCAGTTATCAAGCTTTTGGAACCAGGTTCTTTCAATTAGTTTTTATTTTTATTTTGAAAGGTTTCACAGTTTTATTATGATATTTGAAAATATTTAAACTTTGTTTGATTTGCAAAATAAACCCATGTTAAATCTGGTTTAAAAACTTTGAAAACCTTGGTTTGGAAATGGAAATTCTCAAGGAAAATTTATGTTCTTGGTTGTAAATGAACATTTTAATTACTACTTTCTCAATTAGTTTTGTAAATTGCTTGTGGGATATTTAAATATCTATATATATACATAGAGATATATATAAACACACACACACACACACACACACACACACACACACACACACACACACACACACACACACACACATATAAACATATATATGTATATTTTATATTTTTGATTTTGGGCTTTTGTTGTTAAAAAAATTAAATTAGAGAAAAAAAAACATGCTTTAAAAAAAGTTGATTTTTGGATTTTTAGAAAATCCGCAGGGGTTACAATTTATTTATTTTATGTTAAAATAAAAAAATAAAAAATTAAAGGAGGGTTTGGGGGAGGCGTTGGGGGCTCACCCCACTGTGCCCCCCATGGGAGGCGTGTGGGGGAGCCGCGCCCAGTGTGCACCCCACATCCACCCCGCCGTTGCTTGTAGCCGCTGCCCAATAGGGACGGCTGTGTGTAAACACAATCGCCACCCCATAAGGGCGTTGACTGTGCTTACACACAGTCGCCCCAAGCTTTGGGGTCGGCTGGGTAAGCCATCGCCCCAAGCTTGGGTCAGCTAGGCTAAGCCGTCGCCCTACCCTCTCAAAACACGCGCACGACCCGAGACAGAAGTGCGCCTTAAAAATTATGTTGACTTTTTTTAATTTTAAAATAAAATATATTTTAATATTTTAAATATTATATTTTTATAATATTAAATATTAATATATATAAAATAATAAAATATATATTAATATTAAATATTTTATTATATAATATTAAATATGAATATATATCAAAATTAAATGATTAAATATGTATATTATATATATATAGTTTAATTATTAAAATATGGATTAAATGATGGTATGATTTAAATGCAATTAAGGAATTTTAAATTAATGTATTATAGTCAAATTGAGAGATCTATTTAAAAATAATATTTTTGGAAAGAACAAAGATTTGATTTACAAATATTATGTTTAATAGAGAAATTAATTGATTTTTAAAAATGATTTATTTTTGAAAAGAAGAAATAGATGATTTGAAAATGGTATGTTTTAAATCGACGAAGTAAATATTTATTTTATTATGTATAAGTAATTGAGGAATTAAATGTTGGTTTAAATTTCATACTTGATCTGAAAGAGATATTGTTAAATTAGTCTAATTGAGACAATAACTATGGAATTTTATTAAAGGCAGTGGATTTATGTTGTTTGTAAAGGTAATCATGGATTTGGATTGTTTATTAAAATTAGTTGTTTTCCTTTACTCTGAACTGAATGTTAAGGGGAAATGGATTTAATATATCCAAAATTAGTTATTTCCTCACAATTGCCTTATGTGATTATTTCCCTGTGTTCATGTTTGGGGAAATGGGTTATGTGTCTTTAATATGTAAATCTTCCAGAGGATCCTAGAGGATGGGGGTTGTCATTTTGTGATGTCAACCATTTGTTAATTCCCATGGGTAGTGCATGAGGTCATGTCAATGTTATTACCCGGTTTCCACGAACGGGGATGTTTCGTGCCTCCTGTGGAAGGAGTGGATTATGTGATTTGTGACTCCTTGTAAGGAGTGGCTTTGTTATGTTTGTTACCTCCAGTGTTGGAGTGAGTTTTTTTAAATGTTTCCTCCTAGAATTGGAGTGGTTGTAATATATTTTTTTGTACGCACTTGGGTTCCCTCGGTAATTGGTTTGAATGTGTGTTGTCAAGTAGTAGAGCGGCTTCCGTTAGGGGCCAGAACTGCAAGAGGTAAGACTGGGTAACCTTCAGAAGTAGTTTAGTCAAATGATAACTAAAGTAATGTAATCCATGTCAGTAATGTAATGGTGTACTTTTGGTTGTATGGTTCATGTGTTTGATGGTATCAATATGAGTCAGCCTATGTCTATAGGTAGATGGTGTTGTCTTGGGATCCTTGTTACTATCTTCTAGCACGGGGGGGTGGACCTTCAAGTACCACTTGGTTGGGTGGAATGTGCACCTTCTCCATTGGGATTTCTTCTTGTTCTTGTAGACGAGATTTCCAATTGGAGAGCTCATGGGATCCAGTTAAGTTTTATGCTTTATTCATTTCAGTTGTTCTTATAATTAATTACCCCTCGTTTGTTATCGAGGTGGAATTTTTTAATTTGTAACCATGCTTACTGGATTTACCTCATTCGGGGAATGAGAGATGTAATCTTGTTGTTTAATTATTGTTAGACGAAATCACATGGTATCTCTTATTCTTGATGCAATTTATCTTGTATGGAATGTGTGTGTTTCTAATTTATAAAGTAAATGAATATAATGGTTTGCATTCATGTTTTTTGTTTGGGTCTTAAAGTAAACTCAGTCTCGTAACCTTAGGGATTGTTTGAAATGGGTAGTGAACTTGCATGTTAATTGTACTTAAACACAAATAAAAAAATAGTCCATTTGAGTAGTTAACTGCAACTTCCTCTAGGGTTACGTGGCGGGGCGTTACACTTCAAGCTATGTACAACTGCTACAAGTACCTTTTATCAATAAAGGAAACATTTTACCTTCTCTAATATTTATTTTGTGTGCACATAAGAATGATTGATGTGGTTTTTGTGATGTTTCATTTAATCCTTAGATTTCATGTCTCATTTTCAACACCTTTGTATGGAAGCAAGCATGTTATGAGCAGGTCATAGGCTGTGTTATAAGTTCAAAATAGCATTTTTTCTGTGAAAGTGTCATTTCCTTCATGAAAATGTTGGGTTCCAACCTTCTTATGAAATTCTTATGTTCAAACATGTTAAGAAAACTTGAGTTGTGTATTGTATTGTTTGCTATTTGAGCAAATTGTGTGCTTAGGACAGTGGTATAGGCTTGAATCAAATTTGGTGCATCACCCTTATTCATAGGTTTTATTTTGTGCAATCTTTCTTACCCTTTTCCTAACAAGAAGTAGTTTTTAGGTGAACACCATAAGAGCTGGTGCAAAAGCACCATCAGGACCTGAGATGCCTCCAAGAGGCAAAATTTTTAATTTTTGTTTTATTTTGAGTTGTTTCATGCTAATAAGGTCATTTTAGACCAATTTAAGTTGGTTGGAGTCATTTTGGTAAGTTTTGGGTCATTTGGTGAAGTTTTGCAAAAAATGTCAAAAATTGTTAAAAGTTGTCATGCAACTTTTCTAAAAGTTGTCTAAATTGTAAAAAAAGTGAAAAGACAAGTTCTTGAACATTATGGAAGTTATGGAAGCTGAATGGGGCACAAATATGGCCCTCAAACTCATTTTTACAAACTTTTGATGACTTTTGATAAAAATGGATGAAGGAAACCTCTATTTTCTTGTGATTTCATGTGTCTCCAGTCACCTCTATTCTCTTGTATGGAATTGTACAAAATCCCAATAGTTTTAAATTTATTACATGAGATAGATCTCTATTTCATATTTCATTTTCAATTGGTTTGGTCCATTTCTGTTTTGATTAGAATAAGTTATGCTAGTTTTTGTAAAGACTGCCTGGAACCCTGCCTAGGGTTTCCAGTTTGGTAAAAAGGCCATAATTTCCGTTTCCACCATTGGATCTTCATAAAAATTGGAGAAAAACTCTCTAACTACATTTTATTCAATCCCACTGAAGCGATTGGCTTCATTAGTTGTACTGTGAAATTTATTTATGACAGTTCATTGCATTTTGGAGAAATTCCATTTTTGTTTTTTTTGCAAAATTGTTGTACTTTCATGTGGTACAAATTTGTACGGTCTGGTATAGTCCTGAGATTGTTTGTGGCTGAAAGAGAGAAGAGTTTCCTTTCATTTTTATTTTAGTTTGGTGTCATTTCATTGCCTATACTAAAAGTTATTGCACTTTTATTGAAACTACCTAGGGTAACCTAAGGCGAGAAACATGTGATTTCTCATTATTCCCTCTGTGAAAAATGTCATTTTTTGTGGAGAGGAATATTTTTGTATATTGTTTCATATTCCAAAGTTGCAGGTATGGATGGTGGAGGTTGCACGTCCTTTTATTAGACATAAGGTCTGATTTCCCTATGTATCAGACTGTGTAAGGGCTTTTGAAAGCAATTTTAAGGTGTTGGAGCTTATTTGGATGTATTAGTGATTGGAGAAGATGTGATAATGTGTGTAAGGGTCATGTGGACCTATTTGAGATATTGGTGAATCTTTAATAGCAATATTTGACCAAACATAATGACTATCCTAATAAGGACTGTAATATGACAGTGTTAACTTGACTGTGATTCCAACAAGCAAGAGTCTTTTGTTGAATGTAAGTATTGAAACCTCTTTGAAAGCATATTGAAAGAATGTTGTAATGTTTCTCAGACCATTGAATGAGTGTGTGGATTCATTTGTTGAGTTTGGCCAAATTCCCCAAGAATTGTCATACTAAGTGTGTACAAGACAACAAGTGCAAAAACCTCAAGTCATACTAAGTGTCTTATCCAAGCCCCTCCAATGCCCAAGTCAATGTGTATTGAATCAAGTCATACAATAGCCATAATGGAACATTGAAGGTGTACCAATTAGCATCTATGATAAATTGTTGAAGAAACCTCTAGGATTTGAGTTTGTTGTTAGTGTCTAACCCCTACCTTTGCATCAAGAGCCAACTTACTCTAGAGCTTAGCTTCCATTATCTGAGCCCACAATCAAGGAGGGTTTCCAATGTTTCACCAATAGGCTAAGTTTACTCAGCAAGGGTGCACTATTAGGAGACAACTGTAATGATTTAGAATGAAGAATTATAAACCAATGAGTATTACCATTCATATAAGGACATATTTATGCTGATTAGTACTCTTCTGCACCAATTAAGATAGAAAAAATTAAGTACATCACTTATTAATGTGGATAGTACAATTTGTAGTCTTATGTATGCTATGGTCCACACTTGACCGGATATTTCCAAGTAGCAAGAGTCTTAAGTAGGTATATGTCCAATCCAAAAAAATAACATTAATTATATTGATTTAGGTATCTTAGAGACACATTAGAGTGTTTGATTTGCTAATAGGGATGATCATATTTAAGGAGGGCATTAGATATATGTGGATTTTGATTGGGTTGGTGATGTGGATAGCAAGAGGTCTACCAGTGGGTATAAGTTTACCTTATTTGGTGGTGTGATCAATTATTTAAGGATTTAGGCATGTGCGCATCATTTTATTGCTCAATTTTGAGTATTGATATTAATAATACCTTTTGATGATGTTTTGTATCACCATTGAGGTGTACAAATTATGGACTTTAGATACAAATGTTTGGATTTTATATGTTTGAACTCTATAGTGTTTCAAATTCACTATTTTCACTATTGTATGTGATTAGTGTTATACTATCAAGCTCAACATTATGAGTATTTAATATGCGTCTTTGTATTAGAATTATACCAATGATAGATGATTTTTAGTTAAATGAAGGAATTGACAGTATATTTTAAATTATATCTCATTGGTTGCTATATATAATGCTTTGGATATCTTTTGTTGTGTAGAATGTGTAAATATATTTTGACCTTGTAGAAGTAGTATAATTTATTATGTATCTTTTGATCAAAATGTATACGTTTGGATACTTGAATCCTTGTAAATAATATTCTATATATGAAATTGTAAAGCGCTTTTGTAAAAGAATGTAATATTCTCATGCATGTGGCATGTGTTACTTATTGAAAATTATCATTGATCAACTGTGGTGTCAAGATTATATTATGTTTTGGAAGTGATTTCTCATGTCCGGTTAAGAGCTAGAGCATGATGTGAAAGCATAGTTTATCTAGTTTTGGAAATGAAACATGTAATCATGGTAGACCTACTTTTTTGAATATGTCATCAAAGGAAATAATAATTTAATGGTGTTTGAAATATTAAATTATGTTTAGTATTTGTTTCCCCTTGCATTCCTTGTCATATTTTATGTGTGTGATATCAATGCTTGTGATTAGAATAGGCATATGGTTTCAATTTCTAAAGTGCTCTTTGGAAATATATTGTATGGAAAATGAAGAGTTTGTTTATATTCAATTCCTTGTTTCAAACTATTTTTGAGTAACATGTCAAATGAGAAAAATATGCCTTATTTTTAAATATTGTTATAGGCTTGCTTAGGACTAGCCCTTCATTTGTTTTTTAGGGTTTTGTGCCCCATTTCTTAACATTTGATTTGGTAAGACAATGTTTGATTTTTTTTAATGTTTGTGGGATTTTAAAAGAGCATTTATCATGATTCAAGAATAATTTATAGGTCTTCAAAAATCCCATTGTATATTCAAGATCCTTCCTTAGGTTGTGGGTTGCTTGTTTTAGTAGGGGAAACCTAAGGGTCACCTATTTTACTAGGGGTGAATTGGGGGTCAAAGTTTTTACTAGGGAAAACCTCAAGAAGGCCAAGGAAGACCCAAAAAGGCCATGGGTGACCTAGACTATCATTATGGATGACCTAGTCTTGTAAGGGGCCACTCTCAAATAACCAATACTTGCACTTTTTTGGGAAAATTTCCCACAAAAGAATTGCTCCCTATGGTTTTACTTGCTTGTTTATCATTTGAGTTTGGATGGTGCCTTGTGTACTTAGGAGTTATTTATCATTTATGTTGATATTTTTTCCTGGTGTCAAGACAAATAGCCTAAAGTGTATATGGGTGAGATCTTGTTTTCATGTATCATTCTATCTTGTGATTATGTGATTCTTGAATTAGGATGTTATTACCATATCCTTATTAATGTATTGTTGTAAAGGATTAAGATTATATGATTCTATCATCATATTATTAAATTTTTGAGAGATGGAGAATGTGGTCCTAGAACTAACCATCAAAGTTAGAGAGAACTCTACCTCCTCATAATGTTGCTACAATAACCTTGACCCTTGATCAAGTAAATGTTTAAATTGCATCACCATGCTTGGTGCATTGGAATTGCATATTTGAGTGTCATTGTGTTGTGTCGTAACATCTTGAGTAAGTGTAATGTGGCATGTTGATGTCACATTTGTATAATGAAAAAGTATGTGTCTATTATTTGACCATTAAGGTGTTTGTTTATATAGTTGTCACTTGTGGGATATATAGACTTACAATGGAATAGCTTCTCGTGGCCTATGATTTCTTTCTATGGAGTTTGACTCTTCTTGACCCAATGCACATTAACTATGGTGGAGAAATTATGTGCCTCTCATTTATTATAATTATGAAATTCATGGCCTTTCAACTCATAGTAGAGCTCATTTTGGTTTGATTTAATCCTATTAGCTTGTACATGAGATATTATACTTTATAGAATAATTTAATATTCTTAAGTGAGATTTTTTGTTTGAATTTGATGAGTTGGGCTTCAAATAATTGTGTGAGGTTTGAGATGGGGTTTTGTGAACAATATTATGTTGATTTCATCTTGAAATGTTTCGGATTGAATTCCAAGAAATTGATTTAGATCAATCAAATTTTGATGTTTTTATAAAACATCAATTTAACCACTAGCTTTAGGAATTTGAATATTAATTAACCTCACTTTAAATAAGCATATATCAAACCACCTTTGAGAAATTGATTTATAAATATTGACTAAGACAAAATTTGTATCATAATTGACTTAAAAAAATTTCCTTTAAAAAATGTTCACATAATACCATCTTCCTTCTTTCATTCAAATTTTATGATACAAAACATCCTTAACTCTCAAAACAATTCTCATATGCCTTTTACCATCATATTTTTCATCCTTACATCACCATACAACTTTTGTAAAAATAAATTTACATAATTGAAAGTTTTTTCCCTTTGCATTCATAGCTAAAATGTTCTAACTTTACATTTGACTTTGCATTTTTTCTTTTTGCTGAACTTTGTAGCTTCATACTTCACTTCAAGCTAAAAACTACTAAACTTTGTATTTTAATCTTTAGCTATCAAATTCTATCTTTGTATTTCACACCCTTTTTGTAGTTTTCCAATTTTGGTATTTTTGTTGTGCATCACTTCCACTAATCATCAGCATAATTTGCATTTATTTCAAACCAAAGTATGAGACATGCATCCAAATGGGAGACAGTCGATAATAAGAAAATCATGACTACCATCAACTTGCAATGATAGCTTCAATCCTCCGTTTCAATCATTGAAATAGTGGTTAAGGCGCTGATGGTTCAATGACTGGTGATGTTACACAATGCATAACAGAACAGAAATAATGAGCTGTAACATGGTACGCAATTGTTTATATATTCTTTTCAACTCAATGACGATCATACAATCTAATAATAACATTCAAAACATGAAATCGTTGAACTAATGGAGTAGATTTGATCTTTTTAGATTGTAAAAATCGGGTAGTTTTTTATAAACTGCAGTGCGTCTGATAGGTGATGCTGGTGTGACACGCCTTCTGGTACCATGGAGATTTGATCTATTTTTTTTTGTAGAAATTAAGAATTATTATAATTATGATATGTGTTATTGATAATTAAATTAAATGACAATCAAGGAGGAAATAATGCTATAAACGAGAAGCCGTTATATATTTAATTTTAGATTTTTTCGAAAGAGAACAAATGATTTCAATAGTGGTAAATATATTGCTATCAAATTATTATGAAAATAAGATCAATATAATATGATGTATAAAATCATGAAATGTTGTATGTTCCTTGTTCCATTAGTTATATAGACATTGTAAAATGTCTAACATGAATTACAAGTGAAATTCTACTTTTCCATGTTCTACAACACTCAAATCTACCTTCCATGATCCAATCCAACTACCTCATATCCCTACAAAAATGTTGGGATCTCCTCCTTGTGTACTCGAAGGTACTATAAGTGGAATTAGAAGGAGAAATATTTGATTGTTCATTTCAATTTTTGTGTTTCCTTTATCATGATGAAACTAGCCCTTCATTTAAATTGTAGATTGATAATAGTTGTGGTCACAAAAGCATTGTGTTTTGTTTTTTTAAAATTGCCACTTCAAAGAATTAATGGTTTTAGAAAGCATCCTATAGGAACTATCAAGCTTGTCATGTTGATAAAACCTTGAGCAGTCTTTGAGAGCTAAGCTTTTGGAAGTGATTCCTTCAATGTAATTTGGGTTCTCTCAAACCATATAGACTAGACCCCCTTCTTAGAGAGGCTTTAGGTCACATAAAATCTTAATGAGACATTAAGGAAAAACCTTCCCCACCTCTTCCTTTGAGTATTGTTTGGCTTGCCATGATGTCTTCCATTTGAGTCCAATTTGCCAACTAGAAGTATTTCTTGGTCTCCCACTATCAAATCCTTTGTTGAGGTTTGAAGTTTCTCTTCTCCTTTTACTTGTTATGGTGAGATAAAATATTTATGAAAATCTTGGGGTTGGGTGGTGATTGACCTCCATCTAATGTGGGTGTGAGGACCATTGAGTTTGTTTATAAACACATTACCATCCTCCAAGTCCATTCCTAATAACATAGTTTGCCTTTAAAATTTTGTGTAATCCTACACACCTAGCTTATTGTTTGTTTTAGATACAACCATTTGATTTTATTATTATTATTCTTGTGCCTAGTAGAATACAAAATGTTAAGTAGAAATTCCTTAAATTCTTCCAATATGAGCATTGCCATTTTTTTTCTTTTGAAGAAGACAAATAACTTTCCCATCATATAAGAGCATGTCCTAATATATTGAGATATGTAAAAGATATTTATGTCTCATTAACAATATGCACACTGAATTTTTTTCCACTTGTTTAATTTAATTATCTATAAATTCAATATTCACTTGCCCTTCAAATGATTTTATCTCTACTTTTGTCTCAACCTTAAATGAGGCATGCTTGTATTTTACCTAAATCCTTTTTTGCTTGATTTTCCTCCGAGAAGGTTTCTTGTTCCTTTGGGTCCTTGCCAAAATTTCCAATACCAAATTTCTTGGTGAGAGTTCATACTAATAGACCCACAAAATACTACTCTTGACCCAATTTTAATTTTTATTACTATCTCCATGTTGCTCTTACTTGGGCTATTACATACTTTAGATTTTTGAGGTTGTTCATTATGATCTCTTCATTCCACTCTGGTATAGATGTCTAGATTATAAGGTTGCAATTATTTATTCTCTAGAGACTTAGTAATTATCATACAGTCACCACTATTTTACAAATCCAAGGGATTAGTAAATTTCTCTTATAAAAAATATCAATAATCTCATCAAATTGTGCTTATATAAATTAGGAATCAATACGATTATGAATTGTGCACTTATAACCAAAATAAATAATAATTAAGAGAGGAAGAATTCTATGAAAGAGAAGTGCACATATGTTATCCTAAAAAACCCTTGAAAGGCTAAAGTCAACTTTGGTAGTGAAAAATGCATTTCTACCAAATTATTAATAAAACTAAACACATATAATGAGATGTAAATAGTTGTGCAATACAATCTATACCTTGCTCCGCTTGGTTACATACACATTTATATTCTATGACATGTATACAATTAGAATTCAAATTATCTTTGTTCTAAAACACTTAAATCTACCTCCATCCCTATGATCCTATATAACTCCCTCTTGTACTTATGAAGATGTTGTAATGTCATCCTCATACACTAGAAGGTCCCAAAAGTAGAATTTGAAGGAGAAAAAATATATTGTTCAATTCAAATTCAATATTTTGATACTAGGATGGAACTTCCCATTTGTGCATACCAACAATTTTGTAATCACTATAGTGGTTATGAAACTACTCCAACAATCTATAAATCACCACCATGGTTTTCAAAATCATTGCTTCAAGAGAACTTATAGTTTTATAATTATGTCTTGTAGGAACTAATATTTTCATCTTATTGGAAAAAATGAGTAGGATCTAGGAGTCGTAACTTTTGGAATTTATTCCTTTGATGATATTTGACTTTGCCTAATCCTTATGAATTATATCTAATTATAAAATAATTGAGTAATTGGTGAAACATTACAATAAAAACACTATGTAAAGTGCTCAAATTTGATTATCCAAAACAAATAAACATTCTTATGTAAAAAGATAAATTATTAAATGGAGAAACACATATAACAAAAAATTTAAATCAAAAAACATATAGAACACTTGAGTATACATGAAGAAGTTATTTTTGGAAATAAATCCACCACCAAAGAGATATTGATTCCAAAGAGACATCAAGCTTGCATTAATCATAATGAAAGTATTACATCAATATGTAATCTACCCCAACTCTTTGATCTAACAACATTCTGATTATGTAAGAATACCTTCAAACAAACCATACCAAACCTCTATTCCATGCCTCTAATAAATAGAGCAAATAAAAAATAAGAAACCATATATGATTTATAAAATAATAGATCAAAACTATGATCCCAAACTAGGTGCTCATATCCAATTCAAAATCGAACACCCCATTCACGAAGAGAATCTTTTGGGAACATAATTTATAACTCCCAATTGTGTAACCACTATCATAATACAATAAATAGCTAACTTATAACTCCCAAGCACTCCATGGAGACTCCATCTAAAGGCATGACTCTTCGTATTCCAAAGTGACCTTTCATATTCCTTTTCCTCTTTCCATATCTTTTTTTAATTAATAATAAATAACAAGAGAATGATAATTAATATTATTTTTACCACACATGGGCATCCAATTTCACCTATTTCATATACTAGGAAGAAGATACATTAATTATTTTTCTACACATCTAATTAAATATATTATATATATAGATTTATAAGGTACATATTGTTGGAAGTTCGAAGTTTGTCATTGATGATGCAGTTTAGCAACATGAGCATGAAGTGTGTATACATTGCTTGATCCAGTGTTGTTAGTGATGTCAACATTGTTATGATCATCCTAGCATAGTGTGGAAGTAAATTTTGTGACATATGTATAGTGCAAGTTGATTCAAAAAGTATGACTCATCATGAAATTGACTAAGTATTTCCTTTGGCAATTTTGTGGTTTAGTGCATTAGTTTTTGGGCCCGTGCTTCACCACAAGTTGGTATAAAATTCTACGATTGTAACTATAGTTTTGAGTTCATCAGATGCAGCTATATTCAAAACTTTGTGACATTCTATGAAGTTTCCTGAAAGATGTGAATGACAGTGTTCAGCCCTATATATCACAATTACCTTTTGTATATCGCATTAGTGTGGGATATTCCGCATTTATTTATGAATAATTATTTTATTTTGCGATGATGAAAATAAGCTAATAAATTTTGATTGAATGGGAATTCGAAGGAATATTGAGCCTTAAGGTCACACGTTTGGCGAATTGCATGTACACTTGAAGATTTTGTGTTTAGGTCTATTTTTGGGCTGACCTAACATGTTTGATGTTTTATGGAGGATAAGAAAGTAACTTTATCTTATGTGGGATTTATATTAGGTCCATGTCGACCTATCTTGATGAAAATTGAATTTTGAATTTAGGTGCTAAATGTGGATAAAATGTTTTGAGGATGACATGCTCAATTTTGTGTGTTACTTCTAATTACGCCGACCTAATTGAAGTTACATCTCATGTGGATATATATATATATATATATATAGGAGACTAACATCGAAAGTAGTGGTAGTGAAGAAGAGTGAATGTGGTGTATGATAGCAAAGCAAATTGTATGCGAATTTTAAAGAGATATATGACATGTAATGTGGTTCACCTACATGTGTGTGATGCAATATTTAGCAGATTGTGGACAGAGCAGAGTATTGATTCAGATGAGTGTGAAGATCACTTTGTACTTCATTAGAATTATACTTTGGCATATGATAGATGCTATTATATCAGTTCAAATAGGCAGTGTTGTCAACCCTTATTTTTTCTCTCTATGGGTTGTGAACCTTTTTCTGGATAGTGTGTCTTAACCTGGTAGTGAGCCTTTATGTAATATCTTATATCTAGATATAATATATTGTGAGCTAACCATCACCATGGTTTTTCCCTTTTTTTGGGTTTTCCACATAAAAATATTAGTGTTCATGTGTCATGTGATTCTGTGGTTGTCTTCATGCTTTCTCACATCATTGTAGTTATTTTTATTCAAATAATTGGATGTCTTATGTTTAATTGGTTTATAGGAATACTGATTCACCCCCCCTCTCAGTATTTTAGGTGTTCAACAATTGGTATCAGAGCTTGGATCCTTGGAAGGAGCCTAACCACTTTGGGAAGATCTTGGAGTTTGAACACATGGCTGATAGAAAGTAATCTATTCCTCCGGAAGAGACTCCTGCTATTGAATATACATGAGAAGATTGCATATTAGACAAATATGGAGAACTCAAAATTTCTCTTGAAGATCTTAATAGAATTGAAAATGAGAACGAAGATTTTAAGGAAAATTAGAAAGAGGCAAATGAATGCATCAAAAAATTGAGAGAGCAAATCAAGAAATTCAGCGAAAGGCATAAGGAAGTCAATGAACAATTGAGGCAAGTGAATGAAAACATCATTGGATTAAGAGTACAAGTGGAAGAAAGGAAAATAATTGAGGAATTCCTGAATACAATGGTAAAAAGAAAGACCAATGAGTACACTAAACTTGAACAAGAAGTGGTAAATTTGAGATCAGATCTAGAAAAAGCAAGAATTCATGAAGATAAATTTAAGACAAGTTCTACAATGCTTGATGAGTTGATCGCTAGACAAAAAGTATCTAAAGATAAAGGATATTTGGGACCTGAAAGAGGAGAAATCTCTAAAGTAGATCATACATCCAATGCAAATAAGATCAGTGATCCAAAGAAAAATGAAGACAAGAGGAACTATGAAAAGTTCTGAAATTAAAGAAGCAATGCTAGAGGACCCCCTATTATACAACCAAATGCTCAAAGGTACCAATCCTTCAATGGTTTTTGTTATTTTTGCAATAAATTTGGAAATAGAATTGTGGAATGTAGAAGTAGAATGAATCATAATGTTTCATCTTTTATTGGACAATGCTTTGTATGCAAGAAATCTGGACATAGAACAAGTGAATGTAGAAGTCAGATGATGTATAGATACAACAATAGTAGAATAATTAAATCTTTTAATAGTTAGTACTACACATGCCATGGATTTGGACACAAATCTAATCAATGCAAATTCAAAAAAAATGGAAAGAGTAATGATCAGAGAAATATCATATGCAACAAGTGCAGAAAGCCTGGACATATTGCTAAATTTTACAGAAATAAAAACACAAGGAAGAATGATCCTATGAAGAAAGATGAACCAGTCAAGAAAATTGATCCGAATGAAGTGAAGAAGGAAATGGAAAAGATATGGAGAAAGAAAGAAAAGACTAAGGATAAGGGAGAATCTGTACCAATCTCTGATGCAGATGGTTCCTCTAGTAACTAAGCCCAAAGCTATGGCTTAGGGGGAGCTTTACTGAAAATCATATAACCCCCTGCCGATATGATGTGTCACGCTTGACATGAAGATGTAAGATGGAGATGAATAATATGAATCTTTTGGTGAAAACTATAGAAGAAAATATTCTAATGTGGTAATTTGTGAAACTTTTGAAAGTTGACTATGCATACAAGGTTTCAAAGCTTACTAGCTTTTTGTCTGAAGAATTTATTGTTGAAATGGGTCAAATCAAAGAGTTAAAAGCGTGATTGGGAAGACAAATTCATTTTACCATACGTATTCAAAGAGGAAGAGAAGAGATGAAGAGGAAATTGAAGGTTCCAACACATCTCCCAATGACTGAACATCAAAACCCTAAGTTCACCGAGCTTATTAAGAGGTAATTTGCAAATCCTACATATTCCAGTCTTTCAAAATTTTTCTTTGAAAGCAATTTAAATGTAATGGAGGCACCAAAGGTTGTATATGTCTCACAGAGACCACAACTCGTGCTTAAAAGATATTTTAACAAAGTTTTGTTAGAAAATCCCCCAGGTGCATTCTTTAGCACTCCCTTTGGAGTTTTACCAATTGAGGACATTAAAGTGTATATTCATGGGAAAATAGAAGAAATTTACTCTAGTAGATTATTTATTCTATGGGAAGAAGAATTGGAAGAAAATTATGACACCGTAAAACTAGAATACAAAGCCCTAAGTGAGAAGAGGTTGGATGTGCCAAAATTTTCCATCATTTGAAGACAAAGAGAAGTACACTAGAATGGTGCTAAGTAGAATTCGTGATGAATCTATATGGATTGATGGACCATACACAATAACCAAGGAAGTAATTAGAAATATAATTGGTTTGTGGTCCTCTAGACTAATTCCAGATTGAAAAATCTATCAAATTCAAGGATATAATGGAATGAACAAGTGCTACCCTTATTCAAAAAGAACTCACTTTGGACTCGATTAGAAGCTCGACTATCCAATATGCTGTAATGCTTATAGGTCACAAGATTTATCGCCCGAATAGAGACAATGTAGTCTCTGCCATCGTCATCCACGTGGCATAAAATATGATTGAATTTGATGGTGATTATGACCTTTGTGAACTACTCCAACAACACTTGTTGAAAAACCTGAAGGAGATCAAGAAGAATAAGAAGCATTCATTCAGGTATGGAACATTGGTGATCTATCTACGTTTCTACTTCATGAAGGAAGTATCGATGATTGGAAAATTAAATTGGATAAACACAAAACTTGTTGCACATCAAATAGAAAATCACATGAATTTTTTTGGAGGTTTGGATGCTCAAGATGATTCTCTTGCAACATTCTTTGGAATGTTTTAAAGGAGAATGAATGAGAGAATAATAATTCCTAATATTGTGGTGGCAAGATACTTAAGAGACATTAACTTTCTTGTCTCCACTGACTTTTGCTTCATGGAAGAAATTAAGCCCAAAACTATTTGGATCTCAGAACTAGACTATGAAGTGATTGAGAAAGAAGTTGTTCACTATGTAGAAATGCTTCTAAGAAGCCCCAAAGACCTCAAAAAAATAGGGTTAGAGGATAGGACTAGAGCTGAAGCCTCCAGTAGCTCTAAGATGAGTAAGAAGAGAAAGATAACAGTTAGCCCTATGGTTGCAGAAAAAGTCAAACAAGAAGTTACAAAGCAAGAGGATACTAATGTTGAAGAAGAAAGAATTCACATAGATGATGCTCAACATGAGCATGGAACTAGAGTTAGAACTATCAATACACAAGATATGGATGAAGCCATAAAAACCTTACAAGAGATAACTCCTAGAATAAGCATTAATGCATCATTGTCTACTATGGAAAATTTTAGACTCTTGGTTGATTCATTCAAGGTATATGTCTCCAGACTAAAAGGACAAGTTGAAAGTAAATTAGAGGCAAGGCCTACAAACAAGAAACTAGTGGATATCAGAAGGAAATATGAAAATGCACATCACAAATTTACAAAATGTTTGAAGGATGCTCAAACCTATGAGGAAGAGGCACAAAACCTACTTTCATATTGCTTGAAATGGTCGAATAACACACAAAGCATAAAGGATGCCATGACCTCAATTGGAACACATATAAGTTGTGTGGCATATAATTTTGATCTAGGGAAAGACAAAGATAATCAAACATGGACTGGCAGTATGTAGCTACATGACAACTTCTTTGCCTTGTAGAATCAAAGAGAAGAAATGATTAGACAAAATGTAATGCTAAGGGACTTAGTGAAGATAAGGCATACTCCTATCTCAAGTTCCCTTTCCAGTACTAACTAACTCTCAAAGATAAATCTCAACCCCAGTACTATGTAAGAAGGAGAAGAGACTCTAATGGAGCTTGAATTACAGTGTAGGACACTAGTAGAAGCAAAAAGGATCTGGGAGGAAGGCATAACTACTTGGAAAGACATTCTGCAAAGCTCAAAAGGCCAACATCTTCAGGTTGCTGATTCTTATTTCTATGCATTTTGCTAAGTTTTCAGAATCCCTTATTGCATAAAAGTTCCTTTTGATTAATTTTCTAAGGGGGAGTTAGCACATATATCTAAGGGGGAGTATATTGTGTTTTTGTGTGCCCTTTGCCATTGATGTCAAAGGGGGAGGGATAGTGGAAAAAGATTTTGGTCAAAACTTTTGGAGAGTTATTGGATAAATCCTTTTGGGAGAGATATGTGTAAGGGGAGACAAGTTAGAACAATTTTTTGAAACAAGCTTTTGAATTTTTTTTTTGTTATTCATGTTGCCATCAATAAAAAAGGGGGAAATTGTTGGAAGTTCGAAGTCTGTCATTGATGATGCAGTTTAGAAACATGAGTATGAAGTGTGTATAAATTGCTTGATATAGTGTTTTCATTGATGTCAACATTATTATGATCATCCTAACATAGTTTGGAATTAATTTTTGTGACATATGTACAATGCAAGTTGATCTAGAAAGTATGGCTCATCAGGAGATTGACTAAGTATTTCCTTTGGTAGTTTTTTCATTTAGTGTGTTAGTTTTTGGGTTTGCGCTTCACAATAAGTTGGTATAACCTTCTATGAGCATAACTATAGTTTTTAATTCATCAGATGCAACTGTATTCAAGATTTTGTGACATTCTGTGAAGTTTCCTGAAAGATGTGAATGCCAGTGCTCAACCCTGTATTTCACAGTTGCCTTTTGTACAATGCATTGGTGTGGGAGATTCCACATTTCTTCATGAATAATTATTTTGTTTTGTGATGATAAAGATAAGCTAATAAATGTTGGTTGAATGGGAATTCAAAGGAAGATCGAGCCTTAAGGTCGCACATTTTGCAAATTGCATGTACACTTGAAGATTTTATGTTTAGGTCTATTTTTGGGCCGACCTAAAATGTTTGATGTTTTGTGGAGGATAAGAAAGTAATTTATCTTCTATGTGATTTATATTAGGTCCATGTTGATCGATTTTGATGAAAATTAAATTTTGAATTAAGGCACTAATTATGGATAAAATGTTTTGAGGATGACATGCTCAATTTTATGTGTTACTTCTAATTAGGTTGACCTGATTGAAGTTACATCTCATGTGGATATATATATATATATATATATATATATATATAGGAGACTAACATCAAAAGTAGTGGCAGTGAAGAAGAGAAAATGTGGTGTATGATAGCAAAGCAAATTGTATGTGAATGTTGAAGAGATATATGACATGTATGGTGGTTCACCTACATGTTTGTGATGCGACATTGAGAAAATTGTGAACAAAGCAGAGTATTGATTAAGATGAACTTGTGAAGATCACTTTGGACTTCATTGGAACTATAATATGTCATATGATAGATGCTATTATATCAATTCAAATAGGTAGTGTTTCCAACCCTTATTTGTTCTCTCTCCGTGGTTTGTGAGCCTTTTTCTGGACAATGTGTCCTAACTTGGCAATGAACCTTCTGTAATATCTTATATCTGAATATAATATATTGTGAGCTTACCCTCACCGTGGTTTTTCCCATTTTTTTGGGTTTTCCACATAAAAATATTGGTGTTCATGTGTCATGTGATTTTGTGGTTGTCTTCATGCTTTCTCACATCATTGCATTTATTTTTTTCAAATAATTGGATGGCTTATGTTTAATTGGTTTAAAGGAATATTGGTTCACTCCGCATCTCAGTATTCTAGGTGTTCAACACATATCACATAATTCCAACATTCTCCCACTTGATATTTACATTGAAAATATATAAGAGAAACATAAAAATGAATCGTATTGGATGCAAGTCCCTTGGCCTTCCTACACCAAGATAACTTATTTTTTCTAATTGATTCTGTGAGTGGATTTACAACATTATCCTAAGCATCAACCTTACCATTGTTCACAATCTTGTGAAAAAAGTGATGTTGTACATGAATTTGCTTGGTATGATCATGACACATGGGATTCTTGGTCAAATAATCGATTCTCTGACTATCACATATGATTTTAACCAGCTTGTAATCAAAACCAACTTTTGAATATAATATCCATACTTAGACCACCTCTTTACAAGAATGTGTAATAATCATATACTCTAATTTAATAATGGACAATGGAACTAGTTTGTCTCTTACTGATGTTTAGAGTAAAACACTACCAAATAAAGAAAACACATAACCACTATCGGAACATTGACTATCTAGTTCACCCATCCAATCTAAATCAACAAAGCCTTGTTTGTTTGATAACTTATCCCACATCATTTAAACCATGATAACATAATAAATAATAAAAAATTCCCTTATAAATATATAAATACCCTCATAAGGAAATTTTGACATATCATCTAGATCATCATCTAACTTAGGACATTGATCCAATGAAAGCTTGGTGTCAACAAGTAAATGAATACTCAATAGTTTACAAAAACCATTACAAAATAGTTTCAACATACTTTGCAACTAAACCGATATTTTTTTTAAACCTAGTCCCCATAAATTTCATTCCTAAAATCAAAATTTCCACCTCTAAATTATTCATGTCAAAAGTGTCATAGAGTTAATTTTTAATCTTCTAAATCATCCCCTTGCTACCAATGAACAATATTTCATCATATAAGATAATAATTTAAAACTAATCAATAATAAACTTGATATAATCATATTGATATTCTTTTATTCTAAGAAAACCTAGCTTCAATGCAAAAACAAAAAATTTGACACCACAACCAAGACAATTGTTTCAAACCAAACAATACCTGTTTTAACATACAAACCAAATATTCTTTCCCTTTTATCATAAATCCATTATGCTATCACATGCAAGTTTCTTCTTCAATGTATTCATGCAATAAAGTAGTTTCGACATCTATTTTCTCTACTCTAAAATCACAAGAAGAAGCAACAAAAAAAAAAGAATCAACTAGAAGAAAATTTAGCAACAAGAAATAAATTTTCACCAAAATTAACTCCCTGTCTTTGGGAGTACTCATATATTACAAATATATCTTTATCTTTTATAACTTACCATTTTTTTGAATTTTTTTAAACTCCCACTTGCAACCAATTGGATTCCTTCCTTAGGGAAAATCTATTAGTTGCCCTCATCTCCTGCTACATGGTCTAATTATAAGACTCAAATTAGTTTGAAGAGAAAGCCTCCCTAATAGATATAGGTTCATAATTAGTATAAGCTAAAGTAAATACACAACAAAAATCTATTGGCCTATGTCTCTCAACTAGATTCTATTGTTTCATGGATCATCTAATGGGTATAGTACATTATTTTTTCTATTCCTCTTCATCCTCAATATACTTATAACCCTCACTTGAATCTTATTCTTCCTTTCCATTCTAAAAGATATATAATATTTTCTTCAACATGTGCATCTTCTTGCTTCTTGAACCTATTCTCAAAATGTACTATTTTGTTTTCTTTTTCCTTTGGTTGTCATAGATAAGAAAATACTCTAAGTTCCCTAAAAACCACATCATTAGAATAAATCATTTTTAATTTTAGAGGATTCCAAAGGTTATAAACCTTTATATATTCACCATATCTAACAAATATCTATTTATGATCTTTGGGATCCATCTTAGATCATTTTCTCTATGCACACCAAGAAAAATCTAAACAACCAAATAAAGTTAAATGTGAATTAGAGGGTTTCTTACCTATGTATACCTCATAAGGTTTTTTATCAATAAGAGAAAACTAAGGAGATATATTAATCAATTGGTAGGTAGTATTGACATCCTTAGCATAAATTTATTGATCCAAATGTTTACTACTCATTATACTTCTGGCTCTTTCCATCAAGGTTTGGTTCATTCTCCTTGTAACCACATTATAATGTGGCATATGAGGGGTATTATTCTAACACAAAATACCTACATGTATATAGAAATTGAATTAAATTACTTAAAATAATATTCACCTCCAATATTAGATCTAGATACTTTTATTTTCCTATATAATTGTCTCAACAATCGCCATAAAATCCTTAGAGAAATTTTTTGATTGACATATAAGAGAATAAAATTTGGTGTATCTTCAATAGTCATCTATAAATAAAAAATAATATCATTGTATATCAATAGAACTAACATCCATTACCACAACTTCTGTGTGCACTCCCCTTTTTCAAATTTTTGAGCTTTTGTGTTCCCTGATGATCCAATTTGGCGGGGGACCCAACAGAGCTCCCCCACCTATGCAGCTTCTCAGAGAGTTGCTTCATCTCCTTCATCTTTTGGGGGATTTAAAAGTACGCCTAGAGAGTTACCTGTTCCAAATATCAGGGGAAAGGAATTTCCTATTTCAAATCTCGAGGGAAAGGGTGCCATTTTGGCTGGTGAGGTCCCTGTGTCATATATGGACAAGCTTGTGGGTGGGAAGGTTTCAAAAAAGGCACCCAAGATTCTTTGTCTACTTTCTACACCATAGAGGGGGATGAAGTGGATGTCCCAGTTGTAATCTTGAATGATGCAATCAAAGGTCTGAAGTTGTCCCTGGTTGGAAAGTTGTTTTTTGCTTGTCCTAATATTGACCAAGCACATAAGTGGGCCATTGACACTTGGAATCTCAAGGGTAGTGTCTCAATTAGTGCTATGCCTAAAGGATTATTTATTTTTACTTTTTTTTATCTTTGAGGGTATGATAAAGGTCCTCATGGGAGGCCCCTGGGCCTTTGACAAAGGCTTTAAGAATATTCTATCCCTGTGCAAGTGGAAGCCAGGTTTTGATGCCTCTATGGACCTGGGTAAGGTGGCCCCTACTTGGATTAGGCTCCCTGGTTTTCCTTTGGAATTTTGGCACCAAAATGTTTTTAAAGTAATTGTTGATTCCTTTGGTACTTTGGTAACTACAGATAAAGTGACTTTTCTTAAGTCACGATTGGTATATGCTAGAATGTGTGTGAATGTGGCTATCAATACAATCCTTCTTACCACTGTGACTTTAAAATCAAAATTTGGAAGATGGGTTCAACCGTTAGAATATGAAAAAGCTATGGTATTTTGTTAGGGGTGTAATAAGTTTGGTCCTTTACAAGATTCCTACAAAAATATCCCTCTTGAACCTAAAAAAACCCAGTTAGGAATGTTGTTGAGCTCTCCCTTGAAAAATGTTGCTCCCATAAACTTGTTAAAGGATCCCGTTACACCAAGCTCTAACTCAGCTTCGCTATTTTCTGATAATGTGTTAGCTCCTTCTCAAAACTTGGCTGAGGTTGAGGGTCAGTATTTGAATGAGTGTTCCCTCACTGAAAAATATAAAAAGGTCCTTCTTGGGGGAGTTGTTGAAGGATTCTTCTCTAGATAAGTACCTTGAACCACAAAATGGAATGAAATTTTGTATAATGTGCAAAAGATATCACAAGAAACGGAGGGAGTTGATTTCAATCTCTAGGAACAACAAAGGAGACCCTAGTGGAAGGTGAGATAGAAATCTAGATGGAATGGTTATTGAATTCCTCCCCTGTGCTCTCTCAGGTAAGTTTGGGACTGGAGGTGGTTCAAACGCCAGAAGATAAACAAGAGAAGGAAAATAATAAAGAAGACAAGATAAGCTTGTTGAACTCTTGTCCCCCCCCCAAAAAGATGATGTAGTGGAAGAGGATTAGAATCAAATAAATTCAAAATCAAGGAAGAAGAAGAAAATGTATGTGGGAGGAAAAAACAAAGTGGTCAAGCCTCCCTTAAAAGAATCGAGGAACAAAGATACAACTAGAGATGGGTCTTCTAGAAAGTATAGAACTCTTGACTCCCTTGTTGGGAGTAGAACCAAAAATAAGTAAAGGGAGATCCTCTCCCTTTTTTAGTAGTATCAAGGTAATACTGGTCCTCCTTTTTGATATCATGCATTTGTTGTCTTGGAATGTGAGGGGACTTAATGGCCCCTATAAACAACATTTGTTAAAAGCCTGTTTGGTAGATGTGAAATTGGATGTTCTCTTATTTTAGGAAACCAGTATGAAAATAGATAATTTTGAAAAGGTAATCAAGTGGCTTTGATCTAGTGCTAATTTTGAAGCGAGTGATGTAGATGGAGCCTCAGGGGATTGTGACTTGTTGGAACCCTACTAGGCTTGCTGGAGGGATAAAGTTTTGCAACAAGAATCACTTGATAGTTTCTATGGAAGATATTATTACCTCAATCAAGTGGAATATGGTTAATATTTATGGTCCTAACTCATGCTTGGAAAGGCTTGATCTCTGGTCCTTGCTTGAGGGTATTATTATCAATAGAAAGGAGGAGTTTTGGTTTCTAGGAGGTGATTTTAATTCCTCTTTGTATCCTTTAGAAAAGTGTGGAGGCCTTATTGATTTCTTAGGTAGTATGATGGATTTATCGGATTTCCTAAACTCTTTGGGGTTAATGGATATTAATTTGAATGGATCTTTTTTTAAATGGACTAATAGAAGACAAGGTAGTAATCTAATCCAAGTTAAGCTGGACCATTTCCTTGTTTCCTCCAATTGGAATATTTTGTAGAATCTCACTCTTACGGCTCTCCCTAGGACTAGCTCGGATCATAGTGATCTCCTCCTTAGGGCGAAGGATAAAGTGGCTAAAGGACCTTTCTCTTTCAAGTATGAAATTATGTGGTCTCTTTAGCTAGACTTCAAATATTTAGTAGAAGAATGGTCGAATGCTCCTTGTGATGGCACTCCAATGTATCCTTTAACTCGAAAGCTGAAGAAAGTCAAAGAAAATGTTAAGGGTTGGAATAAGTATTCATTTGGGAATATATTTACCACTAAAAAATATCTAAGCTTAAAAATTAAGGAGATTCAAGATCTAATGGAATTGGGAACTACAAATGAAAATATCTTTAGCCAAGAAAGGGACCTTAGATCCTAATGGTATAAAATAAACAAAAAACAAGAAGTTTAAAAAAAATAGAAATCAGGATTCAATGGTTAAGGGGATGGGACAAAAATACAAAGTTTTTTCATCAGTCCAACTTAAAACACAGAGGCAGAAACATGATTAGATTTTTAGATACTTCTAATGGGACAAGACTAAATAGAGAGGAGAATATTGCAAGGGAAGTTGTTTCCTTATTCTCAAACTTTCTTGAAATGTCTAGTGGATAATGCTGATTTGGAGGATATACCACAAGTGATTCCAAATGTCATTTCAGAATAGGATTTAAAAGATATGTCCAAAGATGTTTCTATGCAAGAAGTTAAGGAAGTGGTTTTTCCTTCGGTACTTTTAAAGCTCCAGGGCCAGATGGATTTCCTCCTATTTTTTTTAGGTTTATTAGGACATTGTCTCTTTTGACCTATTCAATGCTGTCAGTGATTTTTTCAAATCGGGAAGGCTTTTAAATTAGATGAAAACCACATTTATAACGCTTATCCCTAAGATGAATGAGGCTGCCTCTATGAATGACTATCGACTTATCAGTTTGTGTAACATCACTTATGAGATAATTTCTAAGAAAATGGTTAATAGACTGAAACTAGTCTTGAATAAGATGATTGTTGTTAACTAGAAGGGGTTCGTTCAGGGAAGACAAATTTTGGATGTAGATATTTATATTCATGAGGTGTTACTTTCTATGGACCTTAGCAAAAAGCAAGGTATGGCTTTGAAACTTGATATTTCTAAAGCCTATGATCGGGTCTCTTGTAATTTCCTTTTTGTTGTTCTTGAAAAAATTGGTTTCAAAGGTAAATTCCTCAACTTAATTAGATCTTGTGTCACTATTCCTAAGTATTTTGTCTTGGTTAATGGGGTGCCGAAAGGATTTTTCTCTTGTGGAAGTGGTCTAAGACAAGGTGACCCTTTGTCTTCTTATTTGTTTGTTATTGTTGCTGAAGCTTTAGGCTACAATATTCAAAGAACTTATTAATAAAAAATTGAAAGGTTTTTGTGTTGCTTCTTCCCCCCCCTACCTCACACCAAAAATTTGTTGACGATACTATCCTCCTTGGGGAGGATTCTATCCTGGAAGTGAGACAATGGAAAAAGGTTCTTGATAAATATGCTAGTCTCAAGTCAATATATCAATTACTAGAAGAGCAAGATATATTTCTTTAATACTAGCTAGACTATAAAAGAGAAAGTTATAAATGTTATTGGATGCCGAGAAGCTAATATGTTGGCTACCTACCTTGGCCTACCTTTAATCTCTAGAAAACCTCATAGTAATTACTGGAATTATATTGTGGAAAAGATTCAAAAAAAGTTAGCTGGTTGGAAAGGTAAATTGCTTAGTTTTGCTAGGAAAGTTCAACTTTTAAAAACCTCCTTACAAAACATCCCAGTTTTATCTCTCTCTCTTTAACATTCCTGCCTTCATTGCTGAGAAAATTGAAATGATTCATAGGATATTTTTATGGTTGGGTGTGGAAGAGAGGAAAAGAATGACGCTTGTTAGATGGGATACTATCTACATTTTGAAGAGAGAAGGTGGCTTGGGTATAAGAAGAATAAAAGTCTTTAATAAAGCTCTTGTGGATAAAATGGGATGGTTTTTTCTAGAAGGAGAAAAGGATCGGGTTTAGATTCTACGGGCCAAGTATTTGGGAAATAAGGATTTTTTTGTTTCCTAAAAAAAAAGGATCTCCCCTATGGTTCAGTTTTTTGGAATAACTTGTTAAATATTAGAGGTACTCTAACTAAAGGAGCAAAATTGAGAATTGGAAATGAACACATAATTGATTTCTAGGAGGATGCTTGGACTACCTATGTTCCCTTGTCTGCCAACAACAACCTCCAACAAATTAGAATTAGATTGAAAAGAAACATTGGACAGAAGGCCTCCAATTATATAAATTGGAAAGGTTTGAGGCCAAAGTGGATATACTTTAAGGACTATTTGAATAATGTTGTTCTCAGGGGTGGTAACAATAAAATTGGGATGTTGCTTTGGATTCCCTCTTGCAACTAATTAGTGATTCTGATCTATTTTTGATAAATAGGGATGATGAGTGGATTTGGACAAAAAGCTCTTCTGGGAGATTTTCTGTTAAATCTGATTACGAGATTATGGAATCTCAACTATTTCAAACATGGGTTTTTAACTGGAAAACGTTGTGGAGAAAGAATCTAATCCCTAAGATCAATTGTTTCTAGTGGACTGTGATGCATGGAAAGATTCTCACAATTGAAAATCTTAAGAAAAGGGGATGGTATATGGTGAAAAAATGCTACCTCTATAATGGAGAGGAAGAAACCATTATACACCTACTGTTTCAATGTCCTTATGCTCAAAATGTGTGGCCTTTTTTCCTAAAGAAGTTGATGACTGAATGGGTCTTTCCTTCATCGGTAAAAATGTTTATTGATTGTTGGAGTATTTGTCCCTACTCACACAATATTATCATTGAACTCTGAAGACAAGTTCCCCCGTTCCTCACGCGAGGTTTGTGGAAAGAGAGGAAAAATAGAGATTTTAGAGATACAACTAAGAATAGTAAAGAGCTATGCATGTCTATCAAGAAATAGATTCAAGAAAACATAAAAAGATGTAAGTATTCTCCTTCAAAGAAAATGCCATCATATCAAGAGATGCGAATCAAACAATTATGGGGAATATCTCATGATCTTAACAATGTTAACTAGGTTAAATAGTTAATTAGAAAAAGTACTATTTGGATCCCCCTAGACCCGAGATGGATTAAATATAACTTTGATGGGTGCTCTAAAGGGCATTTGGGCTTGGTAGGGGTAGGTGGAATTTTTAGAAACCATCAAGGTATTTTTGTTACTGGATACAAGAAAGGACTGGGAACAACAACTAACAACTTGGCTGAGGCTTATGTGGTGTGGGTTGAAATAAGTTATCTAAAAGATAATGGCTACACTAAAGTATTGGTGGAAGGCAGTTCCAAGTTAATTATTGATTATTTGAACAATAAAGCTGATGTTCCATGGGAGTTAAAATATATCTTGGATGATTGTAAATAGATGATACAATCCTTTCAGAATTGCAAGATTAACCATACTTATATGGAAGGCAACAGGGCTACTGATGCGATGGCGAATTTTGGCCTACGATATTTGGTTTTGAAATATTGGGACTTCTCCCAATTGTCAAATTAAATTAAGGAGATCATTTCTAAGGATAGATTGGGGGATTTAGTTAATTCATCATGGATAGAATGAATTTAATTAATATGAGGGATTGGCAGTGTTGTCCAGCTAGCATGATAATTGTCATCTTTCTTATTTGGTAGTTGAGAAAGTTGAAAAGATGACATGTGACATACTCTATTAATGAAAATTATACGTTAAATCTCAAAGAATTAAAAAGAAATTAGATGAAAGGACAGGCCCGTTGGGATGACTCGTGTGATAATGTGAAGAGAGTGAATGTGGTTAAGGCAATTATTGAGCATATTTCTAAAAATCTTGTGATAGATTTGAGAAAAGACTTTTTAGCATGTGTTATCATAGATGTTAGGCTGGGTAATAAAAAAAGAGTAATCATGTATTGTAAAGGTGGTGGAGTTGTTATTTCCATTAAAGGCAGGTTTTGAAGATATAAGGCTAGGCTTTGTATATAGCTCGACTATTTTAAAAATATTGCTAGAAGGTTCGAGCCGTTGTCCTTTCAAATGAAAAGCCACTAAGTTTCTATCAAAACTAAATTTTTTGAACTACAGTTGCTTCTGTGGTAAATGAAGAAGGCCTAAGAGTAGAATATTTTCTTCTTCCAAAGGATTATCATACTAAAGAAAAAACTATGGGAGGCCTAAGAAAGTGGATGGAGCCAAGTAAATATGATTCCTTGAAAAAGAATGCATAATTATGGGGTCTGTTTGAAAGGGATGGTTTCACTCCGTACTTTGTGGCCATGGAGGGTTACAAAAAATAACTAAGCTACAACTTTATGAATGCCTGGAAAGATGGTGAAGTTGAGTTGGGTGGTATCCATTTTACTGTTGATGTTAAGCTGATTGCCAAAGCGACGGGTCTCGCATATGAAGGGAAGAAGATTGCTAAGGTAAGCATGGGTAACTAGCAAACTTCCATTGAAATTTTTTTGAAGTTAAAGAAAAGGCCCAAATATTTTAGAATGGCTACTCTAGGATTTTTCTTCCACCCCCTTACCATTATATTTTCTTTTTCATCATGAAGTATTTTACGTTAGAGGGTCATTTTCAGTTAGTCCATGGTTATCATTTTCCCATCCTAAACCATATCAGGCACCTAGAGAAAATAAAATTTCCCTTTTTCCTCCTTTCCTCCCTGAAACAAATCCTTACCAATGGTTCCTGTGATCTCCCAAAATGTTATGTTCTTAATGTGAGATGCTAAATAATTAATGATGCAATAAGAGGAAATAAAAAAAAAGAGGACACCTCAATGATTAGCCTAAGGAATTGATAAAATGGAAGCAAGATGAAATAAATTGAGATTGATTATACCTTCATGCTGCTTCTTCCTTGGTTGGCCCTTGATCTTTGGATGTCTTGTGTGCTCCTTGGATGGCTATGGAGTTGAATGGATGCAAGATGCAAGATGGATTGATGAAAAATGCTATGGAGATGCTAAAATGCTGCAAATGATAATTTGGCAAGAGTTTGGTAGCAAAAGACTTCATCCCTAAATGAGAGAAATGAGGGGGTATTTATAGGATAATTTTAATTCTCTAGAGAATTCAACGGTTGAGATTGATCCAACAAAGCCAAGATGAAGGGATATGGTGAGTTGAGGACTCACAAGCCCTCACATCTTGACATGTGGAATGTGAAATGGCCTAGGGTGGGATGATGTGGAAATGAGATGGAAGAGAGGTACATGATGTGGAAGAAGGACAAGTACCTTGTAGGTACCTTGGTGGATGAGAATATTCCTTGGAGGAATAAAAGTGAATTAAAAATTCACAATGATTGGAAGAATCTAGTGGATAAGAGAGGGTTTCCAAAAAGGTGGGGATTTGCCACATGTGAGTGATGTGACAAGTCAAATATTCTAGAAGAATTTGGCGCATGTGATGTGACAAGTCAAAGGTTCTAAAACTTTGCATAGGGAAGAGAAGAGCCTTGGATGAATAAAAAGGAATTAAAAATTCCTTGGGGGATGGGGAGAGTTGACCAAGGTATTGATTAGGCTAATGACCTTGATTAAGGTTGTGCAAACACAAGATTAGGATAATTAATGAGAGATTAGAGGAAAGTGGGAGATTATGGAGGATGCGACACTAATATTGATTAAGTGGTGCACATCCTAATCGTGGATTAATTAATTTAATCCAGATTAAAAGAGGATTATGGAGAATGTGACAAGGAGAGAGAAAAAGAGGGATTAAAAATTGGTTTTAATCCAAATAGGTCAAATGACTAAATTAAATAAGTTGTCCTATTTTTAGGAACCTTAGGCAAAAAATGAAATAATGATTAAATAATTATTTAATCACTATTAATGACATAGATGGATAGAGTAGATGATTTTGATCATATGAAAGTGATCAAATTTAGATGTCTACAATTCCAACCCTACTTTACACCAGGGTTTGATTAGGTCAATATGCAAGTACATTCTCGCCACCACCCCACAACAAAACATTTTCCATAACTTGATTAAGAACCCCACTCCTAAGAGTTATGTGAAAATTGAACTAATTGAAAGTCGACCCTGACCAAGGAAACTACTAAGTTTTCCCCTAAATCTATGGACCCCTCATGGTCAGCTCTCCTAAAAATAAATCCTAAAAATTAAGTGTTGTCCCCTATATACTATTGCTAATAAGAAGAGAAAACTGCTAATTCACGAGCTAGGTGTTGACCCTAACACTATAAAAATACTAGATGATAATTAAAATAGCCTTGAATGTGGGTCCACTAGCTCGATGGGATGAATATCTACTCGTCTGGCTCTTGCTACATTTAAGGGAACATATATTAGCAAAAAATCAAAACTTTAGATGATAAGAATTTGGAAGAGCCTCTAGATAATAAAGGGAAGAAGGTAGCTAGGGAGGAAAAGGCTTCCTCCTTTGAAGAATGTGTGCCTGATTGTCTAGGTGAAGCTAGGTCTCCTGAGGAAGAGGTGTCGGGGTCAAAGTACATGAAAGATTCAAGTCAGGAGGAGGAGGAAGGTGTTAATCAACAAGAGGATGTGCAAGATGTGGAGGAGGATACTGGTATGACCGAGGAAAAATAAAATGCTACTACTGACTTAGAGGACATGGATATTAGTATGGTTACCCCTGGTAATGAAGAAAGCTCGAAAGAGAAACATACATGCATGAAAATAACTAGAGTGGAAAGACTGGAAGAAAGATTAGCGCTTCTTGAGAAGATGATGCAAAAAGATGATAATGCTAATAGGTTTCAGGCTCTTGAGAATACTGTGATGAACATGTGTAGGGTTGTTGATGTGGTGATGAAAAGGGTAGTGATGGCCACCATCTCAGGATAGGGTAAAACCAAGAAACAATAGAGGAAAAAGGAGAGTAGGGAAGATGTTGATTTGTCAAGAAAGATGGAGATTAAAGATAGCATTGAAGAGTTAGTGGAGGATCTAATGAATGATTGGAGCCTTATTGAGGATTCTTAATCCTCAATTCTTGATTTTCTTGCTTTTGATGCTTGTTTTCATTAGGTTTTTTGGCTCTTCTCTTAGAATTTTAAGTGGTAAAGGCTTGATATGCCTGAATTGTACTATTTTAAGTTTTATTTATGTTATGAACTTCATGAACATGCTAGGTACTCTTTATAGGGTTTGTTTATTCAAATTATTTTATGGATGGATGATAATATGCACTGGTTAAATCTGTATTGGATCCTTAATAGGTTAATATCTTCTGATGCGGTTAGTATATGTTGATGGTGGTTTTTGGTTGGTTGGGTGTGAGGAAGTGGCTCTACTTTAGTTCTGCTTCCTCTGTTTTTCTATTCTATCTGGTTGTTTTTCTCTAGATTGTTGTGCTGCTTCTGTAAGGGATCAGGGCCCTTTCCCTAATTAATCAATCAAAAGCATCCATTATACCAAACATATGTAACTAACCTAGAAAACACTTTTTATCTAGTACTTCCCATAGAAAATGAAACACAATTCTCCTTTTCAAATGGAAAATTTTCACATAAATTAAACTCGTTAGAACAAGAAAATCAACCATAATTTTATTAATTATGGTCTTATTTTTTTTACCAATGTGGTCTAAATGTTGGTTCCACAACATACATGCATTTTTAGAAGTGTCAGCTACTAGAATTACAAAGTGTGGAAGCATTAAGCTTAAATAATTTCCCCCATCATGAGCCTCTTTTACCACCAAATTTCCTCTTCATAACTTGCATAGGCTTATCAAATGTCACGTGCACTCCAAAATAATTTAATTTGGATACAAAAATAATATTTTTCACAAGTATTGGAACATGCAAAACAATATTGAGAGTTTTCACTCTCCCATAATTGAAACATAATTGTACCTTCTCATGGTTAACAATCTAATGTGAACTATTGTCACTAAGGAATATATCTCCTCAACCACAATATTAGTAAGATAAAAATGAATCCTCGTGGGGAGTCATATTGTAGGAGTAACCTAAATCAATTAGCTAAGAGCCATCACTAGGAACATTAGCATAAATAAATAAAACATTATTATTGTCATCATTGGAAGATTTCTTAGTTGTAGAATCATTAAAATTATTTTTCTTATTTAAGAATCCTCTTCACATGGCCATGTTTTCTATACCTCCAACACTTTTCTATTCTCTTCCTACAGGTTTTAGGTCATCCTTTGGATTTATATCCATCCATAGATTTCTTTTATTCCCCTTTCAAACTACATTTATCCTCAGGCCTTTCTTGAACATGGATTTTATGCTCATATATTTAACAAGAAAAGTAGAAAAAAGTGAATCAGTATTAGGGTCTAAAATAGAGCCACTCAAAACAACAATTAGATTTTCATAAGATTCAAGAAAATAACAAAGCAATAAAATACACTTACCATCCTCATCTAGCTTAACATCAAAAAAACCTAGCCAACTAAAAATTAAATATAAAGTATTAATATGCTATACAACTGAGTCTCCCTCCTTTATTTTCAATTAATAAAGTTTTCTTGTGAGGTGTTCCTTATTAACAAGACTCTTTGTTTGGTACAAACCACCTATTATCTTCCACAAGTTGAATATAGTAGGCTCCTCTGAACATTAAAGAGAACATAATTTTTGAGATACAATCAAAAGGTTCCCTATGTATTTTTATCTAAATTTATAACATATTCATTATACATACCCACAATATTTCCTTCGTTTGATATAAATCTCTAGTAATCACTTTCTTTCAAGAGATCATCCATGTTAAAATTTCATAGCTCGTACTCAAAACCATTAAAATTTTCAATTAATGAATAACACATGCTAGTCATGGCTTCAATCACACATGAATTTATAAAACACATTAAATTAAGCATTCCCACTAAAATAAAAAAATCTCAACACTTCTAGAAGACATCCCTTAGAGATAATTGGATTGATGTATGCTAGAATTATCAAGGTGAAAGAAAATTCAAAAGTTTATATAGATCTAGGTTATGCCTTATTTCAATCATTTTTCTCTATTATTATATAGTTATGATTTATGTTAATACTCTAAAATATAAAATATAGTATTTAATACTAATATTTTTTGAGAAATTTAAAATGGATTAGTACATAATTAAGATTTATTTAAATTCTATAAACAACTTATCAACATAATTGTGATAATGGTTGATCTTATTATTAACGTGGGAAAATATATTAATCTTTTATATCCAAGAATACTTGTATAGAAAATATTAATCAAAGAATTTTAATTAAGAAAATACACATAACACTATATTTAACATGGAAAAATCTCGAAGGGAAAAAATCCAACAAATAAACACCACTCTTCTTGCATTAATAGTAAACAAGTTATAATTTAGTAGAGAAATCCTTTATTCTATGAAAGAGATTTGCATCTCACTTTGTGGAGTAATTATAGCAAAAAATACTCATCTAAAAGTAACATCACCATTTCATTCCATCCAAAATAAGTAATATATAAATAAAATGTCAACCCAAAAATTGCTTACCAAGTTTCCTAATTAATGCACCCAACTAGGTTTTCCCATAGATGGTTCCAAAGATTAACTCTATATCTAAAATGAATCTTAATTAATTTTACAATAAGGATGACATGCCTTCATTTTACCCACCTACATACATTAAATAATTTTTCAAATATCACATAAAACAAATCTCATTGAAAATATTGTGCAACCCAAAATATGGCATCACATACTAAGGTGAATCATAAATTTTACAAAATATTTAATGTTTTATGAAAGGTGAACAAAACCTTTCCCAACATTATCTCACTTGTAATATAAATTTCATAGGGGGCCAACCATAGATAAAGAAAACTAATTTCTAAAGGGAGACATCCACATATCAATATTTCACCAAAAGAACTTGTTTGTGTTGATTAGATTTCTCAAATAATTTATAACATTCTCCAAAGTGTTCACTTTATTAATAAATACCCTCTTTCTCCACCTTTTCACAAAAAAATTAATACTACACATCAATGCGATTTATTTCTTCATGAAAAGTTACTGAATTCATAGCACTATGACTATGATTGGAATCCTCATGAACCCTTCTTAATCCATTATTTGAACATAATATTTGAAGCCATACTTCCTCTTTACAAGAATGAGTAGCTCCCATATGCTCAAATTATATATTGTAAAGATAAATCACAACTCATCTCTTTCTTATCCTAATTTTTCTCACTACCAAACATGATAAACACATAATCATTGGTTGATCTTCTATTGTCAACATCACTTGCCCAATTTACATAACACAACCTAGGATATTTGAAGACCTTATTAACCATATCCTCATTGATAGAAAATATAATATTATGAAGTTTCCCAAATATATTTGAAGACCTTCTTAACCATAGTTTAATAATCTTTACTTTTGCACATATATTTTCCCAAGACTCCCACTACTTGGGCAATGTCTAGTTTAGTGAAGATCATACCATACATCAAGCTACCAAAAAAACACTTACATATACAATATAAATCATGTTATTTATCTCCATAGTTATCTTGGGATGTTGTTCCACTAATAAATTTTTTCTTATAATGATAGAAACATTTATTGGCTTACAATGCTACATTATGAATCTTTTTAACATGAATTCAACACACTTCCTTTGAATTGACCAAAGTTTTTTATTTTCTCTATTGGAGTTGATGATTGGACCCCATAGCTCCCAAAGATCACTTGAAACTAAAACACCCCATTATTGAAGAGAGAAAAAATAAATAATTTTCTATGAAGCCTAATATTCTATTGATGCAAATAATGAATAATTGATTACAACATACAATGAATAATCCTGATAAAGGATAAAGAAACCTTACTAGAAACCCTATACGAGGCTAAAATAAGATAATTAAATGTTCCTTAATCATATGAATTGAGACACAAAAAGAAGATGACCTAAGTAAGCTTAAGCATGGTAGTGTAAATAGGTACCTAATAATAATTAATTAGATGATTTAACTTTTTGCTCTAAAATACAATGATGATTAATAAATTAATGGGTCTTGAGGCTACAAGACTTGATGAGGTACCCATGTCCAAAAATAAAATATCTCACAACTAGAGAAAAGGAGAAAACATTATGGGAAAAATCCTCTCCAAAAGAGAGAAAATGAAATAAACGTGTACTAGTGGACAAAAGAAGGAAGGAATAAACATGATCCCCCAAGGATTTATTTTAACACACAAGTACAATATATATATCCAATAGAAGATACAATATGAGAATATGAATCCCCCATAAAGAAGAAGCTCTCGTGTCAATGATGATAGCCTAAAGACATAATATAATTCATCATCTGCAAATAAAATTCCTCCCCTTAGGAATAAATAGGTTCACTAGTGATTGTAGAAGTCATTCCAACAAGATGGATGAATAAGGCATCCAAATCCAAATACATATCTAAAAATTTCTTAAACATCGACATATCAGAATTAAGTGATGTCAATCTAGAATCCTATGAAGACTTATGGATAAAAAGATCCAAAGATAATGATGATGGGGATGCCATCAAATAATAGGCAAATATCCTCAAATGAATCTTCCAAATATGCAATATGAGACTCAAATGAGGATGAAATGTTTGATAGATATGAATCCCAAGTGGTTATATCTAGAAGATGATGAATTTCATATTGCATTGAATCAATAGGGGAAATAGATGCGGTGATATTAATCTCATTAGGAGCATCAAAATATGGTTATGTGATCTCAATAAGAGAAGTGGGAGAAAGAAGATAAGTATTTATTACCATCAAAACATGAAAGACCTACAATATAATCAAGCTCCTCTAAAGTATCATCATTAGAGAGTATATTATCTACACCATCAAGGGGAATGAAGTAATCTATAGTGATATCACTTGGGAATGGAGATATATGAAAGTCTCCAAAGATATCCAAATTTTTTGTCCAAAGTGTGTGGGGACAATCAAGGTCCTATATAGTAGACATAGTGTCATGATCAACACTAGAACAAACTAATCCTACAATATGATCAATAATATTACCCCATGTTGATTTTATCCTTTATGTGTCTAGTTTAGGTATGAGCTTGTAAAGATAAGGTAATAGATTAAGCCACTCAAGATATGTCAGGATACCATTTTTTCAAGACTCATAATTATCCTTATCAAAGATTACCACAAAATGATGAACAAAAAACCAATGATACCTTGTCAAGTGATAAAATTAGAGACCAAGAATCTTAGTGCATATCAAACAAGTGAAAAAAATAAATTTTATGCAAACAAAACATTTCTAGGTGCCAAGATGTCCAAGTAATCAACTTGAATATGAAATAATGACAAATTGATTTAAAGATATCCGGGGTAGCTTCTAGAAAAGTACATATATAGTGAGAACGAGCTTTGAAATACCTTTCCAAAATCCCAAGAATAATGAAAATCAAAGATCTGAGAAAACATTTATGCTCACTTAGAAGCAAAAAATGATAATCTTGTTAGGGGTAGCAGACATATATCTAAAAGTTAAATGCAGATTTTATCAATAACCCGAGAAATAAAACACACATAAAATTATAACACAAAGAATTTAACGTGGTTCACCCAATATGGGCTACATCCACTTAACCACAACCATCCAATGCTTTTATTATCCACTAAAAAAAATATTACAATATCACGAATAATGCCATGGTACAACTCTCATCTTAACCGCTTATAACAAGATTTTTAGAAGTTTCCAGAAATTAGGGTTCTACAAAGTCGATTTTTCCTTTTTTGGCGACGACGTGAAAAAGTAGAAGGAAATTTTTTTCTTGGGGGTTGCTGCCCCCGAAACCCTGCCCGGCCCCGAACCTCGATGAGGATACATGAAGAGTGTACAATATAGAATGATCAATCACCACATACCAACAATCTCCCACTTGGAAACTGATTAGGCTCCACACCAAACAATCTCCCACTTGGAGACTGAACCTGGACGACACTGCTACACTTACAACTCCCACTGGAAATAAGCACCTTGGACCCTGCTACTATTTTATACTTGAATTCAACCTTGAAGGACAACCAAAGCTGAAGAGGAGCTCAACTTCCCCCTTGTCACCGACTTTGTAAACATATCTACTGGATTGGCATATGTATGTATCTTTTCTAGCTTTACTTGTCCATCCTCCAACATTGACCGAATGAAATGATATCTCAACTGTATGTGTTTGGTTTTAGAGTGCAAGGCATAATTCTTTGAAAAATGTATAATGCTCTGGCTATCTATAAACAAGTAATTTTCAGCCTATTGTTTTCCCAACTCTTCCATGAAAAGTTGCAGCCATATCATCTCCTTTTCCGCCTCTATTGCAACAACATACTCTACCTCCGTGGTGGATAAAGCAACCACATTTTTCAATAGAGAAATCCAACTCACTATTGTCCCACCAACTGTAAATACATAACCTATGGTACTCCGCCTGGTATCTATATCCCCTACCAAATTTGAGTCAACATAGCCTTTTAAATCAGTATTAGATCCCCCAAAACATAAACATTTATTGGATGTACCTCTCAAGTACCTGAGAATCCATTTTACCGCATTCCAATGCTCAACTTTGGGATGAATCATATACCCGCTAACAACTCCTACGACATGTGCAATATCCAATCTCGTACATACCATGACATACATTAAACTACCTACAACTGAAGGATATGGTACCTTGGACATTTTTTCTTCCTTCTCTTGTGTCTTTGGACACATATCCTTAGTCAATTTTACATGATTGGGCAAAGGTGTGCTAACAGCTTTTGCATTCTCCATATGAAATCTTTGCAACACCTTTTTAACATAATCAACCTGAGATAAAAAAAATTTCCTGTTTTTCCTATCTCTTGTAATCTTCATACCAAGGATTTGTTTTGCTACCCCCAAATCCTTCATAGCAAATGAATTTGGTAACTGTTGTTTTAACTCCTTTATGTGATCCATGTTAGACCCCACTATAAGAATACCATCAACATATAAACATAAAATAATGTAGCTATATTCACCTAACCTCTTAAAATAAACACAATGGTTTGAATTACACCTATTGTAGCCTTACTCAACCATAAAACTATCAAATTTAATATACCATTGCCGAGGTGCTTGCTTCAAGCCATATAAAAATTTCTTCAATCTGCACACTAGTTTCTCCTTACCTTTGACCTCAAATCCTTGTGGTTGTTCCATAATTATTTCCTCTTCTAGATCACCATGGAGAAAGGTTGTTTTAACATCAAGTTGTTCTAAATGCAAATCTTCAACAACCACAATACTTAAAACAATACAAATAAAAGTCATTTTAACAACTGGAGAAAATATTTCATCAAAATCAATACCCTTTTTCTGTGCAAATCCCTTTACAACTAATCTGGCTTTAAATATTTCCTTACCTCCATCCTCCTCTTTCAGCTTGTA
The DNA here is from genome assembly GCA_007115665.2 of Sequoiadendron giganteum. Classification (NCBI taxonomy): domain Eukaryota; kingdom Viridiplantae; phylum Streptophyta; class Pinopsida; order Cupressales; family Cupressaceae; genus Sequoiadendron; species Sequoiadendron giganteum. The sequence continues at coordinate 531,046,556 of CM021102.1, forward strand.
AACCCATTTGTTTGGTAAAACCTTTTTACTTGCAAGCAACTTGCATAATTCCCAACTCTGATTTTTTACCAAGGAGTCTATTTCTTCTTCCATTCCATGCTCCCACTGAACCTTGGTATCCACCTCCACAACTTTATGATAACATTCTGGTGAACACCAATATCAGTTAGTAAAATAGAATACAAAGAGGGATAAAATATTTCTGGAGGTCTACTTATCTTTGAAGATTATCTAACATTTACTGGAGTTTGTGGTATTTGTTTTTGTTGTTGTTGCGGAGCATGAGGAACAACTGGAAAATCATTGTTTGGAGTATCATCCAGCACTGCATAATCATTTTCTTTCTTCTTATGTTGCTGCAACAGATCTTTGTACAACACTTTCTCATTGAATATGACATCCCTGCTTCTCACAATTTTCTTATTTTCAAAATCCCAAAGCCTATAACCAAATTCATCAATTCCATATCCAACAAATATACATTTCTATGATTTTGCATCAAGCTTGGTTCTATTTTCAGAATCTACATGTGCAAATGCTTCACAACCGAAGGTTGTGAGAAAAGAATAACTCACCTTCTTACCTATCCATGTTTCCTCTGGAATACCACAACCTAAAGGATTAGAGAGACCTCTATTAATTAAATAAACAATAATGTTTACAACCTTTTCCCACATGTTTAAAGGCAACCTAACATGCAATCTCATAGTCCGTGCATGGTCCATTATTGTTCTATTCATGTGCTCAACCACTCTATTTTCTTGTAGAATCCTTGGAACCATTTTCTGCCTACGAATACCATTAGAGGAAAAATAATATTCAAACTCTTTTCTAGAATACCCACCACCATTATCAAAACTGAGAAATTTTAACTTTTTACCCGTCTCATTCTCAACCAAGTTTCTCCATTTTTTAAAAGTTTCAAATACATCAGATTTATGCCTAAGGAAATAAATCCATACCTTCCTAGTTGCATCATCAATGAATGTAACATAATACTGAGAGCCACCGAGAGAAGATACCTAAGTTGGTCCCCATACATCCGTATGCACAAGCTCCAATTTCTCATCTTTGTTTTGTTTCCCATCATTCTGAAAACTAACTCTCTTTTGTTTTCCATACACACAACTTTCACATAAATCCATATTAACACATTTTAGACCTGGTAAAACATTCTTTGAATGAAGTAATTTCATACCTTTTGCACTCATATGCCCAAGTCTATTATGCCATAGTGCTGATTCAGAATCCACAACAACTATTTGATTTTATTTCTGTTGAACTGTAGCAACTGTTCCTGAACATTGATTTTTATCTGCAATAGCTAAAGTAGAAGGAACGGTATGACCTATAAAAAGATATAAGGTGCCTACTTTCACACATTTTTCTACCACTAGGGCACCTTTTGTAACCTTCCAATTTTTATCAAGTGCTAAATGTAACAACACAACCTTCATCATCTAGTTGCCCTGCTGAAATTAAATGTCTTCTTAACTTTGGAACGTGCCTTACCTCATGTAGTAGCCAATGATTCCCATTCTGCAACTTAATCTTGATTCTTCCCTTTCCAACAATCTGACAAGGTTCATTATCTCCCAAATAAACCAACCCAAAATCCCCTTGGACATAATCAAGAAAAATAATTTCTATGGGGCGTAGCATGAAATGAAGCCCCTGAATCTAACACCTAAGAATCATCAACATTGTCAAGGGAAAGAATCAAAGCATCCTCATTAGATTTATTACTTACCACATTTTCCTCTTTATTTCCTTCATTTTTGTCTCTTTTATTTTTCCGAGACCAACAATATTTCTTTAAATGACCCGACTTACCATAGTACCAACACTCCCTCTTGTCTCTCGATTGGGACCTCTTGTCCTTTGATTTTCCTTGTGACTTCCCATGACTTATGAAATTGTTTCCTCTCTCCTTTGTTCTTCCCCTGCTTTCTGCATTCAAAACACTGCCTGATGTGGATGTTCCACCTGAGCTTTTCCTATGAATTTCCTCGCTCAAAACAACACCAACAACATCATCAAATTTCAATCTATTCGAACCAGAAACAAAATTGCTAACAACCATTACCAAGCTATTCTAGCTTTCAGGCAAAGAACACAAAATCAAAAGATCCCTAACTTCTTCATTTAAGTTTAAATTTATAGAAGTTAATTGACTTTAACCGTATTAAACTCATTTAAATGATCAACAACTGACCCACCTTCTACCATTTTCATATTAAATAAATGCTTCATAAGAAATACCTTATTCAAAGTGGAAGGCTTTTCATATAACTTTGCTAGGGTTTTCATCAACTCTTGAGTTGTCTTTGCTTTTGTAATATTGAATGCCACCGATTGTGCGAGGCATAAACGAATATTGCCAAGTGCCTTTCTATCCAAAATATCCTAGTCCTCATCAGATGTTGCTGAGGGTTTCTTGGATTTCCCTTCCAATGGCTGCCATAAATCCTTCTGATAGAGGTAGTCCTCCATCTGCATCTTCCATAACTGATAGTTCTACCCATTGAACTTCTCAACCTTCAACTTACCCTCCTCTTCCATTGCTCCCACTCAACCATGAGACCTTCCTGCAAAGGATAACTGAATACAACCTACTTTTATAACACTTGTTAGGGTTAGCAGACAAATATCTAAAAGTTAAATGCAGATTTTATCAATAACCCGAGAAATAAAACACACAAAAAAAATTATAACACAAAGAATTTAACGTGGTTCACCCAATATGGGCTACATCCACCAAACCACAGCCATCCAATGATTTTATTATCCAGTGTAAAACATATTACAATATCATGAATAATGCCATGGTAAAACTCTCATCCCAACCACCTATAACAAGCTTTTTAGAAGTTTCCAAAAATTAGGGTTCTACAAAGTCAGTTTTTCCTTTTTCAGTGATGACGTGAAAAAGTATAGCATACATGAAGAGTGCAGAGTATAGCATGATCAGTTTCCACATACCAATAAATCTAACTTGTATTTATAAAATAAATTGTACCAACAAAATATAGAAAAATTAATAGCACCATTGGAAAGTACTCAAAACCAAATTTATGATGACTATTCATTTTTGAAAATCTAATACTGTATGACAAGTTATGCCAAAAGGAAAAAACATATCTCCTTTAGGGCATGATTGGAGGGCTAAGTAGTCCTCTGGTGGTGTAGTGGTGGTAGTTTTAGTAACATCATGCACAAGTTGTGTGGTGATCTAGGTGGTGGTATGGTGGAAAGATGATTGTGGTGGCTCAATTTGGTGATGTTACCCTATAGGTGGAGATTGAATAGTGGGGGTTGACATATATCCTGACAACAATGGAGGATTATGGTGGTGGTTTGGTGGAAACACCTACAAAGATGAAGATTTGAAGTGGGAAATTGTATAGAAGCCTTGGTGTTGGCTAATTCTCTTGAGAAAAATAATATAATGTGTTATTAAGCCCATAATTCTCTTGACGTGAATAATAATTAATTAATTATAGTATATATTAATAATCTTTGATGAAGGGTAAAGAAAATCTAGTATAAATCCTCGATGAGGATAAAATAATATCATGACATATGTCTTACTCATATGACTTAAGAGACAAAAAATTACATGACCTAAGTAAGCTTAAGCATGCTAGTGTAAATAGGTACCTAATAATAATTAATTGGATGATTTATTTTTCATTCCAACATTCTTTATTTCTCTTTTTTTTCATGTCTAAGATAAACTTATTAGCTCCTATATCCTTGATATCAAACTAAAGTGAAAGATGAGATTTAATAATTTTTATCATTTCCTTATTATTTTAAATAAGAAGCACGCCATCAACATAAAGAACAATGACAATAAATTGATCTTTCACTTGCTTAAAATATAATAGTAATTAGAATTTCTCTAAAAAATCACAACTTCTAAATATAAGTATCAAAATTTTGATGCCACATTCTAAGAAACTGCTTCACACCATAAAAAGGCTCATTTAAGTTGTAAAACAAAATTTCTTTCTTTTTCTACAAAGTTATTAGGATGTGTTATGTATATTTCCTCCTTTAAATCACCATGCAAAAATGACATCTTAACATCCATTTGTTTTGTCTCTAGGTCATATGTAGTAGAAGTAAATAAATAAAAATCTAATGAAATATAATTTGTAATATAAAAAATATAACCAAAATCAATTCCCTCAACTTGGGGATATCTCTTAGCCACCAAATGTGCCTCCTATTTTTCAATTTTTCCTTAAAAAATGTTCTTCTTGAAGAACCATTTACAAAAAGTAGGTTTCCTTCAAGAAAATGAAATAATAATTAAGTCATATTCCTCTCTATGGCGATCATTGCTTGATGCATGCCCCCTTTTAAGAATTACTCTCCTTTAATTCTAATTCCGCCTTCACAATTACAAGCTTTAATATACAATGCAACAATATAATAAAAATTAAGTGGACTATAGCTCTCAAGTTATTTTATTTATTGAGTGGGCCTTCTTAAGAGTGGAGTAATAGGTTCTTCCTCACAATTCTCCTCAAGATTACCCTTCTCATTTATTCAATCATGAACATGTTCATTCTTGGGTGCTAGTTTCTCATTCTTTGGTTCCAATTGCACCACATTTTTCTATTTGTGTTCAATAAGAGAAGAATTAATCTCTCTTAAGATCACATCATGAATTTATATCACCTTGTTTATCTCAAGATTCTAAATCTTGTACCCTTTTATGTCATTACCATAATTGATAAAGATATGTTTCTCTTCTTTGAAGTCTAATTTAGACCTCTACCTTTGGGCATATGTACATATACATCACAAAAACAAAATGAGATACCTAATAATCCAAATCTCTTCTTGGGTTTTATCAAAAAGTACTAATCTAGGAGATTTTTTGATGAGATAACAAGTGATATTTATTACATTTGTTAAAAAATTCTTATCTAACTCAACCCCACTAAGCATACTCCTACATTTTTCCATCAATGCCATGTTCATCCTTTCTACAAATCCATTTTGATAATTTTTATGGTGTTGCATTCTACGTAGCCATTCCATTATTCTTAAAAAAAATCTCAAACTTTGTAAAGAAAAATATCCACCATTATCTATTTTGAAAACCTTGATCCTTTTTCTAGTCTAATTCTCCATAAGAGCCTTATACTCTTTGATTTTATTGAAGACCACAAACTTCTATTTTATAAATAACCCCATATATTTAAGGATAAATTAAAAATAAATGATGTACATAATATAAGGATTTTCCTAATGATGACTCATTCATAGGTCCAAAAAAATCACTATTAGATAGCTCCATAATCCCACTTGTAAGGTTTACTGTTAAATAAACGCAAAATACAATGAAAGATTAGGAAAGCATGAAAGAAAAACAATATGCTAGAATAAACTAAATTCTATATAAAAAATGAGAGTACATGATGTGTGTAAAATATACAAAGAGTCATTTCTTTATATAGAGAAATAAAACGCATGAGGTAACCCAAGATCACATAACTTGCATGGAGTTCAATTGGAGTTAGCCTATGCAATAAATCAGGAAAGCTTATCTAAGAAGAAAATCTTATCTAAGAAATATTATCCAATAAAGCAAGAAATATTATCTAAGAAGGAAAGATTATCTAAGAAAGCTTATCCAAATCTAGAGCAAATAAAGTAAATAACTAATGAACTAATTACTTAAATAAATAAATGAAACTAGATAAAAACATACTAAGTAAGCTTAAGTGAGTGTAATTATCATTTATACTAACACCCCATCAAGTGCAACTTAGTAGAAAATCCTACAGAAGCTACAAACATGGGTCCTGACAACAAGGCTTGATCAGGTACCCATGAACTAAGAAAAAAAACCCTCATAAAATAAGAAGGAGAAAAACCATTAGGAAAAACTCCCCCCAATGAGAGGATGAAGGAAGGTCAAGGGACTCCCTTTGAAGTAATGATGGATTGCACCCCTAGAAGCTCTCAAATATTGAGAAAAATGATTTATTTTTTTTGAAGCTGCATATGTATCTTGATGTCAATGCCGAACTATGATGAAAAATGGTCCATAGGAGCAAGTACCATGAAGATTTAGGAACATTAACCATAATGAATGGTCCTCAAACTAAGATGTGACTTGATGTGAATCAGATGCAATATTTAGGATATTTAACCATGGGCTCTCAATTTGAGATGTGAACCAGTGTGAACCAAAATGTGTCAAGTCAAGAGCAAGATGTGACCAAAAGAAACTAGAGAATCCAGATACAACTCATATGAGTTATCATCAAGATGAATATGGGATCATAGTGCATCCTAATATATAAAATGACTAATGCTTATGTCCCCCATAATGGAGCTTTATTGAAGTTCATTGATTACAATATCCTAAAATTTCCCTTGATTTTAGAACTTTATCATGCAATGCTTGATTTGCACTAACAATTTTTAAAAGAATTGCTAAAATGGGGAAAACAAGATAGCATACAAAAAATAATGAGAAAATGCAAACACAAAACATGCAAAAAAGAAAGATTGCATGAAAGGATTAATGTTCACATCTTCCTCCATAGTTTCCTTCACAAAACATTCCTTCAAAAGATCGACACTTTATAAGTAGTGTGTTTACAATGTAATGGTTAATTCCAAACTATAGTTCAAGACACCTGATGTATCCCTCTCATACAAAGAAGATCACCAAATATTATAGTTATACCAAATTATAAGCCAAAGTGAAAAATATAGATGTTTAAATTTTTACTTCTGGTACAAAATCTATAAAATCTACATGAATGATTATGTAGAGCATTGTAATACCTTTCCAAATCCTCTTGGTGTTGAATACTTCCAGAGACTTAGAGGGGGGATGAATCAGTCTACACAAAAACTTAACCCCTTCTAGAACTTAAATTTTTTCGCACAAGTCAAAATCCTTTAGCAGATAAAGATACAACCTCAAGCAAAACATAATATAGCAGTTTGAACTTTTATAGACTTCAACAAACTTTACCAATGAAATATATAGTAACAATGAGATCAACAACAAAGAGAAGTAAATAGAGAACAAACAGATGCACAAGAAAAACACCAGGTTTATGTGGAAAACCTAATGAGGAAAAAATCACAATGAGAGTTAACTCACAATATAGGCTCACTACCAAAAAGACTTGCAGGAAGGATCATTGCCTTAAAGCAAGATACAAAGGACTTGTTGAACTAAAGAAAACAAAAAATTAGGAATAAGATGCAAGAACTGATGAGACTCACTATCTCAGATCAAGATACAATATCATTTAAAGAAAATTATAATGATTTTCCAACACAACACTCTATTGAATAAGGTGTTTACAGCACAAATGATCTTTCCTTTCACAATATTTAGCACTATATCTATTGGATATTCAGTACAATTCAAACACACACTTCTTCACACTTGTACAATTCACCTTATTATTGTATATGGAATAAATTTTTATTTATATCCACTACAATACTTCATTTATTCAATTAGGTCAGCTAGGAAGAGAATAAATAATGAATTCAACTAGTCGACCACCAAAAACATAAATTGGTCCTATCTTAAAGATAGAGAGGACAAAAAAAAATATTTTAGCTTCTTCCAATGTGATCCAAAATAATTTACACGTAGGTGCACATTAACCTAAGTCAACATTAAGAAAACATGTGGATGAAACATTGAAGTGCACAACCAGTTGGCTCAAGGGAATACTTTCAATTGAATGTACTTTATGTGGTTCCAAATGGGATAAGTTAGGACCCAAATCTATCATAACAAATCTTCCATTTCTAGTGCAACCCCCCAAGCACATGGTCCAAGTAAATGAACAAACCCTGTTGGCCAAATATCCACAAAACACCAAGAAAGACAACTCAAGACACAATGTGAAATCAAAGCGGTCAATTAGCAACATGCAAATCACATGGGGGTGATCCTTGAACATCCTTGAACATCTTCATACATTTATTTCATACTGTCATGCCACCAACAACCATCATAAATCAACCAAGAATAAAAAACTGTATTCCAGAAACATAAAATGCTTAATCATGAGATATAACATTAACATATCAGCTTGCATACCACTTTAGCACATGGGATTGGAACTGAGACACTGAACAAATGTTGAAAGCACATTCAGCAAGCCATAGGAGAAGAGACATCAATCTGGAGAAATGCAAAGCATTTCCTGGACTAGTCTAGACAACCAAAAACATTGCCAACCATCTGTAATTCACAGAGATCTCCTTAGCAACATAGGTGACCTAAAAAGATAGGAGTGCAACATCCACAAAAAACTAAAATTGAATACCAAACCACAAGACAAAATAATCAACAATGGAGAAATGTGGAGCATTCTCTCGGACAAACTTCACTGCAACTTCCTGAACTAAAAACACTTAAGCAACTTACGAAGGCCAAAACTTCCTTTCAACAACACATACTTCATTAGGAACATCAAGAGAGAGTATAAGAAATAATTTATACCTTCCACAACATCTCTCCCTTATCAGTCATGCTTATAATCCTCATCTTAATGTATCATTATGAAATCAACTCTGTCGACAATAATAATGCATTATATGAACTTCAACAACTCTCCTTTGATAAGTCATGACATCCAATCATGAACTTCAACTTTTATTCTTTTCATAAGGCATGATATCTGACCATGAAATTTATCAATTCTTCTTTGATAAGGAATGAAAACCAACCATGAAATTCATCACTTCTTCTTTGATAAGACATGACATCAATGACAACCAACAATCATTGTTGACATCAATGAAAACAACATCTCCTTACTGTTGACATCAATGACAACAAATACCAACAATCTCACCCTTTGGCATTGATGGAATCACATACTATTAACTCTCCCCCTTTGACATCAATGATAAAGGGCCATAAATTCCTACACAAAGCAACAGGACATTCTTTGACAAAGGGAAAAATATCTTCAATTTAAGTAGTAGCATATACTCTCCCTTTTACCAGCAACACAAATTCTTCAACAATTGTACAACAAATTCAGGACTCCTCCTTTATACCATCTCCCCCTGAGAGGTAGCACTCATCAAATCTAGGATTATAGGATATGACATGAATTTCTCCCATGGATAGATACACCAATTATGCATCTAGTTAGAACAAGGAGGGGCAATTACCCCTAAATTTTGCCAGAGATACTCAAAAGTATCCTTTAAAAGTGCCTTAGTGAAAATGTCTACAATTTTGTCCTTGGTAGGCACATACTCCATTATGAATTCATGTTCTACAACCTTTTCTCTTAGAAAGTGGTACCAAATTGACATGTGTTTAGTCCTTGAGTGCATTACTAGACTCTTGGAAATGTTAATTGTACTTGTATTGTCATATAGTATAGGAATAGGTTCATTGAGTTCATCACAAACCATCTTCACATCCTTCAAAGTCTACTTCATCCAAAGCACCTGAGTACAACAAGATACTACACCAATATATTCTACTTGTGCAGTGGATAAAGATACTAAATCCTAATTTTTACTGAACCATGAGACCAATCTATCTCCCAAAAAGAATACACTTCCACTTATGCTTCTTCGATCATCAACACAACCTGCCCAATCAACATCAATATAGGAACTTAGAGAGAAATTTTGATCCTTTTTATACCATAGTCCATAATCTGGAGTACCCTTCAAGTATTTGAAGATTCTTTTTATAGCCTTCTCATGAGATTTCTTAGGATTGGCTTGAAATCTGACAACCAAACATACCACATGTATGATAACTATTCTAGAAGCAATTAAATACAACAAACCTCCAATCATGGACCTATAGAGGGTCTAATCAACCTCCAAAGACTCATAAGATCTACTTAAGTGACAACTTGTAACCATAGGAGTACCCACTGGTTTGGAATCTTCCATCCCAAACTTCTTCAACATCTCCTTTACATATTTGGCTTGAGAAATAAAGATTCCACCCTCTTTCTAAATAATTTGTAGTCCAAGGAAGAAGGACAACTCACCAATCATTGAAATCTCAAATTCTTTCTGCAACTCTTTTGCAAACATTTTACACATATCATCATCTCCACCAAAGATGATGTCATCAACATATACAACCACAATCAACAACTTATCTTCCTGAACCTTAGTACATAGATTAATATTTGCATTACCTTTCTTGAATCCTTTCTGAAGTAGACACTTATCCAATCTACCATACCAAGCTTTGGGAGCTTTCTTTGAGACCATATAGAGCTTTCTTGAGTCTGCAAACCATGTCTAGATCCTCTGATAACTGGAAACCATCTAGTTGCTCAATATACACCTCTTCTTCTATATCACTATTTAGGAAAGATAACTTGACATCCATTTGATATACTTTGAAGTTCTTATGAGGAACAAGAATAAGAAACATCCTTATTGTCTCCAATCTAGCTACCAAAGCAAAGGTCTCCTCAAAATCAATTCATTCAACTTGTGAATAGCCCTTGCAAACCAATTTATCTTTGTTCCTTATTTTACTTTACCATCTTCATTTAACTTATTCAACTTATCACAATCTTATCAGCTATTCTAGGAACTAATTCCCAAGTCTGATTCTTCTCTATCTATTTCAAATCTTCCTCCATTTCCTTTATCCAATTATCATATTTTCTAGCATCAAAAAAGTTCTTGGGTTCTACTGTTGATAATAAGCACAAGTTTCCTTTTTCAGTTTCTCTTGCAAACTTTCTTCTTGTCAGCACACCTTCATTTTTGTCTCCAATTATCTGATTTGGAGAGAGGTTCTTCTACACATATTTTAGAGTCTTGAGAGTCTTCATTATTTCTAGTTCCTCTTTGTCTTTCTCTTCTATTTCTTCTTCTTCTTCAATTTAGGAAAGCATATCAGATCCAGGAACCTCAACTTCATGTGATATTTGACACAAGTCTTCATCTACTTTGGCATTTGTAATTTCAATAATCTTTCCCAATCTCTTGTTGTAGCATTTGTATGCCTTGATCCCGGTTGATTAACAAAGAAATATTCCTTCCTCACACCTTGAATAAAACTTTCCAAGGTCTCCATCTCTTCTGATGTAGCATCTTCTATCAAAGATTCTAAAATATCTAATAGTGGGAGGTCTTCCATACCACAACTCATAAGGGCTCTTATTGCCATTGACCCTCAATTGCACTTTGTTAAGCAAGTAGACAATAGTATGTACTGCTTCCTTCCAATACATATATGGTAGGTCAACATCTTTCATCATTTCTCTAGCCATTTATTGCACTGTTCTATTATTCCTTTCAACTACCCCATTCTGATGAGGGGTTCTATGACCAAAAAAATGTCTCCTACCACCATGTTGTTCATAAAACTTTTCAAATTCATAGGAAGTAAATTAAACTCCCCTAAATGAACTTAAACATTTGATACTAGCATCCATTTCATTCTCTACTTTTTCTTTAAAGATCTCAAACTTATCAAATGATTCTAATTTATTTTTTAAGAAAGTAACCCAAGTCATTCTAGTGTAATCATCTATAAGAAACATGAAGTACCTTTCACCTTGTTGACTCCTTATTATTGTAGGTCCACATAGATCAATGTGAATCAAATCCAATGGAATTGAAATAGAGGACTCCTTTCTTTTGAAGTTGGTCTTTGTTTTCTTTCCCATTTGACACTCTTTGCACAAAGTGTTTGCAAGCTTGGTTATCTTAGGCATATCTCTCATTGCATGAGAGGAACTGATCTTCACCATGTTTTCAAAGTTGATGTGCCCCATTATTTTGTGCCACAACTATCATTCTCCAGACTGAGCCAATAGGTAGATTCTTCCAGTAGCCTCCTTTAGATGATAAACATTACTATTTTTCATTGTTCCTTTAGCAACAAGCCTTCTAGAACCTTCCTTTCTGATCTCACATCCATTAGCATGAAAAGTGATATTGTATCCTTTGCTGCACATTTGAATGACACTTAGGAGATTATGTTTTAGGGATTTGACTTAAAGGAAATCTTCAAATTTTTTCTTTCCATCAATTGTTATACCACCTTTTCCATAGATTTGTGTTGACTTATCATCACCAAACTTAATGGCTCCACCATTGACCTTCTTGAGACTGATGAAATTAATTTTTCACTAGTCATGTGGTGAGAACACCCATTGTAAATCACCCAAGCATTTTCCTCTTCCTTTGCATGAAATGCAGTCTATACCTCCATTGGTCTTTCATTAATCTTATAATTTTGCAAGTTACCAAACCTTTTAATTTCTCCAATATTGTTCTTTTATCCTTCCAAATCCATGAATATATTTTCATCATTTTCATTATTATCTTCATCTTCAGAGGAGCATATGCTCCCCTTAGAATATTTTCCTCTTTTGATTTTATCTCTTTTGTTGTCATTAACAAATTCTTTATAGGGACATCTAGATGCAAAATGACCAACTCTTCCACAATTAAAACACTTGAATGGTAACTTACATTTATATTTACTAGTGCCTTTCTTGAATCTTCTCACAAATTTTGCTTCAACTTATCAAAGTCATCATTTTGATCAAAAAATTCATCTTCAATCTTTTTGTTGGCTTTGAATGCAACTTCCTTCTCTGGAACATCTTGACCAAATTCTCTCATCTCAAAGGTAATAAAAGAACCAAACATTTCATCAACTAAAATATTGATCCAAGTCTTTAGATTCGTCGATGGCAGACACTTTATGACTATAATATTTTGGGAGAGATCTCAAAACCTTCTTTACAATTTCACTTTCTTTCACTTCTCCACCAAGTTCAGAGATATCAGAGACAATTTCTTGTACCTGAAGCATATAACTTGCAATGTCTTCATCTTCAGTCATTTTTGGAGTCTCAAATCTACTTTTAAAGATCCGCATCTTAACTTGCTTCAATTTATTGTCTCCTTCATAGATGTTGCTAAGATTTTTTGAAGAATCTTGGAAAAACTACAATTCATCACCTTCAAAAGTTTTGAATCGGCCAAACCACACAAAGTAGCATTCTTGGCTTTGGCATTGCACTCATATAGTCTGATTTCAGTTGGATCTATAAGAGGAGTCATAGGAGCAATATAACCACTTTTGACTGATTGCCACACCCCAAACCCAAGAGAGTTTAGGTATCCTTCCATTCTCATTTTCTAGAAGGAGTAATTAGTCCCATCAAACCTATGACCCTTGTATGAACCATCATGTCCAATCTCGAATCTTTGCCTCAACCTATTAAGCTTCTATAGAGGAACTTGGATCTAATACCAATTGTTGAACACTTATGGAGACTTAGAGGGGGGTGAATTAGTCTACACAAAAACTTAACCCCTTCCAAAACTTAAAAATTTCAGCACAACTCAAAATACTTTAGAAAATAAAGATACAACCTTAAGAAGAACATACTATAGCAATTTGAACCTTTATCAACTTCAAAAAACTTTACTAATGAAAGATATAGCAATAATCAGATGAACGACAAAGAGAAGGAAATAGAGAACACACACATGCACAAGAAGAACACCAGATTTATGTGGACAATCCAATGAGGGAAAAACTATAGTGAAAGTTAACTCACATTATAGGCTCACTACCAAAAAGACTTGCAAGAAGGCTCACTGCCTTAAAGCAAGATATAGAGGACTTGTTGACCTAAAGACAACATGACTTCTGGAGAAAGATACGTGGACCTGATGAGACTCACTATCTCAGAGAAGGATATAATATGATTTCAAGAAAATTACAATGATTTTCTAACATAATACTTTGTTGACTGAGGTGTTTACAAGACAATTGATCTTTCCTTTCACAATATTTAACACTAGCTCTATTGGATATTCAATACAAGTTGTGCACACACTTCTTTGCACTTGTACACTTCACCTCATTATTGAATCTAAAATGATCTTGCATTTATATTCATCGTAATACTTCATTTCTTCAATTAGGTTGGTCATGAAGAGAATAAATAATGAATTCAATTGGTTGACCACCAAAAACATAAAGTAGTCCTATACCGAAGATAGAGTGGACCAAAAACAATCATGTAGCTTCTTCCAATATGATCCAAAATAATTTACACACATGCGCACATCAACCTAAGTCGACATTAAGGAAACATGTGGATGAAACAATGAAGTGCACAACCAGTCAGCTCAAAGACATACTTTCAATTGAATTTACTTGATGTAGTCCTAAATATTATATGCCAAGACCCAAGTCTATTATAACACATCTTCCATTTCTAGCGCGATCCCCCAAGAACACGATCCAAGCAAAGGAACAAGTCCTGTAAGCCAGATATCCACAAAACACCAAGAAAGTCAACTCAAGATGCAATACAACACCAAAGTGGCTAATTAGAAATGTGTGGATCACATGGGGATGTTCCTTAAATCCAACAACATCTTCATATAGTCATTCCACCAACAACCACCATAGATCAACCAGGAACAAAAACTATATTCCAAAAATGTAGAATGCTTAATAATAAGATATAAAATTAACATATCAGCTTGTGGACCACTTCAACACATGAGATTGGAATTGAGACACTGCACAGATATTGAAATCACATTCACCAAGCCGTAGGAGCAAAGAAATCAATGCAAAGAAATGCAGAGCATTTCTCAGACTAGTGTGGACAACCAACAACACTACCTACCATCTACAGTTCATAGAGATCTCCTCGACAACATAGGTGACCTAAAAAGATAGGAGTACAACATCCACAAAACACTGACATTGAATACCAAACCACAAGACAAACACATCAACAACGAAGGAATGTAGAGCATTCTCTCGGGCATACTTCATTGCAAATTCCTTGAACCAGAAACACTTAAGAAACTTGCAGAGGCCAAGACTTCCTTTCAACAACACATACTTCATCAAGAATGTTAGGAGAGAGTATAAATAAGAAATACTATAGACCTTTAGCAACATATCTCCATTATCAGTCATGCTTCTAATCCTCATCTTAATATATCATTATGAAATCAACTCTACTGATAATATTAATGCATTATATGAACTTCAAGAACTCTCCTTTGATAAGTCATGAAATCCAATCATGAAATTCAATAATTTTTTTTTGATAAGGCATGAAATCCAACCATGAGCTTCAACAATTCTTCTTTGATAAGGCATGCCAACAACCATGAGCTTTATCACTTATTTGATAAGGCATGACATCAATGAAAACCAACAATCACTGTTGACATCAACGAAAATGACCAACAATCTCCTTAATGTTGAAATTAATGACAACATCTCCTTACTATTGAAATCAATGACAAAAAGTTCCAAGAATTAGAACTCAAAGAATGAAGCTTGTGGGTGAAAGTTATGGCTCAATGATCAAAAAGAGGAATATTTGGCTTTCTTCATGTCTTCAATGAACTAGACTTCTTTAAAATGCATAAAAAGAAACTTATCCTTCACATCCAGTGACATGCAAGCACATGCAAGCACATGAAAGCAACATGCAAGTTCATGTAAGTCACATGTAAGTACATGCAATTTACATTCAAGTGCATGCAACTATAAAATAAGATGTTGATTTGGCAAAACGAGAGGTTTCTCTAAATTTATTGGTTGCTCTATATGTGATGGCAAGTCTAGATTTGATCTAGGAGGTTGAAAAAAATGTATGCAACACACATGCAACTGAAAATTAGATGTTAAACCCCCTAAATCTGGTATTTTTTTGATTCTCTATATCATCCGAGGATGCAAGAGAAGATAATACTATTTTTCTACCAAAAATAATAGATTTTTGCTCAATATTTCTAAATTGAAATCCTATCAATCATGAAGGCTTTGATACCATGTAAGATTTACTTTTAAATAAACCCAAGATACAATGAAATATTAGGAAAGCATGAAAGAAAAACAATATGCTAGAATAAATTGTATTCTATATAGAAAATGAGAGTACATGACATCTGTAAAATATACAAAGAGCCATTTCTTTATATAGAGCAAGGAAATGCATGAGGTAACTCAGGATCTCACATAAAGCATGAAGTTCAACATTAGTCTATGCAATAAATTAGTAAAACTTATCTAAGAAATCTTATCCAATAAAGCTAGAAATCTTATCCAATAAAGCTAGAAATCTTACCTAAGAAGGAAAGTTATCTAAGAAAGGTTATCCAAATCCAGAGCTAAGAAAGTAAATAGATAATAAACTAATTACTTAAATAAATAAATGCAACTAGATAAAAACATACTAAGTAAGCTTAAGTGAGAGTAATTATCATTTACACTAACAACACCTAATATTAAAATTAACACAATTTTATTTTTATTATATACATTGTTCACATAAATCAAAATCCAAAGAACAATCTTTAAGTCCCTTGACCATTTCCTTGTACCTCAAGCTCCTAAGTAATTTTTTACTATTATGTCCCATTATTTTATTTCATGATTTCGAAGGTATCACGATAGTGACAACTTTAACATTTTTCTTTGAAATTTTTTTAAAAATGAAATTTTCTGAGTCTAGACATTTGAGGATGAAATTTTTCCTTTCTAATACCTTGAGGTATCTCCTAGGTGATACCTTTAAATTTCCTTCTATAAAAAAACCTAGGTGTGACTAAATAAATAACTATATGCCTCATTTTCCCATAATACTTAAGTGTCACCTAAGTGAGAGTTTGGGGTCTCCTAGACCCTTGAAGCGTCACCTAGGTGAGACTTTTGGGTCTTCTACACCCTTGAATTATCACCTAGGGGACACCCCAGTCTCCCAAGTCTATAAATTATCTCTTGGGTGATAATTTTCCCAAGGATATTCATTCTATAACTTTTGTAAGCCATTTCTTCTTCATATGGACTCAAAATGAGTTATTTTTTTTAAATTGCATAATTTTTTTGAGAGGAATCCAAATAGAAAATTAGTTTTCCTCTATCAAGTATCACATTCGTGATACCTTAATTTTTTCCTTTAGAATAATTTTTCCAAGAGAATTATTGCCTCTTCTTCTCCATAAAGGTCTTATAAGTGATAACTTGACATTTCTTGACCTTTTTTAGAGGTGCCAATTTTTTATTACAATTATGAGAATCTAAAAAAATAGAAAAATAATTCCACATAGCATTGGCATAAAGTTTAAACATAGTTCTAACCTAATCCCCCTTGGAAAAATACAAATTTCCTACAACCTCCTCCATAAAAGACAACATGCACTCTCAAATAATTTAACTCATATGAAAAACATCAAAGATAGTCTTGGATCTTCCATCTTTGAACTCATGCTTGATTTTACCTTAACCAACAATTTGAAATGAACTATTACCTAACAAGAATTTTCCACCATCATACATAGAAAACCATTGCTTATGTGGAGCCATGTGAAATAACAATCCAAATCAATCAACCATACATGATCACTTGTATGCATAATAATAGATTCATAAAACAAATATCTAGATTATTCTTTGTAAGTGTTTGTTTTATAATCATAATCAGATTCATTTTTAGCTTTCCTCATGTTACAATTTGTTAATATGACAATTTTCTCAATACTTCTATCATTTTAACTTTCTTACCTTGAGACTTACACATCCTTTCCCCATTCTTGTTAGGAATATTACATTATTAGGTGTCTTAGTTATGATTTGTTAGAGTATCATGGTTAATATAGTATTATAATATTTGGTTGCACAAGTGTTTATAGGGATTTAATTTGTTAAAATAACTCATATATGTAAAGGGAGTCGTTATAAGATGTTTCCTATAATATAAGAGATGAAACTCCTATAAATATGTAAAATTTATTAAACAAAATATAAAGAATAAAAGCTAAGTATTATTGTGCGTGTAAAATTTTAAATCCTTCTATAGCTTTGACACCAATCTTCTATCATGGTATCAAAGTAGCCATCTCATACTTGTTCTTGAAAAGCATGTAATATCAATCTTTGATTTTCTAGAGCTTTGCTTTGAGGAATAGTTGAGTTTTCCTTTTCAGAAGAGGTGGCTAAGTTCCCAAAAGAGGTTGAACTATTATTTTTATTTGGTAATAATATATCTTGTAGAGTTACACATAATTCAAATAGAATTTTTCAAGATGCTAGTTGTGCTTTGTAGTTGAATTACACTAATACTAATGGTAACTGGTAAGCCAATGAGAATAATGTTTTCCCACCATTATCCAAGAATTCATAAGAGTAGCTCTACAAACATATTCATCAAGAATATAGACAAGGTAATAGATACTAGAGGACTATATGATACATTCTCTACTTTTGGGACCATTCTTTCTTGCAAAGTGGCTATAGATAATAATGGCTGACACAAAGGTTATGGTTTTGTGTGATGTATGACCAAGAAGAGGTAGCATCGAGTTCCCTTAAAAAATTGAAGGGCATGTTGCTTAAAGAAAAGCGTTTTTTATACAACACCAATAAAGAGAGCGATCAATGGGTACTCCAAATTTAGAAACATTTTTGTGAAGTATGTAATGCACTTTTTATCAACTTTACCAACTGTTGATGGTGTTTTCTGCACAACAACAAATCATATAGAATATGATATCCTATCTCTCTTGAAAGGTAAATCTCTATCAAAAAGAGATAACCCCAAGGTCTCTAACGTCAGGTCTTGAAAAATGCAGTGAAACAACTTAGAGATAATGTGAATATTGTTGGTAATCACAAGGGGCCTTGCAAATGAACAATGCTGGAAGTATACTTTCACCAAATGCGACAATATGGTGATGCTTTTAATCCTAAAACTAACCCAGATTCAAAATAAATAGCAAAAGAGACAAGGGTTTTAGAGAGATCCTAATGCTAACACCTAAGATCAATCACAACAATGATGAATGTTGGAAATGGACAAATCCCCCAATGAACCAATCTCTAATTTGTCAAGGACAAGCCAACAACTACACAGAGATGGTGCAATCATCTAAGGAAACTGAAATATTTTCAGACCATGAATACCCATGAACATAAAAAAGTATCCACAATTGATCTTAGCACAATATGAGGCCCAGACTAACTTTACACAAAAATTTACAGTCAACAAATTGCTAAAAGTATGGACTAGAGATCGATCAACATCATTAACATTTCACCATTGACATGAAAGAACTGAAAATTAACATCTAACATTGAGAATTGAGAACAAGAAACCATAAAATGTCAAAGATAAATACAAAGTTTGCCAAATCAACAACTCAGTTGCATTACTTCTCCAACATTACATAACAATTTCCAGTCTCTCTCCTCTCCTACAACTAATTTCTAAAATCTACTTGCCAATTCTGGCCTTCTACAGCTTCTAAATAGCTCTTCTAACCCAGTCTAACCTCTTACAAATGAGAGGCCTTTTATAGAAAATTACATTTTGAATAAATGGCCAGGATTTAATTCATCCAATAACATAAATTACACTTCTAGAAGCATCCAACTGTTACATTTAATTTGGGAGCTCATGGTACATCATCATCCAATCAATTGCATTCACTTGCATTATGGCCCAATGACATCAATTTTGAGAAAATCCTCATTGGAGAATAAATATAGCGTCACATGTCTTTCCTTGTTAAATGCACCTCTCCAATTGGTGTACATCTGGTGGCACAGATTCTTATGCATGCACCACTTTAATATTTGAGTTGAACTTTTCCATATTTCCCCTCTTGGCACGAATCCATATGCAAGTCCTCCTTTTGATTTCTTTAATTCTGAAAAATAGATACCATCATTAGTAACTGTTACATTTGATTTTGAGGGGGGTTTGGAAATTTTTGAAAAAGGAAATTTCCATTTTTGGAAATTTTGAGATTTTGAGGGGGTCTGGAAATTTCAAAGGAATTTTGGGGATTTCCGGCCAAGGAGCAAAATCCCAAAATTCCAAGCAAGGTCAAAATCCCCTAAACCTCATAACTTTTTTCTAGAAGGAATTTTCAAAAAGTTCAAAAAGCAACTTGGCCTAATTTTTTGTCCTCTATCCATTGGTGCAAAAAGATTTACACAACATTGAAAACTCACTTCAAAAATCACCATTTCCAATTTCCAAGACAAGCGAAGAGCCCCCAGAGCCTCAAAATATTGCCTTCATCAAACCAAGTCTTGAATTAATCCCAAAATAACCTCCCAAGAAGAGCAAAACTGAAAATTGACAAAGCCAAGGTGTAGAGATGCAAAAGAAAAAAGAGGGTCCCTACCTCCGATGGAGCATGTGTGCAAAGATTGCACAACACCAACCTCAACAACTGGTTTCAACTAAGGCTCAACAAAGAGAACTAAAGCTGATTACAAAATTATGTAACTCTAGGTATAAATTAGAAGTATTATATGATGTCCCATCAACTAGGCTGCCAAGGGAACCTATAACATTCCCTAGTGGTGTGAAATTGATAGATGAAGTTAAAGAAGAGGGTCAAGATTTTTTTCTCTCATGCTTACTTGCAAAGAACTTAATGAATAATTTGAGTAGTGGATAAAAGGTGACTTGAGCTCATGGGATGGGCACTCCAAGCGAAAATTGGGTCTTAGGGAGCACGTGTTGGGGTTAGAATGCAGATATCTAACAAGTTAAATGCAGATTTAACAATAAAATAGAGAAATGAAATACACATAAAATTATAACACAAATAATTTAACGTGGTTCACTCAATATGGGCTACATCCACCAAACCGCAGCCATCCAATGATTTTATTATCCAGTGCAAAACATATTACAACATTGTGAATAATGCCACACTACAACTCTCCATCCCAAATGCTTATAACAAGCTTTTAGAAGCTTCCAAAAATTAGGGTTTACAAAGTCGACTTTTTTCTTTTTCGGTGACGAAGCGAAAAAAGGTGATTTTTTTTTTCTTGGGGGCTACCGCCCTTGAACCCCTGCTCGGGGCCTAGGTCGGCCTGATTGCGGACCCTGACAAGGATACATGAAGAGTGTATAGTACTAAAAAGTGTACAGTATAGCATGATTAGTTGCCACATATCAACAATCTCCCACTTGGAGACTGATCAGGCTCCACACCAACACAATCTCCCACTTGGAGACTGATCCTGGATGACACCATTGCACTTACATCTCCCATTGGAAATAAGCACCTTGGACCTTGCTGCTCTTGTAATGATTTTAACCATGAAGACCAATCAGAGCTGAAGAGGAGCTCAACTTCTCCCTTGTCACTTCATTTGTAAACATATATGTTGGATTGACATCTGTATGTATCTTTTCCAGCTTTACCTATCCATCCTCCAACACCGACCAAATGAAATGATATCTCAGTTGTATGTGTTTGGTCTTAGAGTGCAAGAAAAAATTCTTTAGAAGATGTATAGCACTCTGGCTATCTGTAAATAAGTGATTTTCAGCCTGTTGTTTTCCCAACTCTTCCATGAAAAATTGCAGCCATATCATCTCCTTTGCTGCCTATGTTGCAACAACATACTCTACCTCCGTGGTGGATAAAGCAACCACTTTTTGCAATTGAGAAATCCAACTCACTGCTGTCCCACCAACTGTAAATACATAACCTGTGGTACTCTGCCTGGTATCTATATCCCCTGTGAAATCTGAGTCAACATACCTTTTAAATCTATATTAGAGCCCCCAAAACATAAAAAATTATTGGATGTACCTCTCAAGCACTTGAGAATCCATTTTATCGCATTTCAATGCTCAACTCCAGGATGACTCATATACCCGCTAACAACTCCTACGACATGTGTAATATCCGATCTCATGCATACCATGACATACATTAAACTGCCTATCGCTGAAGCATATGGTACCTTGGACATTTTTTCTTCCTCCTCTTGTGTCTTTGGACACATATCCTTAGTCAATTTTATATGACTGGGCAAAGGTGAGCCGACAACTTTTGCATTCTCCATATGAAATCTCTACAACACCTTTTCAATATAATCAGCCCGAGATAAAAACAATTTTCTATTTTTCCTATCTCTTGTAATCTTCATACCAAGGATTTGTTTTGCTGTCCCCAAATACTTCATTGCAAATGAATTTGCTAACTGTTGTTTTAACTCCTTTACGTGATCCATGTTAGACCCTACTACAAGCATATCATCAACATATAAACATAAAATAATGTAGCTATCTTTAGCTAACCTCTTAAAGTAAAGACAATGGTCTGAATTACACCTGTTGTAGCCTTACTCAACCATAAAACTATCAAATTTAATATACCATTGCCGAGGTGCTTGCTTCAAGCCATATAAACTTTTCTTCAATCTGCACACTAGTTTCTCCTTACCTTTGACCTCAAATCCTTGTGGCTGTTCCATATATATTTCCTCTTCTAAATCACTATGGAGAAAGGTTGTTTTAACATCAAGCTATTCTAAATGTATATCTTCAGCAACCACAATACTTAAAATAGTATGAATAGAAGTCATTTTAACAACTGGAGAAAATATTTCATCAAAATCAATACCCTTTTTCTGTGCAAATCCCTTTACAACTAATCTAGCTTTAAATCTTTTCTTACCTCCATCCTCCTCTTTCAGCCTGTAAAACCATTTTTTTGGTAAACCCTTTTTTCCTGCAGGTAACTAGTATAATTCCCAAGTCTGATTTTTCAAAAAGGAGTTCATTTCTTCTTCCATTCCATGCTCCCACTGAACCTTGGTATCCACCTGCACAACTTCATGATAAAATTCTGGCTCACCAACATCAGTTAATAAAATATAATACAAAGAGGGAGAAAATCTTTGGGGAGGTCTACTTATCCTTGAAGATCGCCTAACATTCATTAGAGTTTGTGGTATTTCTTTTCATTGTTGTTGCGGAGCATGAGGAACCACTGGAACATTGTTGTTTGTAATATCATCCAACACTGCATAATCCTTTTCTTTCTTCTCATGCTGTTGTAATAGATCTTTGTACAACACTTTCTCATTGAATATGACATCCTTGCTTCTCACAATTTTCTTATTTTCAAAATCCCAAAGCCTATAACCAAATTCATCAATTCCATAACCAACAAATATATATTTCTTTGATTTTGCATCAAGCTTGGTCCTATTTTCAGAATCTACATGTGCAAATGCTTCACAACTGAAGGTTTTGAGAAAAGAATAACTCACCTCCTTACTTATCCATGCTTCCTATGGAATACCAAAACCCAAAGGATTAGAGGGACCTCTATTAATTAAATAAACAAAAGTGTTTACAGCCTCTGCCCACATGTTTAAAGGTAACCGAACATGCAATCTCATAGTTCGTGCACACTCCATTATTGTTCTATTCATGCGCTTAGCCACTCCATTTTCCTGTGGAGTCCTTGGAACCATTTTCTTCCTACAAATACCATTAGAGGAACAATAATCTTCAAAATCTTTGTTACAATACTCACCACCATTATCAGATCTGAGACATTTTAACTTTTTATCCGTCTCATTCTCAACCAAGCTTCTCCATTTTTTAAAAGTTTCAAATACATCAGATTTCTACCTAAGGAAATAAATCCATACCTTCCTAGTTTCATCATCAATGAATGTAACATAATACTAAGAGCCACCAAGAGAAGATACTTGAGTTGGTCCCCATACATCCGTATGCACAAGCTCGAATTTCTCATTTTTCTTTTGTTTCCCATCTTTGAGAAAACTAACTCTATTTTGTTTCCCATAAACACAATTTTCACAGAAATCCATATTAAGACATTTTAGACCTAGTAAAACATTCTTTGAATGAAGTAATTTCATACCTTTTGCACTCATATGCCCAAGTCTATTATGCCATAGTGCTGATTCAGAATCCACAACAACTATCTAATTTTCTTCTTCCTGAACTGCAAGAACTGTTGTTGAACATTGATTTTTATCTACAATAGCTAAAGTAGAAGGAACAGTATGACGTATACAAAGATATAAGGTGCCTACTTTCACACCTTTTGCTACCACTAAGGCAACTTTTGTAACCTTCCAATTTTTATCACTAAATGTAACAGTACAACCTTCATCATCTAGTTGCCCTGCTGAAATTAAATTTCTTCTTAACCTTGGATAATGCCTTACCTCATGTAGTAGCCAATGATTCTCATTCTGCAACTTAATCTTGATTCTTCCCTTTCCAACAATCTGACAGGGTTCATTATCTCCCAAATAAACCAGCCCAATATCCCATTGGACATAATCAAGAAAATAATTTCTATGGGGCGTAGC
Organism: Sequoiadendron giganteum; assembly: GCA_007115665.2. Classification (NCBI taxonomy): domain Eukaryota; kingdom Viridiplantae; phylum Streptophyta; class Pinopsida; order Cupressales; family Cupressaceae; genus Sequoiadendron; species Sequoiadendron giganteum. The sequence continues at coordinate 531,070,731 of CM021102.1, forward strand.
ATGAAATGAAGCCTTTGAATCTAACACCCAAGAATCATCAATATTGTCAAGGGAAAGAATCAAAGCATCCTCATCAGATTTATTACTTACCACATTTGCCTCTTTATTTCCTTCCTTTTTGTCTGCTTCTTTATTTTTCCGAGACCAATAATATTTCTTTAAATGACCTGGCTTACCATAGTACCAACAATCCCTCTTGTCTCTAGATTGGGACCTTCTATCCCTTAATTTTCCTTGTGACTTCCCACGACTTCTAGAATTGTTTCCTCCTTTGTTCTGCCCTTGCTTTCTACATTCAAAACACTGCCTGATGTGGATATTCCACCTGATCTTTTCCTATGAATTTCCTCACTCAAAATAACACCAACAACATCATCAAATTTCAATGTATTCAAAACATAAACAAAATTTATAACAACCATTACCAAGCTATTCCAACTTTCAGGCAAAGAAAACAGAACCAAAAGAGCCCTAACTTCTTCATCAGATTTTACATTTACAGAAGTTAATTGACTGGTAACTGTATTAAACTCATTTAAATGATCAGTAACCGATCCACCTTCTATCATTTTCATATTAAATAAATGCTTCATAAGAAATACCTTATTTGAATCAGAAGACTTTTCATATAGCTTTGTTAGGGTTTCTATCAACTCTTGAGTTGTCTTTGCTTTTGTAATATTGAATGCCATCGATTGTTCCAGACATAAACGAATATTGCCAAGTGCCTTTCTGTCCAAAATATCTCAGTCCTCATCAGACATTGCTGAGGGTTTCTTGGTTTTTCCTTTCAATGGCTGCCATAAATCCTTCTGATAGAGGTAGTCCTCCATCTGCATCTTCCATAACTGATAGTTCTGCTAATTGAACTTCTCAACCTTCAACTTACCCTCGTCTACCATTTCTCCCACTCAACCGTGAGACTCCCATTCAATCGTGAGATGTTCTTGCAAAGGATAACTGAAACCAACCCACTCTAATACCACTTGTTAGGGTTAGAAGGCAGATATCTAACAAGTTAAATGCAGATTTAACAATAAAATAGAGAAATAAAACACACAAAAAATTATAACACTGAGAATTTAACACAGTTCACCCAATATGGGCTACATCCACCAAACCGCAACCATCCAATGATTTTATTATCCAGTGCAAAACATATTACAACATCGCGAATAATGCCACACTACAACTCTCCATCCCAACCGTGTATAACAAGCTTTTAGAAGCTTCCAGAAATTAGGGTTTACAAAGTCAGATTTTTTCTTTTTCGGCAAGGATACATGAAGAGTGTACAATACTAAAAAGTGTACAGTTAGCATGATCAGTCGCCACATACCAACAACACGACCTAAAATGAGTATTAGAGATGCTCCAAAAGTGGACCAAGATGTCCCAAATCAAAGTTCCAAGGGTTGGAACTAGGAAATCTAGTAGAGGTACTGAGTTGGACCCAATAATGGAATAAGTCATTCCAAGTTGGTATATAGGGTGTTCCAATAGGGATACCAGATACTCCAAAATGACACTAGGAGTGCTCCAAAAGAAAAATTTGGTTTGAGACTCAAGGTTAAAATGAACTCAATAGTCAATTTATTTATAATCCAATAAGCATGAAATATGAATTTAAAATTTAGGCTTGAGTTTATAGTTTATTTTGGTCTTAGTAAATATTTTCAAGTTATTTGTCTTATTTGTTAAAGTTACATAGTTGGGCATTATTGTTATGTTATAATCTTGTTAGTGTTGGAAAAGTCAAGTTGTATCATTTTATGTAGAATAGGGTCCATTTTTTTATTATTAAAAAGTAGAATAGGGCCTATTTTCATGAGTTATTAATTGTCTTGTCATAAAAATATATCTATCAAAATCCAAAAGTGTCAAAAAATAATTAAAAATAAAAATTAATTCAATTGTAATTGGATGCACTATCACTTTGTATACGATGTCGATATTGAAGGGGGCATTCTAAAATTGAGCTTCAAATCCAAGTTTTCTAGGTAAAAAATTAATTGAAGGTTGGAGGCACATGAAGTTGGAGGACATTCAACTACCTCTCATCAATCACTATTGATGGGGTTGCAAAATTATTTTAGTGATAAAATTAATGTGCCAAAATGACTAAATCAAAGATTGATTTCTAGGTGGCAATGATAACCATCTTGTATCATTTGTGATCATAGTGGTATAGATCTATAACGATGACTACATATGCAACAACAATAACTTAGTTCTCAATTTTTCATATTGTGATTGGATGTGTATATCCCCAATCATATTTTTTGAGTGATAGTGATTGGATGTGTTTTTCCTTGTCATAGGGGAAACATGGGTATTGGTTAGAGAGCATAAATCAAGCAATTAGAGTACAAAACACTAAAAACCCATGAAATATTGATCATTTTAGCCCATACTTAATAAAGTTGAATGCAAAATGCTTCAAAGATTCAAATTTAAAGATATGAAAATCAATTCAAATGTAATTGAAATTAAAGGAACATTCAAACCTATAATCCCATTGGTGGATTATGCTCCAAATGTATGTTGATTGCTCTATTGAGCATAACCCATGATTGCAAAAGCTAAGATTGATGATTTGATTCACAAAAGGATGCTCAAATTGCTCAATATTACTCAAGAATTCCTAAGCTCATGAAAATTGTGAATGATTTTGATGAGGAAATGACTTGTTTATAGATTTTTAGGATGTCTAATCAACAATGGAGATTGAATTTGAAGATCAATCTATGAGAGGAAATCATGGATATCAAGGAAGATCAAGGGATAAAATTTAATGAGAGCCCAAAATATCCCTATTTTCATGGAGAATCAGATAAAGATATTTTGGAGGGAAAATATATATGTATTCAACTTAGAATTTGAATTATGAAATATTTTTTGGAGGGAATATACCATTTAGATATTTTGGAGGGAAGAAGATATTTTAAAATGGGAATATTCTCTTTTGAAAAGGAATATTCTTTTTGCAAGTTGGAGGAAAATTAGAAATTAAATAATAAAAAAAATAATTAATTATGAGGATGAGAAGAAATTGGGATTTTTAATTAAATAATTCAAAAATATTTAATCAGGTGGGATTGAAGAAAGTTACAATTAATTAAATAATAAAAAATATTTAATTATGGTGGAACAAGGGATAATTGAATTTTATTTAAATAATTTAAAATTATTTAATTAAGGGGAATTAGTGAGAAAATGATGAAAAATGATGAATTAATTAAATAATGTTAATTATTCAATTAATAGAGGAAAATAATGAATTTAATCAAATAATTGGAAATTATTTAATTAAATCGAGGAATTAGGGGATAACGAGGAAAATGATGTTAAAAGGTGAATTTGACATGTGTGATGCGTTCAGATAATTTTATGTCTATATTTTTCCCCTCTTTAAGAAAATGTAGATGTTATGTTGTTTCAAAGACCTGGTGCTACTTGGAAAAAAATTATCTGATGCCCCACTAAGGCCCAACAGACGAAGGAAGGATGGTAGGTTGCCCCCTTGAGAGATCGGGCAAAAAAATAAAAATTTCGAGTTGAAATCACGACAAGATGATGAGGTTAGTTCCATAGAGAAGAGGACAAAAAATTAAGTTCTAGGGGTCCTAGAAATTGATCAGGATGGATAGCCAAGGATGAAAAATAAGCCAAAGGGCGAAACCTTGGGGGGCATATATATGCATTTAGTTTCATTTCAACCTCATTTACACCCTTAGAGTTTGGAGATTTAGAGATCTTAGTGATTTTTCCCCCTTTAGACCTTACAGAGACCTAAGCACTATGGCACACGTAGTTCACATCCCGCATTATGCAGATGTGGTTCATTAGTTACAACAGCCCATTGAAGCAAATCCCTCAGTATGCACCAAGCCCATTCTACCTTGCACATAGTTTTAGGTGTTCAAATTCATAGCCAAAGGTAGGGAAAAATGTGTCACTTCATAAGTGACACTTATGAAAGTCGATGCGATGCTTATGAAGACCAACATGACACTTTTGTCAAAAGCATCAATATTTTGCAAAAACGTCAAGTTTGAAAATAATGCAATGTATATGATTGTGCTCCCATGACACGTTTTTAGGAATTCTTGCTTTTAAAATGATAAAGTGACAATTTTGAAAAAAGGCTCGCTGATGACTGTGATAAAGCAATACTTTTAAAAAAAGCCTACTTTTTCCCTAGGCCTAATCAGACTTAATTTTTTTGTAAATTTTGACAAAATTGACATCATGGGCGATATGCTTGTAGGGTATACTAGAGGTCATCCTTTCATGAGAGAAATATCCTTAGGTTTTAGATCATATGACACATTTTATAGAGGTTGATGTAGAGTTTATCAGAGTTGTATTATATTATGTTGCATATATGCTAGAGATTAGGGCTCATCGAACCTTCATGACTACTTTGGTCGAGAGATGGTGGTCAAAGACATACTCTTTCTTGCTACCAACAAGAGAGGATATTGTTACACTTGAGGACATATGGTGTATCCTAATGTCGAGGCTCTCAAGAGGGTCATGGGAGATGATGACAGGGAGATAGATGATGGTCACCTACATCACTATATCGACAGAGTTAGTGACACCATCATCATTGTAGTAGGATTGATATGTAGGTAGATTATATGCAACAATAATCTAGTCCATAGTCAGTGTTGGATGGGGCTATGTGGTTGAGTTGATCATGGAGAATGGATGCATATTTGCTTAGGGCTCATGTATCTTGACCCACCTCTAGCATGGTATGTACCAGATGGTGTATAGATTTTCCACCATCTTATCTACAAGAGTTACTCTTCTACACATTTGGGACTGGGAGCATATTGTTGTTCTCAAAATAGTAGGAGATGCAGTTCGAGAGGTAGGTTATCCCATGGTTACAATACCATGTTGAATTAGCATAGGATTAAAGACTTGGATTATTGGAGGTGTCTGATTGATGAGATTTCAATATTCAAGTGGAGGTCGTGGCTTAGGATGGAGGCATGTGATGACAATGATGATCATCTTCCATATTGTTGATAGATGAGGTGGTTGATTGGCTGCACACAATACATATTGGAGAGATATCTTATAGATAGGGTTTATTATCAATTTAGGGAGCCACAAGATGTCCCAACTGATGATTGCCATGTAGTCTTTTCTCGTACCATACAAGAGATCAGAGAGAGGGGACCTATGCCCTCTCCCTATGAAGCCATGAAAAAGTTTGATTAGCTTACATAGGTACAATGGATCTAGGTAAATGGTCAGGATGAACCAGGCACTACTACTATGTACTACACATGGTGGATTTTGTGGATATTTTTTGAGATTCACACATCCTAATGGGAGTGTCATTGGAGGCTAGAGACGCCAAGAGGGTGAGACAGGGAGAGCACAAAGGTAGAGGAAATGCATAGAGCCCGAGATCTTTGTGGTCAAGGATAGAGGACAGGGACATGGACCTGTCACAAGAGTAGTTGTAGTATTGCAGTTGCAGAGGGTGATGGAGGATAGAATCATGTTGACCCCGATGATTAGAGGCTGAGGGTCACCCTTTAGGAGTGGGATTAGACATGTCATGAGCATGATGATTACCGCTAAGAGAGGGATGGTTTAGAAGTATAGTTGGATCAGTATACCATTGAGTGAGATTAGATGAGGTGTGAGGGTGACTAGCGAGCTCAGGATAGGGACGATAAGATCTCTAGGTGACAACAATTTGAGGACTGATTGGCATAGATTACAAAAGAGAGAGATTTGGAAAGAGGTCATAGACAATAGCTGGAGGTTGTGGGCTAGGTCTAGGTCATCCAATTTTCATAGCACATTCAATCCATCAGGTCACTTCAAAGTGAGGTGACCTACTACAAGACATTGTATGATATCATTGTCCCTACACATAGATGACATGCCAAGTTTTCTTATAGGAGTACAATGGGTCCTAGAGGATCTAATGGAGGAGGCTGTCATAGGGACATGCCCAATATCTTCAAGGATCATAGGGATAGTCCCAAAAATAGTAGATCCCTCCAGTAAAGTAGACGGGTCATCCTCATGAACCTCCTCTTGATTAGGAGGAGAGGGGGAGCTCGATGTAGAGAACATTGCATATATAATCTTGATGATGTATACTAGACAAACCTTTTTATATATATTCTTTTGTACATATTTTCATTAGTATTGATGGCCTTATGTACATATTATTTTGTATAGATCATTGATATATCCAAATTTTGATCATTGTATCATGACATTTTAATTTTTGACAGTTATATATGAGAGAGATCGCTTTTGGTGTGGCTATGATATGATTTTATGTGATGCATTAATTATTATAGATGTGTATGATTTATGGATGTATGCTTTTGATATTTTATTTTTCCATGATGTGATGATGATGTTATGATGTATATGCTTATGATGATGCTAATGATCTATGGATGCAAGATTTATGATATGTATGATATATGGACATGGTTCTTATTTTTGTATTTTGATGTGATATATGATTATCATGCATGATGGATGATGTGAGATGTTATTGACAGTTTATGGATGCAGGAAACAATGGATATATTTGTGTATATCATGATACTTGAATAGAAATGTTAGTATGATGAGTAGGGTAGAAAAATGGATGATTAGATAGATAAAATAGAATGAGATAGATGCATGAGATGAATGATGTTGATCAAGTACCAATAAACCTATGATTATTGGATGGATTTCAAGATTTAATTGGATATGTAATGAAATAGGATAGATGATTTTTATTTTGCTTTTGGGTTATGCTAAATAATGTAGAGTAATCCTTATTTTAATATAGCAAGTAGACATGATGCACAAAGATATGAAGAAATAGGGTGGTGTTCTAATTATTATATGGAATTTGAATTTACAAATAGATAAGAGTATCCTTGTTTATACCTAACATACAAAAACCTTGTTTTATCATGTGAGAGAATGAAGCCATCGAAGCAAGTAGACCAGTACACAAAAGGTATAAAGAACCTAATATGTATAAGCCATTTTATTACTCAAGAATATCCTTGCACACACAAGGAAATTATTCACCAAGGTCTTATTACAATAACATCCAACAAACACATCAGATGGAAGCATTGACTATGCCCCATTATGTACCCCTCTAGACACACCAAGATATTGAAGATCAAGGTAGCTTCGAGTGAGTGATGGAATGCGACAAAAGATAAAACCAAAAGAGAAGACCAACTTACAAAACACATCAATTCAATCTTATCTCTTTCTTGAGATTTTAGGTTTAGATGATATCCGAAATGATGCCTATTGTAGGAAAGATATATTTGTTAATACATTCATTCGATGCTGATTTTTTTAATTTTGAAAATGATTTAGGTTGTTGATAAGAAAGTTGATTGACATGTTTTGACAATGATCAAGACTTAAAATTTTACATGAGCATTTGTGTTTTGATGATTGTTGTATTTTATTTTGTTTACTTCCTTAAAGGTGGAGATGATGAAAGGTTTATTATGGATGAAAATTTTATTGTGGATGGATGATTGGCGATGGGTGATTTTTCTCTTTCTTTTTGGAACAATTTTCAAATTTTTTTGAGCTTTTTAGATGTTTTGATGTTATTTTTGTTATTTTGATACTTTTTGAGTTTTTTTTTAGTATTATGTGCTATTTAGATGTTTTTAGATTTTCAACATTACTTGGATGTTTTTGGATTTTCAACATTATTTGGATGTTTTAGGATTTTGGACGAATTAGGTGATATTCAAAAATCCATTTTGATGAATAGGTTTAGGAAGATTCCCCAATCACATGTTAGATTATCTCATTACGAGCTGGATAAGATGACCTTAGGAAAATTCCAAGTGGTACTAATAGTGATAGATACTAGTCGAACACCAGACCATGCTAGGGATGTAGAGTGATGGATGGTAGATGGATGGATAAAGATTTATTATGGATGATAAGAGAAAGTGCACTTGATAGATGGTACATGGTGCTTATTTACACATGGCACATGTTTGCTAGGTTTTCACAAAGGTACTTGCCCAAAGCGCCACCGAAGTGGTTTTCACTAGAGGACATTTTTTCTCTTTACTATTTTATCCTTTTTTTGGATTTTTATAATTTTTTTTTGAAAATAAGATACCCCACATGGGTTAGGCATAGAACCATTTCAAATGATTTTTGTTGATAGGATCCTGCAAGGGATCTCCTTTAGGTGTTGCTAGTTAATATGCTTCAGATCCATGGCTTGCAATAATAAAAAATGGTCCTAACCAATTAGGTTCAAATTTCCCTTTGCTATCCTGATCCAACTAATTTCTTGATTCTCCTTAAGGACTAGGTTTCCCACTTGAAAGTTTCAACCCTTGATTTTATTGTTATAGATTCTATAGAGACAATTCTAATAGGATTGCAGATGATTAAGTGCATTAGACATCACCCATCCATCGATTCTATCTCGTTCAACTTGGACATCTAGTACTCTTCATTATCAATCAGGTGTTGCAATGAAACCCTTAGCAATGGGTAAGATGGATTTGGTTCCATAGACCAAGGAATATGGAGTGGCACTAGTAGGTATTCTGATACTCATTCGGTAAGCCCATAAGACAAGATTTAGTTGTAAGTGCCAATCCCGACCAATGTCATTAATAGTATTTTTCAAGATTTTCAAGATAGTCTTGTTAGATGCTTCCACTTATTCATTCCCTTGAGGCTAATAGGTGTGGAGAAAAAAGTATTGGATATGAAATTGGGTGCAAAGTTCTCAGACATCCTAGTTTTTGAAGGGTGTTCCATTTTCTCTGACAATGGCTTGAGGAACACCATATCGACATATTAGGTAGTTGAGGATACACTTGGATATTTTTTACCTATGATGTAAGTCATAGGAATGTCTTTAATCCACTTTTTAAAGTACTCGATGGTGGTGATGATAAACTTATGGCCATTGGATGACATGGGTGAAATATTTCCAACGAGATCAAGCCACTATTATGAGAAAGGCCAAGGTGTCATTATAGGTCATACTTCCTACATTAGAGCGTGGATGAAATCACCAAACTATAGACATTGTAGGAATTTATTTACAAATTGATTTGCCTCTTGTTCCATGGTTGGCCAATAATACCCAATTCTAAGAAACTTTTTCACTAGGGTAACACCACTTGAATGTGACCCACAAATGCCTTTGTATACCTCTTGTAAGGTAGTTGTAGGTTCTTCTAGGTTAAGACACCTAAGTAATGTGTCATCGAGACTTTTTTGCTTAAAGGGTATCACTGATAATGATGAAGCAAGAGGATATTTAGATAAAGGTTTTATGAAGGTTAATGGTAAGGTTAGGTGGAATGATACCATCATGAAGGTAATGATAAATATCATGATACCATGGGGAATTGAGAGGAAATTTTTTTCACATAAATTATGATTCAAGGACTTCAAATGCTGGTATGAGAAGCTACTCCACAAGAAATTCACACTTATGGTTGTTGTGTGACATATCTAGTAAAGACCCAATGGTTGCCAAAATGTTTGTTGCTTTGTTGTTAACCCTTAGAATTTGCTCAAAAGTAATAACCATAAATTTTTATTTGAAGCTATCAACCATTATTTATATGACATCAACTTGTCATATTTAGTTTGGTAGTCATCATTAACCTGCCATACTACTAGCTGGGAATTGCCATAAACCCAAAGTTCCTTGATTTTTGACCAAATAACGATTCTTAAGCCCATTATGAGTGCTTTGTAATTAGCTCTGTTATTGGTGCATGAAAAAGATATCTTGTATTATTTTGGAATGTAATCACCTTGAGAGGTAATGAATAAAATCCCTACCCTTGATCCATGTTGTGTATGGGAACCATCAAAATATAGCTTTCATTAATTTTTTGAAGTTATAGTAAACACTACTTCATTTGGGAATTCAAACACTAAAGGATTTTTAGCATATATAGGTGCCTTTGCTAACTGATCTACTATGAAATACCCTTTAATTACCTTTCGATCCACATATTCAATGTCAAACTCACTTAGGATCATAACCCACTTAGCCATATGGCCTGCAAGAGTTTCTTTTGATAACATGTACTTTAGTGGATAAACTTTAGAGATAAGCTTAACATGATGACTAAGCATGTGATGTCATAGTTTCTAAGAAGCAAAAACTACTTCTAGACAAGCTCATTCAATAAGGGTATAGTTAAGCTCAAATTCAACTAGGATTAAACTGATCTAGTAGATGGCTCTTTCATTTCCCAACTTATCATACTATTCTAGGAGCGTGCCCAGTGTTGGTGATGTTGCTGAGATGTATAATATCAAAGGTTTTTTGAGATTGGTGGCATCAACACTTACGATGATGCAAGACATTATTTTAACTGTTGGAAGGCTTGTTGGTATTTATCATCCCATTTGAAGGCTACACCCTTGTGGAGAATATATGTAAATGGGTGGCATTTATCAACTGTATGTGCAATAAACCTCCTAATAAACTGTAACTTTCCTTGCAAACTTCATATTTTATTGAGTCTTTTAGGTAGAGGCATATCAATGATTGCTTTGAATCTGGTTGGGTCCACTTCGATTCCCCTTCGTGATACTATGTATCCCAAACATTTACGTGAAGTGACTCCAAAGACACATTTCTTATGATTAAGCCTTACCTAATATTTTTCTAGTTTGTGAAAATTTTGAGCCAATACCTCAAGATGAACTTTTCTTATTATAGATTTTGTTAGCATGTCATTCACATAATCTTCCAGAATGGTGTGAAACATGTCATGAAAAATTACAATTATTTCTCTTTGATATGTTGCTCCTACATTTTTGAGGCCAAAAGGCATGACATTCCCATAGTATGTACCTCATGGTCATGTAAATTTCATTTTATGTTGATCTTCTTGTTCTATCCTTATCTGATTGTACCATGAAAACCCATCCATAATAGATAACATCTCATGTACGATTATAAGATCTACTATGATGTCAATGTTGGGTAACAAAAAGTAATCTTTGTGGTCTCAAAAGTCCATGCATATCCTGATGCCCCTAGTGGGTTTTGATACTGGTACCAATTTTGAAACCGACTCAGGATAATCTATAGGTTTGATGAAGCCCACATCCAACAAATTTTGTAGTTCTACTTTAACCAATAGTGCCATATGAGGATGCATTTTTTGAGCTTTTATTTTATTAGTTTAAAATTTGGATGCATTGTTAGATGATGTACGACTAATGATTTAGAAAGCCTTGACATATTGAAATAAGACCAAGAAAAGTTGACCTTTTTTCTCTAAAGACACTTAAAATTGTCCTGACTAATATTGCACATCTGAATTTGATTACTAATTCTATTTCATCCTGAATCACTTCTTTTCAACCGTTCAATTAAATAATCTTTATTATTTAACTAAATTTATCATTTTCTCTTATTAATAAAATGATCAATATTATTTGGCTAATTCATCCCCTTCCACACTAATTTTCATCTTATTTAATTAGGTAATGCGAATTATTTAATTAAATTGCTTATGTCTTCTCATTTAATCAAATAATCTTTATTATTTAGTTAAAGGTCATTAATCCCCCTTTCATTAACTAACTTAATTATTTAATGATAATCCTAATTTCCTCCATTTTGCACAATTAAAATATTATTTTAATTATCTAAATAGCTGATTTCTCTCACCCTCCCACTTGCAATGGAATATTCCTCCATTTGAGCTCCAAAATGAAATATTCTTGTAACAAACTTCCTAACAACTTCCTAATTTTTAGGAAGGGTGCTTCTTTGAATCAATGAGAGTCATTGATTAAATCCTTGATCCTTGTCAACTTGCATTCTCATTCATTGATGAGAATCCTTGATCCATGCCATCCCCTCTCATTGCTTCTCATCCATTGATTGATCAAATCAATCCCGACCATTGATTCAACTATTTATCCTATAAATACTCCCCATTTCTATGAGAAAAGGATCCACTTCCATTTAGAGTAACTAGACTATACTAAATTTTAGAATCATTCTCCATTATAATTTTAGCATTTAGCATCATTTTAGTTAAGCTTTGCATCCATTTTATCTTATCTTGCATCCATTTTAGCTTATCTTTCTCCCATTTTCATCAATCTTCATCAATGAAATCCATTTGAAAGCTTGTTTCAACTAAGGGGTTGGAAAAGGGCTGAAATTCCACATCAATGCAACACCAATCCCTCAATGGAATGAGGTTTGAGGCATTAGACTAGTCTCCTTTATGCATTTCTTGTTTGTTTTTTAATGGATTCTTTGTTTGATGTTTTCAAGTATTTCATTGAGAGCTTGACTTAACTAGTTAAATCTTTGTTTATTTCATATGGATCTAGCAGGTTTAGCTTAGGTTATGATTATGCTCACATTTTGGTGGTAGGAGGGCTTTACTAACATAATTTGATGAATTTTTCTTGAGTTTCCTATGATTTGTAGGTTGTAGGGCCCAACAACGCATTTGTTTTGAAGCAAGGTGACACAATTGCAAACAATGACACAATTTATTGCATTGACATAAAATTTCTATTTGGCTAGAGTGATACAATGCTTAAAGCAACACTTTTGAAGCAACACATTTATTTCACTGACACATTTGATCATTCTATTTTTCTTTTGTGATTGCAGGTCAACTAGAGCGATGCAATTGAAACAATGACACACTTGTCCTATTCCAACATAATTGACCTCTCTAGTTTTTGATAGAGTGATTCTATATTGAAGTTCACCAGAGCGACACATTTGCAAACAACGACGCAATTGTCCAGAACCAGAGTGACATAGTTGTCTTCATAGTGACATAATTGCCAGGTAAAATAGAGAGTTATATTTTCATGTATGCTTTGAGTTTTCAATTTAATCTACTCTCTAATCATTTATTAACTTTTGGTTTTTCTTTGTAAGGCTAACTATTTTGCAGGTATGGAGAGGAGCATAAAATCTTGAAGTGAAGGAGCAAAGTATCATTTGATCTTTATTGTAATTTTTTTAAAACACTCATGGGATGATATAACCCATCTTACTACTTTATTTCATGCTTTAGGATAACTAGATTTCAATTTGGGCTTTAAAACTTACAATGCTTTAAGGTTTTCGAAGTTGGTTAAAATTGAACCCAAACATCCTCACATTGCAATGTTGGTTTAAAATTGAACAACACAAATTTTCACTTCATTTTGGTGCAATTAAAATGAACATAACATCTATTTTGGTGCTTTAAAACAAATCAATGTATTCCATGCTTGCCATACTTGTGTAAAATTTTAGTGTGTATCGTCTCCCCTTGTGCTTCATGTGATCTTGGGTGAAGAGAAACACTCTAAGTTTACAATTTTTTTTTGAGTCACCCCAAGGATTTGCTACGTATCCACTCTCCTTACGCTTCATGCATTCTTGGGTGAAGAGAAATATCATTTTTCTTGTCTTTATTAGATAAGGGCCTACCTATGAGATACATCGCACAATGGAAAACTCATAAGTGACCCTAAAAGCATATTTATCAGTGGGCTATATAAAGATTATGAAATCAAAAGAAAGTAGCTTAAATCTAGGGTGTGAATGCCTTGATATGCCTAAATCCTTGTACGAACATAATGTGTTGTATAGGAAGGGATAGAGACTTAATTGTCTCACGCTTGATGCATACCTTCGATGTTCACAATTGTCGCTAAAAACCTTTTCTAGAGGCCATCCAAGTTTGCTGAAATATCCTTTCAAGTAGTGCATCAGAAGAAGACCATTCCAAGAAGTTACCACATTTGATTTATAGTTGAGGCATAAATCATCAGAGTTAATTCTCTTGTACAAAGCTAGGAATATCAAGATGGTACATTTCCTTGATATGGCCTATTTGACCCCTCTATAATTTTAGATTTAAAATTATTCCTTTGTGGGTGAGGTAAGCCTACTAAGAAGTGACATACCTATATTCATCTAGCTTGTTAAAGTGACTGATTTTGTTGAGACAAACTAGTAAGTATTATTGAAGAAGACTTGTGAAATACCTCCCATACCCATTGAGTCGGTTATACACATTGCTTGGAATTCAAAACAACTGAAAAAAACATCAACTTGGTCAAAATTTCAAACCCTTTGTTTATTTGTGAGTGCACTTCAAGGGAAATATATTTTTGGATACCTCTAACTATATCTTATTTTTTTCAAAACAATATACTAGTGTTTTCCCAATATATTTGACCATATCTCTACTCACTTATAGTAAAGTTAACCTATGGATCTATGGCTTAGTTCTTTTATTTTCACAATGTCAAGCTTTTGTGGAAAACATTTTTCCTTGTCATAGACATTCTTAGTCTAAAATTAATCAAGACATTTGATGTGGTAAAATAAATTTCATTAATAAAAGACTTAACTCAATTTAACCCACAAGGCATGTACACCTTGGTTTCATTTTCAAACATCTAGACTTCCAAAGCAACAAAGAGAAAACATGGAAATGTATACTAAAACATTGTATCAAAGTTCCACCATCCAAAAACATTGATTTATTAGGTTTACCACTCCAAGGGTGAAGCATGTTTTTCACTACCTTGATCTTGTAAAAAAATTCCCTCTTAGGTTCAATCACTAGGATCAATAGTCTCATCCATCTCAAAATATTTGACATCTCACCTCACAAACAACTTTAATTTTTTTGACACAACAAACTTATAGATTTAGGTTATCATCAATCAATCCCTTAGTTTAGCTATATGTGTGTAAATGAATCCGTTTTCATATATTTAGTTAAGTTAGCCATCATCCTTTTGAACAAGTCTATACTAAAGGTCACAATTCTACCTTTAAATTCACAAGTTCATTAGCATCCTCATCCAAAAAAAAACATCAAACCTTTTTTAGTCTAGTGTTGTCAAAATTTTACAAGTTAATCATCCACATCACTCACCCCTTTCATCATCCATTCACATCATTGGTACTAAAAACTTTAGAGGGTCACTTTTACCAAATTTTAATCAATTAGAGAATTCCAAAAATACAAATCCCAACACACTTCTCCAATAGTTGATCCAAAATTTATTGTAACAACAAGATCACAACACAAGAAAAACATGAAGCAAAAAAAAAAAACATCTACCACAAGTGATCCCAACCAACAAGAATTTGATCCTAGAGGCTACTCAACCCCATCAAAAAATCTACCACCAACCTCACTAGCAATGGGGTATGAAGTAGAAGATGTTACAAAAAACCCACTTGAACTCACCATAGAGGAATTGAACTTGAATATCAAAAAGATTCCAAAATGCACCATATCATCAACACTTTGATGAAGATGAACCCCACACAATTCATGCTATCATTAGAAAATGAAAGAGAAAAACTCCCTTCAACATTCTATTTGGACACAATTAGGGAACAACCTTGGGTAATGTGGCTTCTATTCCTCAAGCTTACATCACACAACCCTTGGTATAAGGTGTGACTCAATCTATCACTCAACCAACTTCATCACATGTACCAAGTCAACCATTAAATTATAATCTTGCAGATCAACTAGGAACCAACCTTGGTCTTACCTCCAATCTAGGAAGAAACATAACTTTGGGAACACAAGACATAAATATCCCCCAAAACACAAATTAGACACCAACATTTCATGCCCAACCCTATGCGTCCACTACAATAAGTTCCCAAAGTATTCCTCTTGTTCAAAAGAATCAAGTAAGTTAAACACCCAAGTGGACCCACAAGGAAAAATAAACACCATATTGCAAGGTCAATGCTCCACACGACAAGGTCAATCTTCATGAACCCATACCATTGACACATAAAATAAAATGGTTCCACCAGTCCCTCAAATCAACCAAGGAAACCCATTGGTCACAAATCCCATCAACCAAGGAAACCCATTGGTCAAAAATCCCATCAATCAAGGAAACTCATTAGTCCCAAATCAAACACATCAAGTAAATATATCCAATCCATTAGTCCCTAAATATCAAAACAATCGAGTGGACCCTTCCAATAAATTGATCCAAAGCCAAAGCATGCCACTAATATCACAACACCAAGTGACACCATCTCAACCTTTGGTCCCCCAAGTAATGTAAAATCAAATGGGACCTCAAGCCTACATTCCTACACCCCAATCTCAAATTTTACAAGGAATAATAGCACAAAATCAAGGACAAAATGTACCAAATCCAAATCTAATATCCAACCCTCAAAATATCATCACACATCAACCACCCCACAATCAACTCAACCCACAAATCACTCACACTATGGTCCCTCAAAATCCACCACATGTTCCACAAAATTAGAATATCACAAGCCAATACATGCAAAAAAGTCAATTTGTCCCATTCATCAAAACATCATTTCACAATCCCAAGGACAAAATACATTGACTTATCAATAACCCATTGTAAATCAACAACAACACCAAGCTCAAATGATAGCACAACAACAACAAGCACAATTGCTAGAAAAACAATATGCTCAATTACAAGCCCAACAACAACAAGCTCAACTCTAAGTGCAAAAACAAGCATAATTTCAAGCTCAACTACAAGTGCAACAACAAGCTCAACTCCAAGTGCAAAAAAATCTCAACTACAAGCTCAAAAATAAGTGCATTTACAAGCCCGACAATTGCAAGCACACTGATACACTCAACAACAAGTACTTGCACAACAACAACAACAAGGTATGTACTAGAACCCCCAACAATCATACATAAGCACATAAAAAAACATCTTAAACCCAACTTCACAAAGATCATACACACCTCCACCACTCTCACCATTACATACACAATATCAAAATCCACCATACACCCCATATAACACACCCCCATATCAAAATACCATATTTAACTCATTTACCATTCCACAATATACCACATATGCTCCCCTACCAAACCCTCAAGATGATTTTTCCTCACAAATTAGGCTGCTCACACAACAAATCCAAGACACCCAAATGGGGAAAACAAAGAAATCACATGCGCAACGAGACTTGTTCACATACCGCTTTGATAGAAACATTGCAATGATACCTTTCCCACCCAGATTTGAAGTCCCAAAATTTGACAAATATAAAGGGGAGGGAAATCCAGTAGATCATATCAAAGAGTTCTATGTGGCATGTATGGAAATTGCGTACAATGACTCCTATCTAATGTGACTTTTCCCATGTAGTTTGGGAGGCCCAACAATTGAATGGTTCTCATAGTTACCTAAAAGAATTCAAACCTTCCAAGACATAATTGATCTATTTATGGATCGTTTCTCCTACAACCTAGACATGGACATAAGCTTGGAAGAGCTATACACCCTAAAAAAAATAAGGGTTAATCCTTCACGAACTTCCTACAATGATGGAGGTAGAGAGCTAGCAAAAGAAAATGGCCTATTCCTGAAGAGAAATAAATAGTGATCATCATTGCTAACGTAGACACAAATCTATCCTTTCAATTGAAAATGCAATGTGTCACATCATATGAAGATATTATCTCTAGGTCCCTTAACATCAAAAGAGACCTTATCACACAAGGAAACACACAAGCATACAAGGACAACTTCCCATCTATTAGTTCCAATGACAAGCCCCACTTTTGGGCCAAGAACAAGAATGTAACTAACGATAGTGTCATTGATGCAAAACAAGACAAACAAACAAGTGGTCCTAAGTGCTCCAAGACAAACAAAAACCCAACAAATGATCATATCAAAGAGTTTTATGTAGCATGTATGGAAGTTGTGTACAATGAATCCTATCTAATGTGTCTTTTCCCATGTAGTTTGGGAGGCCCAAAAATCGAATGGTTCTCACAGTTACCACAAGGAATTCAAACCAAAGAGTTCTATGTGTGGTCCTAAGTTCTCCAAGAGTTATATGTGGTCCTAAGTGCTCCAAGACCAAAAAATACCCAACCAATGAACACACAACAACCAAAGAGTTCTATGCCATTTGTTTGTCTTGTTTTGCATCAACAACATTGTTATTAGTTACATTCTTGTTCTTGGCCAAAAAGTGGGGATTGTCATTAGAACTAGTAGATGGGTGGTTGTCCTTGTGCAATAAGGGCTCTTTTGATGTTAAGGGCCCTAGAGATAAGATCTTTGTATTATGTGATACATTGCATTTTCAATTGAAAGGATAGATCTGTGTCTATGCTAGAATTGATGACCCCTATTTGTTTCTCTTCGGGAATAGGCCATTGGATTTTTCTAGCTCTCTACCTCCATCGTTGTAGGAAATTCATGAAGGATTCACCATTGTTTTTTTTAAGGGTGTATATCTCTTCCAAGATTATGTCCATGTCTAGGTTGTAGGAGAAATGATCCACAAACCGATCGACTATGTCTTGGAAGGTTTGAATTACCTGAGGTAACTATGAGAACCATTCGATTATTGGGCCTCCAAAACAACATCAGAAAAGCCACATTAGATAGGAGTCATTGTATGCAACTTCCATACATGCCATATTGTCCTAGGTGATCCAAGACAAACAAACACCCAACCAATGAACACACAACAAAGCACGCAACAACCATACATGCACCCGCCAAACAATCAATACTGCAAACACTCAAAGAGCACCACAAAGAACAAGCAATGATCCTAAACAAAAATTCACTCCCTTAGGGGAACCTATAGAAGATGTGTTGAATAAGTTGATAAAATCTAATCTTATCACACTCCCAAATTTCAAGAACTACCAAGAGCCACAAGTCAAACATCCTAGCTATAGAGAAGATCATTTTGTGAATTTCACCAATAAAAAGGTCACAACACAAAAAAATATTTTAGACTCAAGAATCTAATCCAAGATTTTATTGAACAACGAGACATTGATGTTGATAAGAAATAGGGAATGAAAATCTAAAAATTTACAAAACTCCTATGCTTGATCATGGAAAAGTGAAAGATTCAGGAAAGGCATCAAAATCAAATAATGTAAACCATATAGATGATACCATGGTGGGACACATTCATGTCACTTATTCATCACAACATGAGGAATTCAACATGCATCAAGATAATATTTTAAAATAAAGTCCACACCAATCAACATTGTCTAGCAATATCTCATACCATAATGGAATCAAGTATGTATCAGATTGTTATATCCCTCTCTCATATGAGTCCATGATTGGGCATATTGAAGAAGTTATGAAGAAACAATAAACATCCCTACCTACTAAAATTTGTGAAGAGTCTTTCACTAATGTAAACCATCCACCCAAGGATCCTTTCAAGAGGAGGCCCTTGAGGACAATGAAAGTTTCTCTAAATCGAGTCAAGATCAAGAACCCCTATCCCCACAACACTGCCATGATTTGCATAATATCTTCCAGCCCATGAGTGATAGTTTCTCTACCATAAGTATAGATGAAGAGCTCACTTTCCCAAAATTTTATCATGAGCTAATGAACATTTTCCAAGCCATCTTAAACTCCAAAGATATCCTCGATATCATCCTTGAGATGTTTCCTTCTGATGGAAATATTGACATTCTTCATCCAAAACAAGGGTCTCCCACTCTTGACATCCCCACACAAGCACAAGAAATGGTTGAGATTGTTGATTCTTATAGTGATTGTGCTTCATCAACATATTCTAAATCAACATCAACATCTATCGAAGTAGTCTCAACAAATAAAGATATCATAGAATCAAAGAAAATAGTTAATATTCCTGAATAGCAGGAACTCATGAAAATATCATGTGTTCATGACAAGATTTATTCAATAGCCATTGATCAGAGTATACATTATCAGGGTAAAGGATTAGGTCTTGTTAATGAAATCTTGAAATAAATAGAATCAAAGCATGTCAGTAATATCTCCACAATGCCGAGGGAAATTTTGTCTACAGAAAACATCAACATAAGGGGCACAAAGGATCCTTATGATGAAAATACTATCAACGCTATAACTAGTTGTATCATGAAACGTCATCCCCCTATCATCTCATACATAAATGGGACCAACATAAAAATAAAAATTCCTATCAAAGCAAGGAGAAGATTGTCAAAGTAAATAAAGTGGTAAAATAAAGAGGACAAAATAAATACAAATGGATACCCAAAATTACAAACGAAAATCATCCCAATCGTACTCCATCACTCAAAGAAACTATGGGGAAAAGTCAAAAAGGGAAACATATCCATCAAAGACATCTGCAAATACAAAAGAAAGCTTCTCAAGTGACGTACAAAGTATATCAAGTAGTTGTTCCTAATGCCACTCAAAGATCTATTTCCACCTATCATTTCTTATCTTCCCAAGTTTGGAGAATCAAAGTTTCCAAACTATTAGCCAATTCACCTCATATTCCTTCATACATGTCACCATACACTCCATTCATGATATCCAATTCTCGCGTTGACCGTGTGTTGGAAACTACTCTTCATCATAAGGATTCTGAAGGAACTCTATCACAATGTGAGCACATAAATGAGGTTAATTCTGGTACAAACAAGGTAGATCAAAGTTTTCCAAAGTTGCATTCAAGTGCTCATATCTTAGCAAAGAAACTTATTCAAGCATAATATCATTGACACGTTATGAAGTTGCTTCTACATCAGGTGGTTCAAAATGAGCATAAAATTTCAAAAAATCAAAAAATCAAGAAAATAGTAAAATAAAATTCGTCCTTTAGTGAAAACCACTATAGTGGCGCTTTAGGCATGTACTATGATGAAAACCTGGAAAACATGTGTCATGAGTAGAATTGAGTGTCTATATGATCCTTTTAAAATGGAAGTATCTCATCCCCTTCATGATAAATCCAATATCCCCTCCATCAATCCAATCCATCTTTATCCATCTTTATCCAAATCTTCCAATTTATCTTGATCTTGACAAAGTTTCATCATATACTTCAACTCTACTCATGGCAAGCTCTTGATAGGATCTTTACCATTTTGTCTCATGAATTCCCATAACCCATAGCTAGCATGGTAAAACTCCATTGAACCCTTTGCATATACATTACCTATCTTGGTTTGTCTATTGAACTATGAAACATTGCTAGATAGTGGGGGAAAGTTATTGCACTCTTGTTTTCAAATAACTCTTGATCCATTTCTTGTATCTCAAAACATGACATTGACATCATGATCTACGTATCGTTTATCTTGAAATCTCTCAAAAATTCAAAAGCATTTGCAAAAACTCACAAAATCCCAAAAGACTTACAAAATCATCAAAAAATTCAAAAACATCAAAATCATGTATAGGAAAAAATCCAAAACATCCAAATCACATCATCAAAATCCCTAAATAGGTCAAAAATTCAAAAATCCAAAACATGGTTGTTGAATTACATTGTCTCTAAGCTTGAATGTAGGCAAGGCCATCATTGATGAGTCCCCTGAGATATATTAGGTTAGTCTTTTAGAGCCCGTCACAATAAACTGGCAATCCATCAATGTTTATATCTCATCAATAAATGATTACTGCTCAGAGTCATTTGAACTATGCCATATTTGCATCTATAATGTAGGAAAGGCCATCACTGATGAGCCCCCGAGGCATTAGATCAGTTTCCCCTTAGGTCTTGGTCTTGGTCTAAAACTCAAAAAATAGAAAAAAAATTGAAAAATTGAAAATTCAAAACATTGGAAAACATTTAAAAATCCTAAACAACCTCAAATAACGTGAAAACCTAAACATCCAAATACACCCAAAAAGATAAAAAAACAACCTCAAAATATTGAAATATTGCAACAAGTACAAAACCACCCATCCCATTTCACTTCTACCTACAATAAAATTCCATCCATAATAAATTGATCATCATCATCAACCTTTGGTAAAAAAGTGGAAACAACTGTAGCAACTCGTGAAGTGTAAGCCTAAACGCAAAAATATAATGTCTTGATCATGAGTAAACAAGTTAGTCGAACCTTATATCAATGGCCTTTCAAACAACCTATCGGTTAAAAGATAACATCCACTAACATGTCCTAGGACACATCTTTCCTATAATGGGCATCATCATCAACAATAATTTTGGCTTCTTATCCTCTAAACAACACCTTTGGCAAGATATATGAATAACATCGATTGTTTGTTCATTTTTATATTTTCTTATGATTTATCTTATTGACCCATTCCAAGGACATCTCAATAATGTCTATCAAAACAATTTAGAGAGAAAGGAAGGACACATTGATCATTATCTTTCATTTTCTATGCTTGTGGGACATTCTTGTAAAATAGCCTTGGTGAATACTTGCTTTGTTGTGTGTGTAGGGAGGTCGTTTTGAATAAATTGTTGACTATTGTGTATGATTTGGTCTGAAATGTTCTAAATTTCTAAACTACATTCCAATGAGGTTTTTGTTTGTCAGGTGTGAACAAGGATTATCCTATTTGTTTGTAGAGTCAAAGTCCATTTCTTTAGATACAACACCATCCTGGTTATTGACACCTTGATGCATTGTGTCTATGCGCTATATAAAAAATAAGGAATGAAATGATGAAGTATCCCAATCCCTAAAACAAGAAAATCATCACTATCTCATTACCATATCTAATAAATTCTCAAAGAATCATAGAATTGTTGGACTTTTGAACCAATCTCAAAATCAATGGTTAATCCATTCATCTTATTCTTCTATCTTCTCTCCATGCTAATAAGGTATCATGACAGTAAAAAAAATGATAATGCATCCCTCTCGCATCTACAAAACATCAACATACATACATCCTACATAATCATATCATAATCATAGCATAATATCATCGCATAGAAAATACGCAAAAAGAAATGCATCCATCTCATAATAGGTCACATATAAAAGATATTGAAATAGAAAGTAAATCATCCATTGCATTTCATTCATAACATAAATAATACATTTCATATCATATAGCATAAAATCATAAATCATTCATAACATAAAAATTTGCATCCATCCATAGAATGTGCATCCATACGTGATCATAAAGCATCACATAGAATAAAACAACACCATATCATAATCGCATCGAATCATCATATATATCATCATCAAAATGTGACTGTCATGGTACAAAAATCTAAATCAGTGTGCATTGTCACCAAAAATGGATATACATGAGGTTATCAAAAATTAACCAATGAATGTATATACATATCCAATCAAGGTTTTACATTAAAAAAAGTGTCTATAAGCACATAGCTATCCTCTACTCTGTCGATCCTCATGGTGGGACCGATATTGATGTCCTACTGATGGTTGTTGGTGACTACCACCCCTAGGTTGTCTGTTTCCACTACCAGAGAGATGGTGGACTGAAGGAGCACCTCCTAAAGAACTAGGTGCCATCCTACTCTGATGTGAAAAATCTGGATATCATCGGTGCGAAGGGACATCCCTATAGTATAAGGTCCTGTAATAAGCCGATTCCATCATAGCCTACCCATATATATGAGCATACACAACCTGGCCATGCTTGAGTAGCCATGGCCTCTAACTACTATCATCAGCTCATCTCCTGGGCCAACTAGATGTTGATCTACTAGACTTTTTGTTGGTCCTAGTCTTGCTCCCTTGTAACCTGAAGTACCTACTGGCGGGCTGCATCTTGCTCTCCAAGAACTTGCTAGACTTGCTGAAGTATTTGGTCCTTGTGTGTAGTGAGGACCTAAATCTGAATGTCCCACAAGTTGAGATCTTGGGGCTACTGCTATTGCTACTCCTAATCTCATGGTTGTGGTGGTGCCTATCTCAATGGATGTATCAAAGGCATGTGTCTAGGCACTTGCCCCACACCTTGATCCTATTGTTGTTGCTAGTGGCTATATCCTACCACCTGTCCATCCTAACCATCTTGGGGAGGCTGCTGATGAGGTTGATGCTATCCTCTGCCCTATCCCCTCCCCTATCCTCTGATCTTTTTGACACCTATCCCCTCTTGGGAGCCTATCCTCTAGTGGGAGATGTGAGCCACACTAGGAAAAACTTGAGAAACCATGCATCATAAGTAGGAGTGGTACCTACATCATAGAGGTTAAACCCATGGCTATGGTAAAAGCTATCAAAAGTCATCAATAGTTGCTTGAGGTGGGACCTAATGTCCCCAAACTGTCTCTCTAGAAATTCAAGTAAAAACAATCCTATATGTAGGTTGTACCACATCCCGCGTCTCGCCAAATTGACTAGCCACTCGATTGGGGAGATTCCTATCCACCATAGTATGCTCTCAACCCAAAATATATCTGGTTTGGCTTGCATAAAATAATTGATCCTAGTCATCATACCAGGGATGTGCCTGAATCCATGGCCTCCACCTGAAAATGGTCATATCATCTCTTTCTGCTAATAAGAGATGCTCGACTTGTGTGCTCTAATGTGGTCATGAACCCATATCTAAATATTGTGAGCTCATTCAAATCTATGTCAACAAGTGTAATGATTAGACAAAGCACAATAATGTGCTCCATGCCCAAATGTGCAAAAGAGTCACTCTGGCCCCTATCACCCACCCTCTCAGGTACACCACCTAGTGCATGTCTTGATATAATGAGGCAAGAACTATTGGGCCCCAAGCATAGAGTGTCATCTTCTAAACCATACTCACCCAAGCGATCCCCCAACCAATCTAAATCCTCTACTGTGCCTTTCAGGGAAAAGTACTCCACAAATAAGGGCTCTGATAACTAAGGTCAAGTCTAGCACCTACCCTCTATAGTCTCGCAGGTCGATCTAGTGGCTATCCATCCAGATAGTCTCCACCCTGAGCACATTGAAGATCATGTTCACCTTGGATTCATTATCATAAATAACTCTCTCCCCATGGATGGGGAATTGTAGAATGTGCTAGACATCCTCTAAGGTAACGAGGTCTCATTGTGTCAATGCTTGATCAATGTTGTCATCATCACTAGGTGTGTCCTAATCTCTGGCATACAAGCGACAAACCCCAACCCAATCACTCCAAGGAAGAAGTCCTCATCATCCCCAAAATGGAAAATTCAAGATAGAATGTTGGGCCAATGCTTCTGAGACATGATAGGTCTAATGGTCTCCTGCACGCACGAAGCAAACACCATCAAATTTGCTTAAAAAATGATAAAATTTGGTCTCCAAAAACCCTAAATTTATAATTGCACGCCATTTTCCAATTGCGTCACTCTGGTAAGAAAGCAATTGTGTCGCTATATGAAATTGTGTGTCGACATTTTTGCACGACGTTGAACCAAAATTGACTAGTGTGACGCTATATTACAATCGCTTGTCAACATTTCAATAGCGACGTTGGATCAAAATTATGCATCGTGCCACTATATTGTAATAGTGACTCTATTGGGCAATAGAGCCCCTGGACCTAAATCAATCACCACGACGCTTCATGACAAAAGCGTTGATGCAACACAATAGCATCGCCGACCACATAAAAGGCATCGTAATATAGTGACGCAATTTTTCCGCTAACTTCAAGGCCTAATAAATGCACAAGTGAAAAACAAGAAAAGTTTTGGAATGCATACTAGAGGTCTTGTGTTGGCTGGCCACTTATACTCTTGTACCCTATCTGTGAGGTGCTCGAGAAGTGCTAGATCACCCATCTTTTCAAGAGGTCAGATCAAAAGTCAACAAAATATCTCTAAGGAAAGTGTGCAAATGAATTGAAAAGGACCCCTCCACCTCTATTTAAGCCTAAAAATTAGGATTTTTTCCCTAATTTAAGGGCAAAATGGGATTTTAATCCTTTTTTAATCAATTTTTGGGCTATGGGGCCTAGTTTGAAGCATTTTCTTAGATTTTTGAGCTTGTTTCACGTCTCGGTGCTTATTTCTTGTAGTTGAGCCTATGTTGAACCTTTGTCGCAATCTCAACCTGAAAATTAAAATTTCTGCCCAATCTCTCAAGGGGTAGGGTACTAGCTAAATTCCTTTTGCTGGGGAAATAATGGGGCATCCGAAAAAATCAAGAAGTTTTAAATTTTTTGATCTAAGCAGCAGTGTAAATTAAAAAAGCATCAGTCTTTGAACCAATGTAATAGGTACCTCACTTCAAAGAGGGGAAAAATGTAGACACTTAAAATTTTCCTCACTAATATTGCACATCTGAATTTGATTACTAATTTTATTTCGTCTTGAATCACTTCTTTTTGATCGTTTAATTAAATAATCTTCATTATTTAACTAAATTTATCATGTTCTATTAATCAAATGATCAATATTATTTGGCTAATTCATCCCCTTTCACGCTAATTTTCATCTTATTTAATTAGGTAATGTGAATTATTTAATTAAATTTCTTATGTCTTCTCATTTGACTACATAATCTATATTATTTAGTTAAATGTCATTAACCCTCCTTTCATTAAATAAGTTAATTATTTAATGATAATCCTAATTTCCCCCATCTTGCATAATTAAAACATTATTTTAATTATCTAAATAGCTATTTTCTCTCACCCTCCCACTTGCAAGGGAATATTCACCTAGAATATTCCTTTATTTAAACTCCTCCAAAATGGAATATTCTTGTAACAGACTTCTTAACAACTTCCTAATTTTTAGGAAGTTTTCTTCTTTGAATCAATGAGAGTCATTGATTAAACCCTTGATCCTTTTCAACTTGCATTCTCATCCATTGATGAGAATCCTTGATCCATTCCATCTCCTCTCATTAATTCTCATCCATTGATTGATCAAATCAATCTTGGCCATTGATTTAGCCATTTCTCCTATAAATACTCCTCATTTATATGAGATAAGGATCCACTTCCATTTAGAGTAAC